>JAOXNO010000063.1:17614833-17644581 GCA_028565335.1 Limnodromus scolopaceus
TTCTGAACAGTAAACCACAAAAATTTTGCTGCAGGTTTGGCTCTGAGGGAGCCATTGCATTTCTGAAAGAAATGTTAAGAGCACACCTTTGAAAATGAGAGATGAAGAATTAACCAGGGGTGAAGGTCTTGATGTACTAATTAAGTAGAATTACATTTATACAAGCATCTGCACAATGACTTTTGCTTTTTCCTTTTATTATTAGTGTTTACATGTGTATAGAGTATTCATCATAGTAAGGGACAAGGTTTTCTTGTTATTGCATGCTCATTTTTTCTTTCTGAAGCTAAACAGGTATTTATAATTGCATTTTGTCATCTCAAATTACATAATATTTTAGTTAATCTGGAAAGCATGCTAAAGCCAGGCTTTTTAGGAAGAAGGAACAACACTAATTAACTTTGTAAGGAATGAGATCGATATTGTTCTTTTCCAGTTTCTCAATTCAATTTCTCCATTCCATTTTCTGAAAACAGAATTGATGTAGGATACGGTCAGAGGTTTAATGTGACAGTTTTCATAGCCACTCAAGTGAGTAAGCATCTCTCCCAATTGCTTCCACAAACATAGTCTTGTATATTGCCACTGTTACTGGTTTGTTGCATCCAAATTACAGAGGCGGTTTCTTGAATTCTCCATCATTTTGCAGTCAAAATCTTATTGTGGGCAAAAGGAAACACAGATTTTCTGCAAAACCAAGAATTTTTCTTAGCCTAATTGAGGTCTTAGTGGCCTAAAGAATTATTATTAGTCCAGTTACAATGATACTTACACTTATAATTCAAATTATATAGAGTTACATTTAATATATGCAAACTTTCTGTTAGCTGCCACTTCCTCAAGTGTTACGGTACACTTATACTCTCTCACTGCTCAATAGCTTCATTCTGGAGAGAGGTGAGAATACGTCATTCATGAGCATGTTACCTTTGAGTCCTTTGCCAGAAATGTGGTGCTGATGTTGATGGTTTCTTCTTCCTCGTCCTTCACACCAGTCGGGGTCATCTTTCTGTGCTTGCTAAGTGTCTTACACCTTGCTCTTTCTTCGTAGGATTGCCTAAGTCCAAATTTACAATATACAGTGTCTTTTACGAATGTTGAATGCTGTTCTTTGTTCTGTTTGTTAACCCTAAAACGAGTTTTACACATCTCCCAGGGGTGAGTTCACCATAATGAGATGGGGGTTTATAGCTCTCGGGCCTCCAGTGTCATCCTGTACCTGTACTCCTCTATGCTGCATTTTATCTACAGGGATCGTTCATTTTACCTAGAATTGCTGCACGTATTGCTGTTTATTAATTTCATATACTTACATGTGTATATATAAAACAATAGCTACTTCCCCATACCAGAAACACAGAAACAACTGCACCTTTCTGAGAACTGCTATTACAAGCAAAGCAAAGCCAAGCAAAGCAGAGCACACTGCAGCCCAGCCAAGGCATATTCTCTACATTGCTAACTAAACCTTTCTCTTCTCTCTTTCACCACAGTAGCTGCCTTTTTCACACTTGCTTTTTTGCAAGCTTAACCTTGTTACCCCAACAGTCCTTCTTCCGCAGGCTGGCACCAATATCTGCTACACTTCTTTCATTCAGGCCCTTTGGCTGTGCTAATTTTCCTTCCCTGTAGATGACTCCTGAAAGGTACCAAACAGTGAGATACGTGAATGCTGGAAAATGACAGTTGATACCTCTTAAAAATGAATAATGGGGATGAAATGGATGTCTGTGTATCTTCCCTGCATTCTTAAATGTTGAGTTTTGGGCACCAGTGGCAGGGCTGGGTCTGGTGCAGATGTTGAGCACTGAGCACACAAAGAGAAAAGTCTGGACTCCAAGTAATTTGCAATAAGCATTTGTAAGTAATTCCAACTATTAAGTGTACCAGAAAATCCCGTGTGATTTTCGGCACCCATTTTTTCATCCTTTTCCTTGATTGCTAATCAAATCGCATATAGAAACACTTTCCTGATGAATCTCAGTCAATCTATGGGCAGTCTCTCATATGTACTTCACTACCAAAATATGTAATTTGATCACTGTATGCCTATATAATAAAACTAATCTTTTCAGAAGCTTAGAAGAATCTCCCTCTGTGTCAAAAGGCTAAATATCCCAGAAGGCCATTAAGTGGACTTGTCCCTCAAGCCTTAAGAAATAAATGGAGTGCTGATTTGATACAGATTCAAGCACTGTTTAAATAACCACAGTATCCCATTTCATAAACTATGTCCTGTCTCATGCTTCTCTGTATTCACTTTCATGTTTGGGAATGTTATTGTGGGTTTTTCTGATTTTTGCTTGTTTGTTTTTCTGAGAAAAAAAAATGAAGAGGAAGAGAGAAGGGAGAAGAAAGTAATTCTTGCTATACCACTGCAACATGTTCCTTTTTTCATTGTTGTAGGCTTTCAAGTATTTTTCCAAGCTTTCAAGGATTTTGTATGATAGATTAGACTAGGTGAGTGATTCTGAAAAAGTAAGATTTGAGGGAATAATCAGAATTTACATGGGAACAGGGTAGAGGAAAAAAAGCAGGTTGCTATTTCATTGACATGCCTGTACACTGAGAATAATGCCTCTGATTGCAGTAATGGACCCAAATGACCAATAAGCCTTTTTTTGAGCAAGTTTAAACTGTCAGCCTGTCCCTAAAATATTCCTCTGTCTGTCTTATTGAGTTAGCTGTAGCTCTTGAGAATCACCAGGTGGTATTTTTATGCTCTTACTGCGCAAGTAGAGATGCCACACCAGCTGGCTTTTCCCCTGTTTATAGCTCCTGTGCTTTGCCGAAGGTCAGTACGTGAAGATTTCCCCTTAAACTTTGGAGTCTAATGTTTGATTCTGTGCTAAGGTAAATTACCCACTTAAGCACTGTCTGAAATGAGTTGTTGTTTGCTCACATTGGTCTGATTCGAGTCATAGTATATAATAAATAATGAATGTAAAAGAGAGGTTGCAGTTCAGTCACAAATTATTATTTGCACAATTACTGCTGACCTCTCATTAGCACTTACAAATGGCAGACCAGCTCTTGAAGTGTTTAGGAGGTTGCTTAATGAAGATTCATTTATTAAGATGTACGACTGGCCAATATACTGGTCATTACATTGATCTTAGGATTGGATCAGAACATGAGCAACCTTTGTGTAAGTGAGGAATGAAAAGGAGAAGCATTAACTAATTGAAGCCACTTTGTAGTCGTTATTTTTTCAATTTGGCTATTCTTTGTATTAAGAGGTAGCTCATTCTTTCAGTCTACTGTAAAAGCTTTCTTTTTTTCTTTACAGAAAAGATATTTTGTTATATGATATTTTTAAAAGCAGGATTTCCTATAACAGTGTCATACGCTATTCCACAAGGCTTACCGTAATTCCATCCACACAGGCATCTATAGTCTGCTTCAAGCTTTGTCATTTTGACAGACAAATTATATAGGCATGTCAAAAGTATAAACACAGAAGAGAAACAGACTGTCTGACGTATATTTTATTCATAGAGTGGACCATTGTGTCACCTAATCAGGGAAGATAAATGTCTCTTTGAACTTAAACAATTTATAGGTATAAATTAAGGTTGTGTTGTGCCCTACCCCCATTTCTATTTTCTCATTTGTTTCCTCACCAAAAATCATCTCACTGGTAAGAGATATATATGTACACATTGTTAGAAATGACATACTTTTTTCTTTCTGCTACAGTCATTCTTGGTGTGCAGTCACCTTCTTTCACACACTTTCTTCTCCTGGGAGAGACAGGGTTTTGATGAAGCAACTTCAAAATATCTCCAGGTGTAACCTAGGTCTTGTAAAGAAAGGAACCTGGGGTCTCCTGTGTGCCCCATAAGAAGCTCAGTGCCCTCCTGATGCGCTGCTGGAGCTCCAGCCTCAGGGCTTCTGCTCTATGGTAACGCTGCTGCTGCATCGTACCATTTTTATTGCGCATGGAAGAATCGATTCTCCTTGCAAAATACCTAAGGGTGAGGGGTTGTGCTTGTGGCAAATAGTGCTGTATATACCAGTTTATAGCCACAATTCCAGCGTTGAAAGATTTTGTGTGATCTGTCTGTAGGGATTTACTGGGTTTATACATGACTAAAATATGACTGGCAAAGTAGTGACTAAAAGCAGTGAGAGGGTTTGTGTTTAGCTGTCAGTGGCTGGAAACCCACTTCAGAGGCATGGGCATGAGTGTTGGCTTCAAGCTTTGGATTTATTCTGATGGCAGAATAGTATTATACATCTACAGCAATGTGGATTAAACGTAGGGAAAGAGTGGGTTTGGGTGTTTTTTATTTTGTGATTTTTTTAAAGTCATTTAAATGAAACGATGTAAAGGCAAGGTGAAGTATGTTTAGAATTCCAGATTTTCAGCATTTCTTCTGTTCTTGAGTTTTGCTTCAGTTTCATGCAGAAACTCAGCATTATTGTTCAGTGGCTTTGGACATATCTTTGTAGGGTAGGAAAATTGGATTTTGCCTGAATGTCCATTCTGGTGAACTTAAATTAAAAACAAACAAGCAAAACAAAGAAACAAACAACACTTCCAAAACCCCGCGTCTTAATGCTTTATTTTCATGGATGGGAAGCAGCCATTGGTTGTTTTACTCAAGTTTTAAGCTAGCTGGGATAACGCAAATCATTACACTTAAAATATAAGTTTCAATAATTGAACCTTCTGCTGTTGGTAGGGGTATCTCAGTGGGAACCTTTGTCAGATGTTAACATCCACTGAGGAGACATTGACTGTTTCAACTTTCCATTTCTGAAGTTAATTGTCTGGTCCTCTCTCACCTCTGTAAATCGATTGGGTTTTCAGCTTTTTCTGCAAACATACACCATTACAGCACTGGTGGAAGTTAAGGCAGCTCGTTGTGGAGTCTGCTCTGGATTTCTGAGCTGCAAAACAGACTCATTAGAGAGGAAATCTACCTTAGGCTTTCTTGTCAAGCAACAAGCATCACAAGTATTTTAGTTGGAGTCTTCCAGTTCAATGGCATCCCTTTGTTTGATGAGAGCTGAAGCAGGGAGCTGAATACCCATAGTCCCTGTCTGGGTGGTGTGGAATTCTGCCTATGGGAGAAGGAGCAGTCTGGAGGCCGTGATCAGCCGCCATTAAGAGCAGAATTTGACCTTTTTTGTTTGTATTTTATTATTTTTAATGAGCCAAGCATTTTGCAATTTAAAGCAAAATAACTCTCAGAAATGACCTTTTACCTGGTAAGAGATCCTTTTAAAAGAGAAGAAGAAAAATCTATTTGCATTTTTGCAGTAAGGTACAAGATCTCTGCCAACTGTGATTGAAAATATGTCTAAAATCTATTTGTTTTTCAATATTTTTCAGTCACGGAAACTCTCAGAAACCCAAATTAATTAGTTTTTCTCACAGGAATTATCAAGGAATTATCCTCAAAATAGTTTAGAAGTCAAACTCCATACAATAATATAATTATTCTCAATAAACAAAACAGTAAAAATCCAGAGGCGTGATGTCTTCAGCTGTCGGGAAATTAGCTGGATCCATTCTGGCCCTGTTTTGGACTTAACCACAATATCACTAAATGTTTCCAGAAATTACCCCAGAACTAGCAAATTGTTAACAAATTAAAAAAGATGGAGTTTACTTTTTTTTGTATTTGCTCTCTTGGGGGCATTATTTTTGTTTTTTTAAAGTCTTTGAAATGGCTGAAGAACTGGTTAATCCGCGTGCAGCTTGTGATGAGACGAAAAAGAACACAGCGTAAACGAAAAAATGCTGGTGTGAGAGCTAATGTGGTTTTCAAGAGCCTATTGAGTAAATCAAACCCAGCAGCGTGACTCCACAGCGGCTTCATCCATGCAATGGGGGGTGAATTAGTTCTCTGCCACCGCACCGTTTTCCGGGAGGCAGCAAGGACTCTTGGTTGGGCCATTGCTAAGGGAAGGGGAAGTACAGGGTTTTAGTAGAAGGTTTTCCACAGTTTGGTGTTTAAAATGAAGCAGAATGTTCTGGTACCTGAAATAGTTCAACCTAAACTTCAATGTAAATTTGCTGTTACCCCTTTCACTGTTGCTGTGTTTTAATACTTTAGCCTGCTGTGTGAGAGTATTTGCAACTGGAGCTGTAGCAATGTGCTTGTCAGAGATGTGAGCTCTAACAAAATCAAACCTTTACAGATGGGTGTATTGGTTAGTGATATAATGCCTTTTGGCTGATTTTGATTTGCATTGATTTGCCTGTGTTTTTGTTTGATTACCTCTAGGCTGGTATTAGAAATGTGGGCTTTTCTGTTTGATCCCCCATTAGGCTTCTACCTCGATGTCCTATTGATACATGCCTCTTGCTTCTCCTCTGGCCTCCCACTGAACACAGCTCCCTTCCTGCCTGGTTTTGGAAATTGAAAAATTAAATGAAAAAAATTTGGAGTGGGCCTGGAGCTGAACAGAGCCCTGGTGTTGTTTGAGTTCCTAAAAAGAATAACAATAAAACACTTCAGCATTCATTTAATATGATGAAGCTTCATGGAACTTCTGCACTGGCATTCCTGAAGTAGCTGCCTAACGCTGCTCTATAGCAGGGCTTTGGTTAAAGAGAGTCTTTGGGAAAAATATTATAATCATTTTCTGTAGACTTATTTTTTCTGGTGCTTTTATCAAAGTTGCGTCAATGTTAAATTGCAAGACTGATGTAGGAGATTCACTGAGTATTTCTCTACTGATGTTTCCTTTGTGAAGGGAGACTTAAAATTCTAAATAATGGCTGTTTTTCCTCTGAGGATGTCTGATTTTGCCAGTGATAGCATATTGGGACTCAAGATTTAGCCCTGTTTTGTGTATCTTTGAACTGGCCACTATTACCATGTCTTAGATTATGAATCTGGATTCTACAGGGGCTTTTATCACTCAGTTCACCCAGCAGTTATTTGGAGGGAGGTGGGGCTGGGGGAGAAGTACTTCAGGGAGCGTTGGATCAATTCTGTTACATGTAGGTAATGCATCTGTCAGGGATATAGTGTACTACCTTGAAGCGTTTTAAAAGTCTGAGTAGATTGTAAGATTGACTTAAATGCTAAAAGGAACACCCATGCTTCTAATTTAAATTCTACATTACATTGTTGGTAGGTTGTCGGAGGTGACAGATTTTAGGCTCCATGCTCAGAGCTCCTCCCAAAGCTCAGGCTATTCTCGTAGAAGTTGCTCCTGCAAATGCTGGCAGGAGCACTGCTGTCAATGCAACTTCAAAACAAGAAAGAGACATATTTAAAAGTGATAGCAGATAATTGTAATGACTCAATCTTAAGCCTCATGAACCTGTAGAGCTTTTAAGCAGGAACTTTGCTTGTCAAGGCAGTCCTTAGCCGTGGGTTTCTCAGCTCTAATTTGAAGATTTCCATTAATGAACTGGTCTGTTACTCACAGATGGAATATCTGGCAGAATGCATCTTCTGCAGTCACCAGTTTTTCAGTCTTGTTAGAGCAGATAAGATCATTATTGTTCTCTCACTTGCTCACAGAGGTTTAGTGTTAGATGATGTTTCTAATGGCATTTTTTAATCCATATGGCTCTATTGAAACAGACTGCATTAGCACTCCCTTCAGTGAATACCCACTAGTATTGGCCAAAATAGTCAGAAAACACTTTTTATTGAGTCCCTTTTTTGGGGGGTTG
Source organism: Limnodromus scolopaceus (assembly GCA_028565335.1). Lineage (NCBI taxonomy): Eukaryota > Metazoa > Chordata > Aves > Charadriiformes > Scolopacidae > Limnodromus > Limnodromus scolopaceus. Next base: position 17,622,479 of record JAOXNO010000063.1, read on the forward strand.
TGGTGTATTGTCTGATTTTGATACAGTTTTAAGTGATGCTGTATGCACATGTATTTATCTGCATTATTCTTATAAAAATGCACATGCATAATTTCCTATTTCAGATAGTCTGGGATAGTTTATTGGAATGTAAGTACCTTTTTTTTTTATATATATTTTGAGAGACAAAAGCTTTTTGTCTGGGGAGTCATGGTAGATGGAGAACATAAAATGTAATTGCAGCTTACATAAGTGTTCCTTCTGTCTGGGACTCCTGATTTCATTTTTGGGCTCTACCATTGACTTAGCCTAACCTTCAATTAAGAGAGCATAGCTGTTTGTTGTTTTGTTAAGTGTTTTAGTAACTGTCTCCGCTGTTCTGTTTTTCTGAAACTGAATCCATCTTTCAAAAGCCCATTTGAGTAAAGAATGATATATATGTGCAAAGTACTATTACACTATAGGCTGTTTTCCAAATTTCTAACATCTATTGTCAGTCTGTGGTGGTTATTGTACATTTGTATTGCTGAGAGAAGGAGATTTACTGAAACACAAAACCCACGGGATGCAAAAATGCTTAATGTCTACCTAGCAAGTGCAAGAGTACATCACTGATAAGGAACTTTGCAGAGTTATGCTGTAGGGCGGTGCGCTTGTGGAGTGACAGGCAAATTATTGATTGGAGCTGGAGAGTCATCTTCTTGTAGTTGTTGTTTGTCTTCTCTCTCTTCTGTGAGTCCCTGGGGAGTCGGTTAGAAATTAGACTGTAGTCTGCACTAAGAGTGGATTTATAGTCTTTAGCTGTGGGGAAAGAATGGGGTATATCTTTTGAGGCAGGGATGCAAACAATTACAGAAAGTGAATTTGTTGGCTGGGGTTACAGCGAGCAGCACAGGGGCATGTAACACAAGAGGAAATTATTTCCTCCCAGCCAGAGAAATTACTTCCACAGCTGCCTGATCTCTCATCAGAGCCAATAATCATTACTTCTGTTATGAAATAAATTAATGTATCATAGTCCTGAGTCTCAAAGGCAATTCTAGAGGTGCAGGTGAAAGGGACAAAGGGTTGCTCTGGATCCCCTTTGTTTCACTGCTCATGATGGCATTTAGTGTATTGCCATGTTACTACACAAGCAGTGACTGAAACCTGCACTGATTTTGACTGCGTTTGGGATATGACAGTACATTTCTCTAGCAAATATATCCCTGTCTGTGCTTCAGCTACCTACGGCAACACAGCCCGGGTCTTTTGAACTTCTGGGAAGAGTCAGCTGGTGTGCTTCAGGCTGCTGCTTCACTTCTGGGCTCCCAGCAAGCTGCTTTGAAACCAAAGCAATGCTGCCAGACGTCTTTCAAACAATGAGCCTGCCTCAACATTTTAATGTTATTCCACTGAATCTCAGACAAGGATTTTTTCAGAAAGGGGGTGGGGGATCGTTAGAAATTATTTTTTTTGTTTTTGACACACTAGAATGAGATCAAAGTCACTTTAGTGCTCTGCACAAACGTGTGAATCCAGTGTTCTGGAAGTGAAGCTTCATCTCCTTGCGGCTTTGATTTCCTCCTTGCAAATACCACGTTTAAGTGTTCTCTTTTCTATTTATCTTGAAAAGTTTAAATGTCTTATCTGTTACAGGTAGTATTTCTACTGCTGAATCAAGTACAACCAGTTCTGCAGCCATTCCTCCCCTTCCCACCACCCCTCCTGCGTTCACCTGGCTTCTGCATAAAGAGATTTTTAAACAGTGTGGGCAATTATCTTTAACAGTAACTACAGATATTTTTGATTCCTCAATACGACATAAAACTGCCAAAAGACTGTAGAATTTACTCCATTAAAGGCGGTTGCTAAAGTTTATGATGTGCCTTGATTTCTGGCTACTAATGAAAATACATTTCAAAGTCTGTGGAAATGGAAGCTGCTTAACAATAAGCATTTGCCTTCCTCTCATTCTTCAGCAAAGACCAATATGATTTTAAATACTGTAGAATTCTTTTTAAAATGATGATTAGTCCCTGGTGTAGAAAAGGGTCTTGAAAGTGTTTAATTAGGCAACAACAAAAAGCACAAAATGAGCAAAGCTGATTCTGTAGGTATCTGATGATCATACTGAGATATAATTGAAGTCGAGAAGCCTGTTGCTTCTAATAGTTTAAGTGCCTTGCACACCCACTGCATGCACTGAGTACAATAAAATGTTCTATCACACATTCTCTTCATCATACCCAATATATGATCCATACTCCTGCAATAATAGCAGGGATAATTAATTCTGGCTTAAGTATTTAGAAAATTATTAAGTGCTGCAATTACAGGCTTTCCAAATGGCAGTATTTAGAAGCAAGAAGCTATTCTCTGCACTCCCCCCCTCCCATGTCCCAGTGCACTGAAAAACTTCAATTCAGCAACATAAGGAAAAAGCCCCTGCAGGAGTGCATCTTAATGTAGTATTAATTGAGTAAAGGAAGAACATAGCTCAGGAACATAGAGGGTGCATTTGGAACAGGACAAATAATCTGAAATTCAAGTTTGGTGAATTCCCTTCGTCTCTGTGCTGTGGTTGCTGCAGCACTTTTGTTTATATTGATGTGAACGGCATGGAAATTTTCTTTCATCTGTCATTTACATTCATTTTACCTCTTGCAATTGACTCTGCCAGCTTACATGCTTGTTTTCTGGTGAATCTATTAATAAGATTTCCAGTACATCAAAAGAATTTCTTTTGTGCAAAGGTAGAATATAATAGGCCTAAGGTGTAGGAGGGTTCCTAGCTTCAATTTTACCTACTAAAAGTTATTAATGAGTTCTGTGAAGAAAAAAAATAAAAATGAAAAGGATAATGCTAATTGCATGCTATAGATTTTCCTCCATTGCTTACTCATTTAGTTGGTGACTTGCAGAATAGAATATTTACACCATAGCTTTCTTGTGATTGCAATATGCTTCCTGAATTGACAAAAATAGGACCAAAGGTCAAATTAATTAAAAACAGTAGGAGAAAGAACATAATTAATGCTGCAAGTTTGTATTTACACGTTTTGCCTGGAAAATGTGTGAAGTGCATTTTGTTTTGTGCAAAGCACAGATGCTGTATGCCAATGAAAATTAGAAAACACAAAGAAATACCTTACAGAGTAGAATTAAATTGAATTCTTTAGTCAGGAAAATTATGCATAATGACGGTTTCAGGGTGAGCAACCAGGGCAGTTACACTGGGTATTCAGTAGTGTAATTGATACAGGAATGCAAGCCGATGTGCACGTACATGTAGCTGCGCGTGGAAGATACCCATGCCCATAGCATCTCCCTGTTGCCCACATGACTTAGGCCAGCTCTGCTGACAGTAGTGTTGTCACCCTTCCACACACACATTTTCACTGCTGGTTTATTTCAAAAGTTCCTGCTTACTGCTCCTCCTGAGCAGTAAGAATAGAGTGCAGACCCACAGCCTGGCATTTATTCTTGCATGTCTGCACGTTACCAGGGATTTCTGCACTGTCATGCTTTTCTGGATCAACCAGAGCGAGCAGTCGCCTTTCCTGCTCATCTCCTTGGTGTCAGAGTTGCAGAGGTATTGCAGATTTATAGGTTGCAAGTTCAGTGTGGCTTATATGGCAAGTAACATTTACCTCTGATTTAACTGAGCTTTACATGAAATTTGAATAAACCTGAAGTAAAGATGGTAGCAGTGTTAATCTTGTGCCTGGCAGGTGAGGAAATAGAAGCAGGCACTGAGTGCCCCCAGGGAGTTGCAGAAGTGGCATATGCTGTGCCTGTGGCCTTCCCTCCACAGCTCCTTTGATTTCTCAGCCCTTTGGGGTGCTTTTCCTTGGGCATCTTTCCAAAGATGCAGGGACTTGAATGCAGGGTTATGCTACTTATAAGTCTGCAATCATGGTTTTTTTTGGTTTTATCCAGTAAACGGCTGGGGTTGAGTTGCTTTTAAGCAGAACGTGGGTTTGCTCAATGCTGCTGCCAGAGGCACTGGGTGGTCTGTGTGGGCTGTGCAGCGGGTGGTCCTGGGAGGAAGAGCCGGCTCTCGTGGTTCACTGGGAGTACCCAGTCCTCATTTTTACTGACTTCCCTAGTATTTCCCCTTGGTGCATTATGTTTTTTGCATTAGCACCTTTTACTTGACTCCTTGGGTTACTAGATAAACAACTTCAGTCTCGGTTCCTACTTACTGCCCATGGCTTGAGCTCAGCTGTTTTCTCACTCACTTCAGTAACTGTTTGTTGGGAACACAACCCGAGGTCGCAGTCTGACTTCATAAAGCCAGTTCCCTGGTGACAGATGCCTGAACCTCACAAAAGTGGACCTTGACTTACAGCTGCTCTCTCGTTGTGATTTCTGAGCACGGATCGGTGGCTGTCGGTCGGGGCTGGGCTGGGAGCTGCAGGGCTCTGGCCGCAGGCAGGTCACTTGCTCCCAGCAGCACAGGGCAGGTCACAGCTCGCTTTGGCAGGGAGAGACTTGTCTCACGCTTCAGCTGGAGCCCCTCCATCCTCCTTGCCCAGAACCTCATTATGCCTTTATGCAAACTAACATATGCTGCATTGCTTCTGTAATCTTTATTGTATATTTTGCTCCATGAAGAAAGATGAGTAAGTAATCTTAATAGTCCCAAAGAATGGCTGCACTGAATATGAAAATAAGCTAGAAAGATTTAAGGAACAAGAGAAGGCTAATAGTTTTATATTTTGCTTTACTGAAATTACACAAGTGGTGAATTCTGAAAGACAGTTATACATTCTGATTATCTGAAAGGACAGTTGCAGAGACACCGCTCTGTAGGAGCGAAGGATGGTATCAGTGATACAATACAGCACTTCAATGTGTAAAATTTTTCCCATTTACAAATAGGTGTCTCAGACATCCATTTAAAAATGCGTTAGTAGCCTGTAGCTAGACTCACTTTAGTAATTTTAAGTATTTCTTTTATTCTACTGTAAATAACAGCTAAAAACTTATTCATTATCACCCTGATACTATAAGCTGTGAAAATAGTGATGAAAATAGGAGATTTCTGACTTTTATTTTAATAAAACATAATACTTTTTCTTGAAACAGCTTGGAGAGAAAAATGGGTATTTCAAATATTAGAAATAAAACCAAAGTATTGCAACAGTGTCCACTGCAGCATTTATCACATAGCATCTTGCCTATTTACAATAACAGAGATTGAAACAAAACAAAGCATACCGATCAAAAATTTCAGTAAATGGAATAACTTCTCATATTGAGAGCAAAACTTTTATCTGGCAATTGGAAAGGCAATTTCAAGATACGGGTTTTGACCCTGGAAGCTTTCTTGGATCCTTCTCAGTGGTACTGCTTCTGGACATGGACCTGTTGGAGCAGGTCCAGAGGAGGCCACAAAGATGCTCCGAGGGCTGAACACCTCTGCTGTGAAGACAGGCTGAGAGAGTTGGGATTGTTCAGCCTGGAGAAAAGAAGGCTCTGGGGAGACCTTAGAGCCCCTTCAAATAACTGAACGGGCTACAGGAAAGCTGGAGGATGCACTGTTTAAAAAGGGCATGTAACAATAGGACGAGGGGGAATTGTTTTAAACTACAGCAGGGTAGGTTTAGGTTACACATTAGTAAGAAATTCTTTCCTGTGAGGGTGGTGAGACCCTGGCCCAGGTTGCTCAGAGAAGCTGTGGATGCCCCATCCCTGGAGGTGTTCAAGGCCAGGCTGGATGGGGCTTTGAGCAACCTGGTCTGGTGGGAGGTGTCCCTGCCCAGGGTAGGGGGTTGTAACTGGATCTTTAAACTGTAAACTGTTCTTTAAGGTCTGTTCCAACCCAAACTATTTTGATTCTATTTAAGTTTTCTTGATCCAGGGAAGTTTGTCCTGGACCACTGGGGTCCACTAAAGAGTGTAATGCTGATAAACGTCACCATACTTAAAAGCTAGATTTTTACATTGTACAAAGCAAATACAGCATGAACTGCATCACTGCTTGTAAATTTTGGCCTACAGCTTTATTTTACACAGGCCAGCAGGTTTTCTTTGTATTCCCTTGCCTCTGCCTTAACCGTTTCACCTAAAGGTGGACTAATTATAATTGCCAAGAGAATGTACTTTAGATAGGTGACCTAGGATGACAAACTCACTGTGCATTTAGAATTAAGAATGGGTAATCTAGCTGGTTAAAGGATGTTTGCTAAAGGCCAAAAAGATAAACGTTGCAAGCAAAAGCGATACAGAGAGCAAAAAAGAGAATGCTTTCACTGCTCTCAGTAAGTCTTAAGTTTCCTGAGAGCCCATTTTGGTTTTGTCTATTCTTTCTCTTCTCCAGAAAGAGCAAGATGCTTTTTTTGACAGCTGCATAAAATATATTAGTTTTGTCTTTCATTTTCACTATCATCAGTTCCCATTTTAGCTAATCAAATACTTAATATCGAACATTATAGATTTGTTGCCATAACAAATTAAATGCTTTTATAACAAAGGTGTGCTGTCATAAGAAATGTAGTAAGATAGTAACATGCCAAAAAGCTGCTTTTCTACTTATTTTAAAAGGCCCTTCACTTCAGGGTTTTTTTTTTTTTTTCATTTTTATGTTTACTCTTCTTAGGGAGATATCACAGAAAACCTGCTTCTTTACTCTGTCAGGGTACAGCAAGGGCCGGCTGCTCCCTGGGGGCCAGGAGCAATGGGTGGTCCCCACGGCTTTTGAGGGCTACTGTGAATGATATCAAAATTGGTGGAGAAGTAGTTTAGAAAACATTGGATCCAAAAATACGGTGCTTTTTTTCTAGAAGAAATTGAAGATGTCTGTCTGTGTTTATTCAAGTGGTACCTTGACCTCTTCAGTTTTTAACTTTATCCTGCTCTCTGTTGTAATTTGTGTACCTCTGTTTTTAACCATAGCAAAATGAGTTCGTATTCCACAACTGCACATGTGAATATTGAACCTAAGGTTATTCCATGTCTATATTACACATGAACTGCTTGGCAATCATCCCACTCAAATATCCTATCCACACCTGCCGGAAGAAATTCTGTGGAGCCAAGATTTATCTTATAGGGTGAAATGTAACTGAAGTGACACACAACTACTTCTGCTATAGAGTACTGAAGAATAATCCTTGAGTGTGTCTTTCTGCAAGTATATGCTTTGTGTTTTTCTTTCAACTTCAGTACACTCTCAACCCAAAGAACCAAAATCAGATACAAGTCCCTTTTCCCAGGAAACACTAGTAAGAACAACTCCATTTATTGGTTAGAAATGATGAAGACACATTTTCAAACCTCTTCAAGTGAGTACTTGTGGTGGCTTGTGAAGTTATACGCATGTGTATTGCTTACTCATGAAATAAGAGCAAATCTATTTATCTGGGCCAGAACTGAAATGTATAAATTACCAGAATGAAATTAGAGCTAGAGTGTATGTACATTTATGAAAGTAAAATTTCTGCTTTATTTCAGTATTAACACAAAGAAAATATTAGGTAAGCAATAGTGTTGCTTTTAAAAGAAATATTCACAACTGTAATAACACGTGATTAGTATTTCTGTTAAAATGCTCCATGCTGTTGGGTCAGAAGTGGTGTCAAATATTACCTAAATATTTCTGGTTTTATTGTGAACGATTATGTTCTTTTAACTAAAATGGCTTTGCCTATCAGAAATCAAGCATTCAAGATAATACCATCAAAGATGATAACCTGGAAAATGAAGGACATATTAAAAAAAAATCAGAATTGAGATTTTCCTTTTTATCAACCTTAGCAACAGTATAGGCATAGTGCAACTTTCATGTGTAATTTTTATTTAATCACATGTCAAATTGAAGACACATGGATTAAACTTTAAAAAGCACACTTTCAGCTATCATTTTGACGTCTAGTTAGCATACAATAACTACCTTTCAAAAGCTAAATAAAATGTTTGACATGCTTTAAATGTTGTTTTCAGTTTTATTTGCTTTTTTATTTCAATTCTTTATTATTTCAAGAAGCTCAGAAAATACAATTTAATTGTTCAGTATTGCTGGGAAATGTCATATGGGATATGCTCTTTGGTACAACAAGGATTAGAGTCTGAAAATAAATACTCATTGAGGCTGTTAATCAGAAATTTGTGAAGCTCCAGGTTTATGACAGTTTTGTTCAGTGATGACTTGGCTAATGAGTTTGTTCCATGACCTCTGTGCCTCAAGAAGGAAGATGGGAGTATCGGCTTAGCTTCTTGTTCCTTCAGTGAAAAATGGCATCAGTGAATAGTTGCTTCTTAAGGCAGGTGGTGACAAAAAAAAAATCTGTTACTTAGCCACATGAAAAAGGGTTTCACAAAATTATTCTTTTGCAATAGCCAATAACTGAAATATATGACATTTTCACTTATCAGTTAGGTCCAGTTTTATATGCCTTCAAGAAATGCTAGTAGGAGCACATAAGTATGATTTTAATAAGGCACCTTGAGTAAGTGAGTGTGGTAGAGTTACAAGATAGTCTTGCGAGATTGCTTCTCATCATTTGACCCAACTCTTTATGTGAGTGAATCCAACTGCAAGGTCTGACCATTTTAAGTAATTTCCATTCGAGTCAGTAAAGGGGCACTGTCTGTTCCACTGTTTTGCTGTGGAGGTAGTAATTCTTTCATTGAAAAACTACAAATCTGGCTAGGATAATCATCCATATTGAATTTCTATTTGACTGGGCAGTCAACCAAGCTTTTACTTGCTGTTTTGAAATTAATAGATAACGCTTCCTGCATGTAAATAAATTAATAAACTGGGAGGAGTTATTTAAATCAATAATAAGTAAAAGCCTAGATCTATTTGCCTATCTCATACTACTATGGAACAGTTAGATCATTAATCACAGTGAGAAAAGGTAAAAGTATTTATCAAAGCTTTCTCTTCTTTAGAAGGAAGCCAGATACTGTATTTTTCCAGTGGTAATTAGTGAGGATGTAAGATATCAGTTATTAATATTAATAATATTAAATCAGGAAGGCTAGATAAATTTATAACAAGAATGTCAAAAGGATTATATTGGATTTCTGAAGTTTTAAATATCTGAAAATGTAATGTTTTACCCATATTTAAAAGCGTAAATGTGGTAAACTGGGAAAACAAGTCCATTTGATTTGACAGACATGTAGAAAATGAGAAGCTGAAAGGTGTGCAATAAATAAAGATAGGACAGTAACTGATACAGCTGAATTTGTTCGATAAAAAGAAGGGCTTGTTCAACAAATTTGACCTGTATGAGGTGGCAGTTAAGGCTAATAATATCGGGAATGGTTGGGAGTTTTACTTTTTCACGTGAGATGGGGAAAATAGTGATTTTAACATCCACTAAGCTAAGACTGATCAAATCAGCTGGATATTGTCACTTTGACACACACTACCTCTCTCCATTCCTCCCCCAGTAGACAAGCCCTTATTTTGCTCTTTTCAGAAGAAACCAGTCCTGTGTGGGGTCTCTGCAGGCCATAATGCAGTAAGTTTTAAAAATCCCAAATGCTAAATCAGAAAAGGTGATTACAATAGTGATTCGTTATTAGTGAAGTGTTTCTAGTTGTGTGTAATAATCGTGTCCAAGAGTGTTCAGCGTTTCTATAGATGCTCATAAAAAAAAATACATATCATTGCAATTTAGAAGTTATTGCAACATGAGTGAAAAACTATAATGAGCTGTATTATATATTTCTAATGATCTATATTATATATTTTGTCCATTACAAAGTAATCAAGATAACATATTAAGATCTTAGATTTAATGCTCTCAGCTGCAAGTTGGTGGCCTGTCACAAGTGGTGTTCCCCAGAGGGTCAGTATTGGGGCCAGTTCTCTTTAATATCTTTATCAGTGATCTGGCTGAGGGGACCAAGTGCCCCCTCAGTAAGTTTGCAGAGAACACCAAGTTGGATGGGAGAGTGTTGACCTGCCGGAGGGTCTGGCTCTCTGGCTCTGCAGAGAGATCTGGACAGGCTGGATTCAAGGGCTGAGGCCAGTGGTCTGAGGTTCAACAACGCCAAGTGTCGGGTCCTGCACTTGGGTTACAACAACCCCCTGCAGCGCTACAGGCCTGGGGCAGAGTGGCTGGAGCTGACTGGCAGAAAAGGACCTGGGGATGTTGGTCAACAGCTGGCTGGATATGAGCCAGCAGAGTGCCTGGGTGGCCAAGAAGGCCAACAGCATCCTGGCCTGTATCAGGAACAGTGTGGCCAGTAGGACTCTAGGGAAGTGATTGTCCTGGTGTAGGCAGCACTGGTGAGGCTCCACCTCAAATACTATGTTCAGTTTTGGGTCCCTCACAACAGGAAAAGCACTGAGGGGCTGGAGTGTGTCCAGAGAAGGGCAATGAAGCTGGTGAGGGGTCTGGAGCACATGTCTTGTGAGGAGCAGCTGAGGGAGCTGGGGTTGTTCAGCCTGGAGAAAAGGAGGCTGAGGGGAGACCTTGTCCTTGTCTACAAGTACTGGGAAGGAGGGTGCAGCCAGGTGGGGGTCAGTGTCTTCTCCCAGGTAACAGGTGATAAGACAAGAGGCAACAGCCTCAAGTTGTGCCAGGAGAGGTTTAGACTGGATATTAGGAAGGCTTTCTTAACCAAAAGGGTTATCAAGCATTGGAACAGGCTGCCCAGGGAAATGGTTGACTCACCATCCCTGGAGGTATTTAAAAGACATGTAGATGAGGTGCTGAGGGACATGGTTTAGTGGTGGACTTAGCAGTGTTAGGTTAACAGTTGGGTTTGATGATCTTAAAGGTCTTTTTCAACCTAAATGATTCTATAATTCTAAATATGTGAAATACAGATTTAGAAAACAATTGATAGAAACTCTTTGGGCCATAATAGCTATGCTCTACACTGCTATGTTTAGGGAAAGAAAAAATAAAAATACTGTGTTCACCACGAAGACATGTTTCCCATTGGGCTTGAGGCTGGATCCTTTTAAGCTGTTTGTTTTCATGTTATTCTGAGAATTTTATGTTGATAGCAGCTGGTTCCTATGCGTCTCTATCAAAACATATGGAGCAAAAAATTTTTGTTTTGGAGCAAAAGGTGATAGTTGAATATAAAAACATTTGAGCTGGAAATTATCGTTTGATTATGTATTTTCTTTAACAACGGAGAAAAAATACTGGTCATAACTGAAGATAGTTATTGTCTGGTTACTTAAGGCATGCATTTCATAGAATCATAGAATGGTTAGAGTTGGAAGGGACCTTAAAGGTCATCAAGTTCCAACTCCCCTGCCATGGGCAGGGACGCCTCCCACTAGACCAGGTTGCTCAAAGTCCCATCCAGCCTGGTCTTGAACACTTCTAGGGATGGGGTATCCACAACTTCTCTGTGCAATTCAAGGTATTTCGTACCTTCCTAGCATTTGAAAAACATAAGCAACCGAGAAAGTGAATTTTAATAGAAGAACTAGATTTTAAAGATAAAAAATATTTTTGACTGCTTCTTTATTCACAGGCTGCAAATAGTGGAGAAAAATGTTGTAGTCCTATTCTTTTACTTTCGTGCTATCTTACAGCATCTCCTAAATAAGGTCTGTTTTAAATCAGAATTATCACCTCAATAATATAATTAATTCAACATAAATTAAACAGAAATATTTTTTTTATGATCCCCCTTTAAAAGGATTTTAATTTGCTTCAATGAATGAAGATAATAAGGTTAATAGTTTAATGTTCCTCAGTTGATATCTGCTGCTTTTTTCTATTACCTTTTTTCAGTTTTTGATTATAAATTGGCTAACCCCTGGTGTATAATTCCAGAAATCATCCCTTCGATGTATCCAAAGCTATTTACTTAGACTCATCTTTTATTATTCCCACTACCACAGTCTAATTATTGTAGTGAAAGATTGAACACAGAATAGTTTGGGGCTTTGATCAGTCTTCATATAAATTTCAATAATGAGAGTAAAAGGTTTGTGGTTTTCTGAGATAATTTGATCCCTCCAGACACACACTGCCATTACAAAATGCAGCTCTTTTTTGGATGCTGTATGGGACCTCTGACAGAATTTGTGTCTGGGTTCATGACATCTCTGGAAGCAAGATTCTTTTTTCATATCAGTAAAGAGTAATTTTATATTGTTAAATATGTCAGAGATACTATATACTACTGTACATTTTTCCTTAAATTTTCACTTCATTTTCCCCCATCAGTCTAATTGTCTGTATTACAAGTTCCTGCATCAGCGTTTTCAGAATTGACTAAGAATACATAATAGGTTGGCTTGCATTTCTCTCTTCCTGAAAAATATACTAACTGTCAGTCAAATAAATAAAACAAACCATAATCCTTGTTATTCTATTACTATCGGTGCTAACTCCCTTTGGAGATAAATAGAAAAGCAGCTGGAGTCTGAGGATATTTTGTAATATTATAAATTGAAACTTAAATGCCTCAAGGAGGAAATTTCCAAAATAATTGTGACAGAAGATAAGTCCCAGCTTTTGGCAAAATTTTATTAGAATTACTTGTTCCAGATCATTGTCTGATGTCTGCATGTGTTAAGAAAATGGCAGCACTGCCATGTAGAGAAATAGCTGTTTGATTTTTTTATTATCTTGATAAATTCTTCTGAAAGTGCTCTGTCATCAGTGTTATCAGGTGTGACATACACAGGGACGCTATCAAATTAAAAATCACGAGCTTTTGGCTGATGCCAGTTTATTTTAAATGATATGGTTTTTATTTTTCCTACCAATAACATCTCAAATTATGTAACTGAACATTTACAATTTTTTACTGAGCATGAGGGTTAATTAGTGAGATTTTTCATTTTGATTGGGGTATGGCTTTTTTTTTTTCTCACTGGGCTAGACAGTTAAAAAAAAGACTTGGTGACTCTCTGGTCCCCTTTACTGCTAAGATCTTTTGCTGTATTTCAATGACGAACCATGAGCAGAAATACTAATTTGTTTAAACTTAGGGAATCCCAGTTGCACATAATAGTAACCATTGCATTCCTAGTCATTTGCAAAAGCTAATACTGGTATATAATGCTAAAACTTGGACTAATGAGGCTTTAAGAATACTTTGTTCTTAAGATCCACTGTTAGGTTGGAGCTGAGAAGATACACCCTAACACAGGTACCAAACAGCACACGCACAAGGTGAGACAGCCCAAAGGCAATAAACCTCACAAAATACACAGTTTTTACAAACAGTTCATGCAATGAAGGTTGATTTTTCATAGATACTGTGAATAACAGACTCAATTAAGACAAAAGGAACAGCAGATTCTGTTTCCACATACCGTCGCTGTACGGCTGTGCAAGCTCGGTGCACTTTTGTATGCGGGGAGTAAATCACAAACATTGCAGGAATATTTTCACTGGATCAACACCGTGAGCCTGCTGGTATGAATAGGGCTCTGAAAGGCAATTGGTAGTTAAGGAGTAGAATAGGATAAGTCATATGAGTAACTTCTGTGGATCCATCTGTTTTTCTGGACTGTTCAGAGACACCCCCTGTATCTCCGCCTGTGTGTGGTAGGAAAAGGGTGAGACAGCCGGCGGGAGGAGCAGGACCACCATCCCAGCAGCTGTCTGGAGAGCCCAGGGAGCAGCTGCAGGCAGCTCGCTAGAGAGTTAAATAAGATTCTTCTGGTGACACCAAAAATGCAGAGGGGCGAGGAGTGTTAGCTGAGATCCTTTCACCATCTGAATTTTTTTCCAGTGGGCTGCAGTCACAGGAGGGATGTCTTCTCCCCTTGCCATCCTGTGTGATGGGAAGTCATTCTGTGTTCAGGTTTTCACAGCTTCTCACCTGATTTCTTGGCTTGATCTGTTACAATTTTACTTAAAGGTCTGCCTAATGAAGGAGAATCTAAAATGTGCAAATTTGGTAAACAGGAAAGCAGGACTGGAAGGCAGAGTGTACTTGACGATAAACAGACAAAATCATCTGGAAAACCAGAATGGCAGAAAGAACAAATGCAAAATGCCACACTTGGGCTCCAGCGATCAATGACACCGACCAGAAAGGGGACAACCAGTAAAAGATCATTAGGAAAGGAGCTGGGCATTTTGGTAGTTGGCAAGGAAAGTGTGTTACGCTGCCATGAAAAAGGCAAAGCGGTAGTAGAGCCTGCAGGAGAAGTGGAATGATCCTTCTGCTCTAATCCATGCTGATCTGAGCTGAAGCTGTGTAATGAGTTTTGAGCAGTGCACAGAGAAGCATGTGTGAGCATGGGGGGGTGGGGGGTGGGTAGTAAGAGATATCAGAAGGCACACGACAGATTGAAATAATAAGGTCTGTTTATTCTGAAGTCGACTAAAGTGCCAAATGCTGGAAAGATGAGTGGGAATAACCAGACCATGATGGATGGGGCTGAAGAAGTGATTTATTATGTAACGAGAAAGTGGCGTTAGAAGAAAACCTCTCCATTAGTAATGGTGAAGGACTTGAACAGATTTTCTGGGAAAGCCATGAATTTCTTACTGGTAGCTTTTAAGAGAGTTTTCACTCACATCTGTCAGGAATTGCATAGGGAAAGTTGATCTTGCCATTTTTCTTGGCTGTACTGCGCTGTACAGCAGCTGTCTGTGGGCATATGTAATAATGTCACAGTGATAAAAAGAGATTTTGAAAAATAGAGGAACTTAAACTTTTTAGTAAAAACTTAATATAACTGATGGTGTTCAACATCATCACCTATAGGAACCAAATATCTAGGGACCTCTGACAACATCTGCTGTATTATAAACAAAGTATATACCTTTTTTGCATAATTACATCAAAAATTTCATCTCCAGCATTACTAAACCCAGCAGTTCTGGAACTGGAAAGTTTTGCATTGCCTTTCAAATGGAATTTTGAGTAGCAGTAGGCTAAGAATATTTCAAGTTGTTATTTTGGGGTTTTTTTGAATCTTCACGTTGCATTTTTCCAAAGACATGGAAATAAGACAGATGGAAATAAGCAGGAGAACTGCTTATTTCTTTGTTCATGTTTTCTTTTAATACTGGGACAGATTTACATTTCAGTTACTCAGCTCCTGAGTCACGCCTACTCATTTAGGTAATGAAAATACTGTCCTGTGCCTGCTGCGTCAGGTGCTTCATTTCACCAGGCCCTTCCTTCAGTAGCTGTGCTGTGATACTTCCCATCCTCAGCTCTCTGCTTCCCAGCTTCCAGCCTCTTACAGTTAAGATACAGGTCTGTGGTTATAACAGAAATCAAAGGGGTCGTAATGAAATGGTTGAAGGAGAGTAGTGGAATCTACTTTTAATTCATTAGTTTCATGGATGTGCAAAATCTATTAAAATTGTTTTCAGTATGTAAGGCTTGTTATTGTTTGTTCTTTCTCTGCCTTAGAAGAATCTAACAACGTTAGAAGTGTGTCGCATTTCTTAGGCCCAAAAGTGTGGAAAAGCTTTTAATGGGAAAGAAAATGTTTTTTGAAAACTAGAAAACTGAGCAGTGAAATAAATTGAGCCTCAAAAAGTGATTGAAATCTCCAAGTCAATATACAAAAGGCATCCAAAGACTTGTGAAGTCTGACAGAATCTCTTTAGTTTGAGGTGTCTTTCATTTTGCATCACGGCTTACATTTTTAAAAAATAGAAGAAAGTAATGCTGTCAGGTGAAGCGGGTTTGAAAGCAGGCTGCCTGTTCATGAAAGCCTGAAATTGTGCACAACTCTAGATAATGTGTCTTCAGCAGATAACTGAAATAATACATTTCCTAAATTGGTTGCATTAAGCAATTACTGATACTGTAGTGGAAACCATATAATTTTCTTCCTTCCTTGTAGCCTCAGCGCCGTGTCACGTTTCACCTCCCAGATGGCTCCCAGGAAAGCTGCAGTGACAGTGGGCTCGGAGACCATGAACCCCCGAGCGGTGCTGGCACATCTCACCCCCTGCCCCTCGGCTTCCCCCAGGAGGAGTACTATGAGCAAGCTTCACCCAACAGCCGGACAGAAGGAGATGGCAACTCAGACCCCGAGTCCAGTAAGTGATGAACTCTGGTCATCTTAGTTGTGAAATCATTTGAGTATCAAAAGTGGGCTTCTTTTTCAGGCAATTATTAAAACTGAATATTGGTTTTAATGTGGCCAGAGAAGCCCTATGCTTCTAAAAATGTGAAGCCTGACCATTGGAAATAAAACACTCTTGAGCTGTAAAGAGTTTATGGATGACCTGGTATTTTTATAGATCTGCTGTGCTATACACAGAGGAGCTTTCTGGTGAGGTTAACGCTGTTGCCCTTACAGTCATAAATACTGTGCTGAGGGAGTTTATGCTTTTTAATGTGTTTCCCTATCTGACACTACTGCACGTTGTAGTTCAACAGGAAGAACTTCTGCATGATGAGTAGGTCTGGGAAGACACTGCAGTCTCCCGAAATAGGGGTTTCTCGATTTGTCTGTCGAGAGCAGCTATGGTATGTCGTGGTAATCTCAAAAGAGTTTGTTATCTTACTTTTGCCATTATCACTGGCTTCTTATGATATTCAAAACAGGCAAAATCAGGGTGAGCTCAGGACCATGCTATATCTATGGATACTGGTGTTACTTTCTCTGCTGTGATGTGATAGCCAGTAAGAGACTCCACTGTACTTTAGTCAATTGTTAATTGTCCAGGGGCTCTTTATCTGGATTAAATTGAATCGTGCCATTGATAAAGAGACACCTGAATGTGCGTAAGCCTCTAAGGCCTTGTTAGCAGCCTAATAAGTGATTTGAAAATACATCTGTTCTGGGCAAAACTTGGCCCAAAAGGTGTATTTCAGCTGCTTTAGTGTATCATGAAGAATGAATTAGTAAGTCCTATGCACTTGAAATAGCTCTGTGAGAAGGTAGTTACATCTCTACACTGGCAAATACAGCATCCAGCAGAGAGCATTACCTCCCAGTCAAGCTGGCTCTGACAAATTCAGGCTGGCTCTTGGAAATCACACTGCTGCCTTTGGCTTGTGTTGCCCCAGACTGGAGTCTGAAGCGCTTGTCTGCACAGACAAAGTCCATTCTCCCTTTTTCTTGTAGTTAACAAACTATTAACTGGGGATCCTCAGTTTTAGACTTTTTAAAATTCGTAAAGTTACATGGTTCCTGAAATAATGCCAGAATATTATTTTTTCTGAGCTGATAGACAGCTGGCAAGAATGATCAGAGGTTTTGGAAGTTGTGCTGAAAACATTGTTTATCATTTGCTTTTGTTTGTGTTTATGTATCTGAGGCTGTAATATACCCTTAAGAGTATTCTAGGCAGTCAAACTGAATTTTTCACAGAATGAAGCTCTAAAGGGCTACACCCAAAGAAAGAAAATATCAAGTTATATATTGTGTTTGCTGCTTTTACTATGCATACTTATGCTCTGAACTTGCTTTCCAGCTCTCTTTTGTTGTTTGTAACTCTGGTATTTATGCTTTACTGAAGTGAGCACAGTGTATGTAAAATCAGTATTTGGGTCCTTTCATGAAGAGTGTGTGGGACAAGACCTGTTAGAGGACTTGTCAGAACAGGCTTGGGGATCTTGTCTTGCTGTTTACAAAGAGGCTCAGGTTTTGGATTTACGACTGCTTTTTGAGACCAGTTTTTGCAATTTCAGAAGAACTGTGGATCATGACTCTTCTAGAATGCTGCCCTAAAAGTAATACAGCTCTGACATCTGAATATCACTTACAGATATCACTGTGGGGAGACTAAGCAGGCATCAGATGTCTTTTCAAGTGTGAAGTTGAAGAAAGTTTAATCACCTGTCTAATTACCTGACAGTTCAGTTTTTCAGTTTTAAACTTGAAATCACAGTTTAATTAGCATTTATGTTTTGTGAAGATTTTTTGCCCTTCTAACTTGTATTTATTGAAACAATTTAATTGGCACAATATAGCGTGATGATTACAGTGTGGAAAGCTTAGTTTGAGTCCTTTTTAGTGTTCTATGCTCATATTAATGGCAGCATCTAGTGGCAGAAAAAAAACCAGATACAATAAAATGTCTGTTGTGCGCTCTCATACATCTAAGTAAAAAAGAAAGGGAAGACCCACAACAGTTTTATTCAGTATACTGCTGCAACGTGACTTATGTAGGCAAGAGCAACCAAAGTATCGTGTGTGCTGATATATGAAAGTGTTCAGCCTGAGGCTTGTTTTGTTCACTTGTGCTTGTGTGACACATTTAATCAATAGTGAAATAGTGAAAACCATTTTGAGTTGATAGTTTCCTCTACAAACATGCTGCTAGATTTTTTCATGTAATTTGGAATGGCATCATATTTTTGAAGTATTTCCATTTTTCTTTTGTGGACCAAAAATGTTGTTAATGTGGGAAGAGAAAGGAATTATATAGTCAGATAATCTGAACAGAATTCATACAACAAAGTAAGCATGGCCTTCGTTCTGTCTCGAGACCTTTAGTCAATCTGAAACGTTGTCTGAAACATTAAACCTGATTAATCATCTGATGGTGATTTAATTCAGCTTTGCCTACCAAGGAGACATAGAGTTGGGATGAAACAACTTCAGTAACGTCTAGAGCTACTGAGACGTTAGGTGGTTTATGAAAGCTCATGACAGATGCCACATCACACAGGGTTATATTCAAAAGTGTTTTCTCCCTCTTGTTTTTCCTGAATGCAGTTCTTAGGTTTTATTTGTTTCTCTAATATTGAAAATTATTGTGGTTTGGAAACTTTTCATTTATTAGCAATGGCAAAGCATTTATTACAAAACAATGAAAAGATGAGCATAACTTAAAATAACAAAAGCTGACAAATATTTGTGAGAGAAAGCTGTAATAATTCACATCCAATATAGGACTGAAATGGGGGAAAATATAACTAAGAATATAGTGATTAGAAAACTAGGAACAATTTATGTGTACACCTTTAAAATTAATTGAATGTACTAATTAAAATTAGAAATAGACTATTTAAAAAAAATTGTCTTCTCTTACTTTAGTTGCCTCCTCAAAAAAGCATAATGCGCACTGTAACTTCATGGTCACTCCAAGCTGGTGTTGCCAGAGGTGTCTGTGGCTGCTTGTTTATATCTCCCAATTGCATCTTCTATTGTGGCAGCACAAGCATTTGTAGAGCTGCTGGACAGAAGAATTCATCTGGGTTCATCCTTATCTAGGGGGCAAAAAATGTTATTTTTAAACGGATCAATTCCCCAGTTCCATTTGTTTCATGAGGCACTACTTGTGGATGGCAGACAAGTGAATGAGAAGCTGGAGCAAAGCTTATGCTGGCTTTAAGTGATCATCAGACTTCAAGAGAATTAGTTTTAAGAAGAATTAAGACTGTAATCTATGGTATTTAGCTACATAAGAAAGGTTTGCCGCAAGGATGACATCTGTTCATGATTAAAGATAGCATATGTTTCTTCCCCAAAATTAAAAGAACACTTTCACCTTGCCTTAATTTTTGATAAGGATGGTGTTGATGTGAGCAAAGACAGGCTGATGAAGAGTGATGATAATGGAACTAAGAGTCAGAGCAGGTTCAGTGCAGAGGACAGGAGATAATCTTCCTCCCAGGATATCAAAACTGATAGTGTTTTCCTTATTTTTCTGTAATTCTAAAAGACAAGGCGTCAAGAAACGAAAGTGCTCGATCAGGCTTCGCTACTGGAGGCCATTTACAAGAGAGAAACTAAGATACACATAAACATAAAACAGTAAATGGTATTATAGGGTTCCCAAGAATAGCACTAGATTAGCTCTATTATCTCACTTTGATGACATGTATTTTTAATATTAGGGAATGCATGTCTAGTTAGTCTGTATAGATTTAAGGACTAATAACTATTATTATGACATTAAGGTGGAACATAAGTAATTAAGAAGGAAAAGACACAGATTAATACAAGAATGGAAAAATCTCCATCATGATCTTCATTAATGAGTTTAGCATTAAAAAGCAGGAGTGTGTCAATGAAATATTCTGCTACCTCAAAGCCAAGCATCACTGAAAATACAGAGGAGGAGGTGTGTGAGACAAGAATTGGATTTTGCTAAAGATTTGGAGTAATAGCAGTGGGATGAATTCTAATAGTGGAGAGTCTTTCTCATAAGAATGGGTGTATGCAACTAGTATATAAATCACCAGCTGAAAATGACATAAAGAAAAAAACTGAGTATTACAAAGATAAACTATAAATCACCACCACACAATGTGATTGTGAAAAAATCCTGGGTTAATCCTAGTACAGGAAAAAAATGAAAGGAAAAAAATAAACACAAGGCATTGATGATACCACAACTGGCTTATTATGAATAGTGCTGGCTTTCCACATTAAAGAAAGGTGAACTCGCTTGAGAAACAGGTGTAAAGAAATATTATTAATTAAAAGGGAATGGAATGCCTATATTTACAGAAAAAGGCATTAATATTGGCTTGTTTAAACTGCAAGGTTAAGGCTGGCTGGCAATTAGGACTGCTCTCAAATAATAGCAGAGAATGGGGGCCAAAATGAAGCACTGGGTTACTTCACAGGCAAAGGGTGCTGTCTGTAAACCAGCTGAGGCCAGAAATTTAGGGATTTGAAAGGAGATCAGTGAGGAAGTACAGAAGTGGGGAATGAGAATGCTAACTGATTTTAAAGAGAAACTCCATACATTTATGAGAGGGCAAATAAATCACCCTCCTTAATAGCAGCAAATCTAGTCTGTGATCTAAGGGGCCCCTTTTCTATGTTGATCATATGAAAGCTGTCAATGAGTGTGTTTGTTGTCTCAGTCCTGTGTGAGCCGCTGGCTCCCAGCTCCGGCTGGGCACTAGGTGGGAGCACGTGCCACATTCCCGGGCCGGGACCTTGGCCCCACCACGGAGCCGTGTTCCCACCTTAGTGATAGGTTGCAGGGTCCTGAAAGTCTTGTTGATGCCATTGTGAAGAAGAAGGGGTCAGCGCTACATGCTGAGAGCAGACAGCTGAAGGCAGGAGGCTCACTCTCCCTGGGGAAAATAGCTGCGTTTTTTGCCGTGCTGGCTTGTCTCATAATCAGAAACTCTGCAGTTGCTGAAATATACTCTTTAAACATCATCAATAAGACTGCTCTGGCAGCTGGACTTCAGACCCCATGCTGGGGCAGAAGAAAACATAAAACTACAAAGTATCATTCCCTGTCCAAAAACTGGGGCTAGGAGTGCTTGCCAGCACCTATGATTATTTTTTTAATGGTGTTTTCATTTTTTTGTTCTCTGCTTGTGTGCCTTTACTTCCACAATAAGGTTGAAGTACAACAGTAATATTTTAATTCTGTTGTTGCTGAGTTATAAACACACAATATAGCACTTAGGTATAATTTGAGAAAAAAAGGAAGACACTGTCATTAGTTAAAGTTAATAAATCTTTGGCTAAAATACATCCCAGTCTACCACATCTGTCCATTGGGTCCCTTTACTTCTGCTGTATTGGGTTTTTCTATCCCCATGACTGAACTCTAATAATTAATTCAGAAAGTGCTGAGGTAATTAATCTTTCTGAGGCAGTAGAGTTTGATTGATCTTCTACCTTTAATCAAATTAGCTTGTACGTAGGTGGGAGAATGTAATGGCTAACTACAGTACTGTACCACTTTGTGAAATGCCAACCTTTCCGATGACCTCCTGAGAGTGTGCCCATGAATCACATATATATAAACCGCCACAGCAATCATTAAGTGACTGTTTGATTTAAAAGATGGGGACCTGGCAGAGATCAAAATCAGGATATGCTCAACATTCACATTTTAAAGTATGTCTTCTTTAGAAGCACAGCTTTATATCTGCATGGCATATGTTTGAGGGCATTGAATGTCACAGGGCTGACAATTGTGTGGCTTTTCCAGATGTTTTACCTATCCTTTTCTAAAATAAAATAGCTGTCTAGTCATAAGCACATACAATGAAGCAAGCCAACAGAAACTCCTATCAAACAAAATATTATGATATACTTGATTTGTTGATGGCTGGAGATTGGGGTAGGGGGAAGAGGTCAGATTGGAGAGGTGAATTTACAATGACACGAATGAGTGCCTTTTGCAAGCGGATTTTTGCTTGTACCTAAGAGGATACAGATTGCATATTGAGAAATAATTCCATGATTTGGTAATTTGATCCCTGAGTGCCTGACTGTCCCGGTTTGAAGTAAAACCGAACCAATTTTGTGTTCTGGAATTTTACATTTTAGCTAGGCCTCCTCTAACTCT
>JAOXNO010000063.1:17653400-17680502 GCA_028565335.1 Limnodromus scolopaceus
AGTGAGCCTCTGGAATTAGTGTGATTTTGGTTAGTCCTGCTCGGCCTGTTGTTGGATACATTTTTCTAGTCTAATTTTGGGGTCAATATAGTGGCATCAGGATGGAAGTTATATATGACAGAGGCTTGTGGGAGAGATGTTTTCTGCCTCCAAATACGGTGAAACTGGAGTGGTTAATAGCAAGAACTATCAATCCATAAATCATTACAATTTCTATTTACAATTATGAATGCTAGGACATAAATGAGGAAACTCTGGGCATCAATGTAACGGGCACAACCACAGCCAAACTTCACTATGACTTGCAATGAATAAAGTGATAGATCTGCAGAAATGACATCTTCTGTGAATAAATGCAAATAAATTGGACATGAGGGATTTGGGATGGTGGGAGGGCATTACTTAGTTTTTCAGCAGTGATGGAAATAGATAAAAGACCATTGCTAATATACAACCACATCTAAAACTTGGCTATATTAGTGGGAGAAATTAGGGCTGTGACTTGCTGGCAAACCTGAAGACTGAGTTGTTCATCCACAACACATGAAATAATAGTAGCTCAACACTGGTTCTAGGCTGTATTTCCAAGGGACTTAGCATATTTTAGCTTCAGAGCTATGAATGCATTACAAACTTACTGTCAGGGGCTCTTGAAAGATGGGCATCTCTCCAGTTTCCCGCTGGAAGCTGAAGTGAAACAATCAACGTAGTTTTCAAAGCATCCAGCAGATATCACATGCAGGTAATGCAGCACACATCACTTACAGGTACGATATCAGCCTAAGAGCTCGTTAACATGCGGTGTCCTATAGACTAGTTTCTACAAAGGTCTATGTTCTGGAACTCAGAAAGGAAAAAATGTTTTAAGTTTCAAATAATCTTTTACATTGAGATTCTGCAAGTCACTGAGTACTACAGAGACAGATTTTTTTCCGGTCACTAGAAAAACAAACTACTCCTGGATGTAAATCCAGCACATTTGATCAGTAAAAATTGTTTTGAAGTATTCATTTTAACATCAAAATCTGTATGTGCTCAGAAAGCTGAACAGTATGTACGGTTTTAGCCTGTGCTCATTTATAATGAGTAATTATCTAATGACGATAGTGTTCAGCATGCATGAGAGCTCCTGAAGCAAAATTTGGAATTTTAAGGAAACGCTGCAGTTCAAATGGTAACGTCTCATTTGTATTCTCTCAGTTCCCCAGTCACTATTGCACTTCATAAAGCAACTACAGAAATGGATTGCAAACTTGCATCATTTTTGTGAGATGAGAAAAGGCTCAATGCTCCTTAAATAGTACCAATAATCCTGTTCACACTTTACAATATCCGATGATACTGTTCCAAGCAAATCACACATTGTATGAAATATGTTTTCAATCCTGTCTAGAAGTGCGCCACTACTAAGATCTTTGGGGATAAATGTGCAACTGAAGGCAGCATTAGCTCTGCATAACTATGTGGACACGTAATGTAATTTTTGTCATCCATCTCTTTACGTGGAGAACCTGGTGATAGCTTTCTTGTAGCAGCAGTGTGCTGGAAAAGTCAATTTGGAGTTTCCCTTTCTAGTCCGGGGTTTAGGACATAGGATATCTGTATGAACTGTGACTTGTACAGAAGTGTCTACTTCCACTCCAGATAGTGAAGGATGTTGTTCATAGCATCTTTGGCATAAGTTACGTAAGGCAGATTCATGAGTGTAACTACACATTAATCAGGTTTCAGCCTGGATGTGATGGGCTGATGGCCAGAGGACATGCTTATTTTCCTGTTGTCAAAGCCCCGTGGATGCTTTCCAAATGAATGTGTAGATGGAGCAAAAGCCTTTTGTTGTTGCTAATGTCACAACCTTCCATCCTACCCCACTGGGGGAGTAACTGTAACTGAAAAAACCAGAAAGTTTGGATTGACCGGAGGCCCCAAATTTCAGTGTATTTCCAGCCACCAACTGGATCCATGCATGGAATTGAGTCTAGTTGACTGTGTTGTTTCAGGAGAAAAACGACTTGGGTTTGTTAGGGTCCACAGAGCTGTGCTTGTCTTCCAAACTCTAGGCATATCTGCATACTAGATGACGCTTACTGCTCAAGAAAAAAATATTTACCGTACAGGTTCTTCTGGTATCTCTCCCTAGTGTGATTTGGCCACATATTCACAGATGAACTGTTGTTCATATATGTTATATATATGTTATTCCACTTGTACTACTCCATACGGGCTGTCTCTAGCTTTCCATAAAATTCAGATGACCTCGTAAGTGAATTTTCTCTGCAATTTGCTAGTGTATGTAAGCGAAATAGCATTGTGTGGTCAGTAACACTGAGCAAGCAATACAGGCTTTAGACCAGGACTGCAAGATCAAGATAAGATTTTATGGATTGTCTTGTTATCAAATCCACACCAGTTAGTTTTTCAAGGTCTTACTGTTAAGAAGATTGAAAGGCCTTGTATTGATGCTGTTGTAACAGCAGCACAAGTATCATATGTTTAATAATGACTCCTTTGTTAAAGAAAATCAGAGTGCATGAGATGGACTAGTGAATATATTGTACAGGCCGAGCACCGCTGAGAGCAATTAAATATCCTGTTTGTACAATGGATTTTTTTTTTTTAATTATTTTGGACTACTCTATATGCTGAGAAACACACTATGGCTAAGTCATGGGTGCATGTTAAAACTGTGAAAACTACATGTTTTTCCTGGAGGCTCAAATTCTGTTCCATGTGTATAAGGCAGTCTTTGGCAGTAGGATGAACTTATTTCAGAATGTTACACTCTGTTCCAAGAGTTGCATGTATTTAGTGCAATTGGATATTGAAGTTCAAAGTTGCTTCTTTCATCTTAGAGCAGCTTCTTTTTGGTGTCTCTCCATTGAGAGTGAGGAGTGTTTATCTACATCTGTAGGTTTATGTTACAGATCCATCACTGTGATAGCTGAATAGCTGACACCAGCTGTTGACAGAGTGGCTTTATTCCCCACCATTCCCCAAAAACTGTATAAAAAACCCCAGATGATCTAGAAACTGTACAGCATATATAATATAAAGTATATGTAACCGTGTTACTTCCTGCACTTTGGACTGCTGTTACCTGGTTTTCAGGGTCTCCTGTCAGTGAAACCCCTCTATGAATAAAGCCAAAATTGAGGCAAAAGTGTTCCTTATTGTGGGAGCTGTTCAAATCCACATAAAACGAGCTACATGATGGTGTCTTATGCTAGCTTAAATCTTTGAGCATATACAAAATTTCCATTGAGGAACTTGATGTCTTGCATTAATGCAGTAGGCATAAGTAATGTGACGCAGGGGAAGGAAAATGTATCAGTCTGAACCAATGATGCCTTTGCACTATGTGCTCTTATTTAGTTAATGGCATAGTTCCATAAACGACATAGTGTGTTGAGTGAATTGTAGATAAATTCTCTGATGAGTCAGATGCCCTTCTCCCAGTGTGCTTTTAAATGTGAAAGATGTTACTTTTTGACATACTAAAGTTGTTTGGTTTGGCTTTTCATCATCTTGTTGTTCATTTCACAAAGATGGAAGGGTATACCAGAGTTCCATATTAAGCCTGAATAACACAATTATTATCAGTATGCCTGTGATTTACATTTTGAGTCTCTTAGGGTTTCACAGACAAATATGCAGAAGAGAATAAAATGAGAATCAAGTCTTCTTATGTAGTTTTAATTTGATGTCTTTTGCATATGCAGCATGATATTCAGTTGATCTTTGGGTCAAATCTTATTTTTCTACAAAACATTTTACTTATTTAGCATGGGATGGACAGTGTGGTTTGCATGAGCAGCCTCTCAGTTTTTATTTTAGATCTTTAATAGCTACTGCAGTTATTGAACCTTATTTAAAGACTAGTCTGAATAAAGACTAGTGTTCCTCTTGCTCCTCAGCACTTCCTTGGTTCTAATACAGAGAGCTGGGGAGCACAGTGGAGATATTTCCAGAGATAAATGCTCCAGCTGGCGCTAGCACAGTTGGCAGTCACTGATCTTTGGGATAATACACAGACAATCTAGTTTGGCTGGGCAGAGGAACGGGACTGGGATATGATGATGGAATTTAGCTACATATTTCTAACGAATCTACAAAGTGGACCTGTATGCCCATTTGGCCAAGCACTGCCTCCAGAGCCACTTGTTGGACCGGCCAAAAGCTGAGACAAGAAAATAAGTTAAATCTTTGCCAACTGGCTGACCAAGCAGCACATGTGCACCAGAGGTGGCACAACCAGGCCAAAAATTAGAAACAATTGATGAGAATATAAGGAGCTGAAATATATAACTGAAGTATAATTGATGCATGTAGTGTCCCACTCCCTTGCTCAAATTGGGATCTCTTCTTTTAAATAAGGTGTGGAAATTTCGGAAAAATCTTTTATAAAGGAACAGCAATGTTAGTGAGGTTTCTTTGACAGCTGTTAGTCCCAGTTTCAAAGCATGCATTTATAATGTTTATAGCTAAACTGGAGGGGGGAAATAACAAAAGCTTGAATGGCTGCTTATAAATGACAAGCTTGGTAATCTTTCTGAAAGTTTTCTCTGTTTGCAACTGTTAATTAAACAAACAGAAATCTGTTTAGCAAAATAAAAATGTTTTTTAATGTTAAAATAAATGTACTAGAAACATGAGTATTCTATTTTTAAAGAGATTTAGGAGTTTTCCATTGACAGTAGAAAATAATTTGGCTTCTATTCCAATTTCAATATTTTTCACTGTGTAGAAGATATGCTTGTGTATATGCACATAGATGCATATTTATCTGCCTTCATAATGTGGACAAATTATGTGTGCATCTAGACATATGTATATGCAGATGCGTACATCTCGTATCTCATTGACTCACGGCTCAGTGTTGCTTAATTCAACACTTTATCAAAGAGACTATTAGGGAGCAGTTCCATGCTTTGTTGGGGAAGGACAAATGTGCTCATGGAAGTCTTGTAATTGGAAATAAAAAAGAGCAAAATGCTTTAAAGTCCACCATGGATATGTGTGCAATAGTGTGTTCTCCATTTAGCTTTTATCTGCAACAGTCAACGTGCATTCTTTAGTTAAATTAAGTACTCTGAGCAGTTCCAATGAATTCAGTGGGTCTACCCTGAATAAGCAAAGTTAAGTAGGTGCATAAGTGTTTTCAGGCTTTAGGCTTTACAAGCTTTCATAATTAGTGCTCTAGACAACATTAATTAAAGAGTACTTTAGAAAGAATATAGCTGTTTAAACTTCTGTAGTGGTTTGCATCTTATTCAAGGATCCAAATCAATGGAACACATGGATAATCCACTCAGAAAATGATCCTGTGTTAGCATGATTATAGTTTAATACAATCTGTATACATCTTTGCAATTGTATATAATAAACATAACTTTATACAAAGTCACTTCAGTTCAAGGATAATTAAATAAAAGACAGTAATAATAAAAGACAACATATGTTTTCTATTTTATTACAGTTTCTTGCAAGTATTGTGATCTATGGTAATCAAATCTGATGAAGAGGCAGGATTTCCTGAGGCTAATAATATTTCTCTTATTTCCTTCTTTAGCCTTGGCCTGAGTTAGAATTTGTATCTCACTCATCCTCCCATTGTTATATAATTGAAGGAGAATTAAAAATAAAGCGCTGATTAATAGCTGTAAAGTGCTTTTACAAACAAAAAAGTCTTACTGAAATGTTAAATATTATATCTAATTTATTGTGAGAAGGCTGGTTTGATTTTTTTGTTCCACTGTTCGTGTTATAGTCTCCTGTCTTCATGAAAGCGTCTTAGTATCATGTGGCAAATCTCTTGATGTGTGATTGAGAATTGTGTTTGACAGTATAGGATCCCCTGCAGTAGCTCTACTTAAGGATTAAGCACAGTTTTAATTTTTGACACTACTTACCTTTTATGCTGTCTTTTCCTCCTATATTGAGATAATTTCTAAATGCTGATGAAGAAAATTACTGCATCTTGTACTGATGTAGTTGTAAAGGCACAATAAAATTTGACATCTTCCATTTAGTGAGTGATCAGAATAGGACTATCACTCAGAACAAATTATTTTGAAGCCTAAAGCAGGAAGGATATAATAGTTAAGCACAAAATTACCTGATGGGTCTTTAATCACCCGACAATTATAAAAGAAAAGATCTCTGTCCATTATTGGAAGAGGAACAAAAGACCAAGAATAGAAATAGAGAAAATGACAAACTAAATTATTGAGGGGGTGGCGGTCCCTTGTACTATCTAAAAAACTTACCAGTGCTTAAGGATGCTGAGCAGTAATGGGGAAACTCAGCCAGTTCCTGAAGTACATTGAGTTTCTTTTCATCTGGCTTTGTATTTTAATTGTTCTCACAGAAGGAAAATTGGGGTGTCTTCTTGTTTTCCTGTAACGTTTTCCTGAAAAAAAAAGTGGTGGACCCGGAGTGTCTGCAGAGTTTGAGGTGTGGAAACACATCGAAGTGACTGGAAAGCCACCAGCCTGGACGCTGGCCTGGAGTGGCAGAGAGATCAGGACTGCAACAACCCTTTGGGTTAAGAGACAGAGTTACCCGAGACTCACATCTTCAAAACAGTGATAGGGTCCCTCCTTGGAGCAGGGCAAAGATACAAAGTTCTGTAAATACTATTTCTCTATTTTCTTTGAAAGGGCAATTTTTTATTGCATTCCCTCAGCACTGCTCCCACAAATTCCACTTACTTAAATTAAGCTCTACTATGAAATCCCCATTTGGCATGATAATACAATAATTATTATACAGGTGAGATCGGATCATCATTTTTTCCCCTGGCCTCGACTCTGTGCCAGTGACTGCTGATTATAAATACTATTAGTGAAACAGAAATCAGCACAGTGTACTCAAGTTTCTTTTCAAATAAAGGGCTTTTTTTCAGCATTCAGGTTCCCCATAGGCTTTTAATCAAGGTTATGGGAAAGTCCATAAACTTTCTGCTGAATATTTAACAAGCTGGAGGTCGTAGCAGACATGAGATCCCAAGGACAAGTGAAATGAGATTGCAATCAGGAGAGCAGAGGAGACCTGGAGATAAGCAAAGCTTTGTCCACAGATAATATCTAGCAGAAGAAACACCAGAGACACGTTTTCAGTCTTCTTTTGTGAGACTTAATTTTCCCAGTATGAACAGCCGTAAAAAGGGGTAAATTCAAATGGTTGCACTGGTTTTAGTGACTAAATTTTGTTGAAATGATCATTGAAATCCAGTCTGAAAAAGTTTAAATAATGGAAGGCATTTAATTATAGTTACACATATTGCTTTTTTACTGACCTAAATCCCAATTCCCTAACACCTTTTTAAAATAAATTCTGTAAACAACCTCTATTATACTGAATTTTAATGCCTGTTTATATGTGTTTAGCCAAGAACTTTTGCTTGCTAGATCTTTATAATGAACTATTTTTAACAGTACAGTTGTGATAATATTTTTCTGTGTACAAATGGGAAAGCAATCTTGCAGAAACTCTTATCCATGCCTATCCAGCAGCTATAAAAATATAGTACTCTGCATAACATATAGAGTGAATATTCAGAAAAGTTATCTGTAGCGCCAGCCTGATGGGTATGTAGAGGCTATGTAGAGTTGGCACCATGATTTGGGTTTGCAGCAGCAGAGCCAAGACAGGAGTGAGCCAGGGGCTAAAGGAGCTGCGGGGCAGCACGGGCGGGTATTACTCGGATGGTATCAACTTAAAGCATCTGCTTTTTTGGGTGATCCTTGGACTTAACTGTGCAACAAAGTTCTCTCCACATTAATTAGTGGGATTTTATCTATTTCCAGAAACTGGTATGTTGTTTATTCTTCATTTGTAGCAAAAAGTCACTGAAAGTCTCAATACTTGGCAATATAGTTTCACAGCCTGCTCTGAATAGTATAGATTTAAATTCCTTTTGTAAAACCAAGTTGTCTATGTTTTTATCTCAACTTTTTTTCCCTTGTGTAAGAACTATTAAAATATTTACTCTCAAAAAATCAGCTGAACTTCAGATTGCCATTGTAGCTCAAAAGCTGAGCACGTCCCATTTCTGTAAATAGAATAGCACACTGTTTTGCAGTAGATCTATTTAATATTGTCTGCAGCTTAATCATTATCAGAGACGAAAGGCTGATACTATGCTAAATGTTTTCCCTACTTTTATACCAGATACCATTAAGGAGCCTAAACATTAGCAACTGTGACAATAGTTCTAGGTCTGTAATGATTTCCAACAGTCTTTCATAAATAAAATCATTAATTTGGGGCTTCATTCCTAAAAGTTGGCCAAAATTTTCTTCAGATGATTTCCTTTCATAACTTCTGTTCCTTTTCGTTGAGGGGAAAAGAGAGTCCAGAATAGAATTGTAAGCAAGTTGCTAGTTTTTGTGACAAAACATTTGCAATGTTTCTGTTACAAAGATTCTAGTTTTTACAGCACTCTTATACCCTCTGTCATTCAATGAATGGATTCTTTAGTTCAAATATCTTGGTGAGAACCTCCAGCAAGGAAGGCTAAAAGTGATCCAGCATTTTTTTCATTAAATGCCAAGAGCTGGAATCCCTTTTTTCTCCCTAATGAATGAGGACTCATCCAGTGTGGCTGGGCTCTCTGTCCCAGATGCGGTCCTCATACTGGCATCCCTGTCCAGACACTGTAATGAAAAATGTATGCACCTCCGCAGTAGATACTTTTGCGTGCCTTCTTTAAAAACACCTGTTTGGGTATTCCCCCTTGCCAGACTTAATGAGGTGAGACTTCTGCAGGGGGTTATGTGGGATGAAGATAACTTCCTGTGTGGGGTTGACAGGGGATGATCCATTGCCCCTTGGTTTTTGATCATGTTGTCAAATCACATCTTTGCCACTATATAAATAACTTCATATGAAAAAAAAAGTCAATCTTTCGGATATATTTTAAAATGTGAGACAAAAATTTCAGTCATCCAATTTTTAAATCTAGTCATAAAATAACGATCAAGCATTGCAACAATGAAACATGTCTGATAAAAACATGGAAAACCTGAAGGAAATGCAGGTTAATAATAAATGTAATCTCAGTGCTTCACTTGTAAGATATTCATGTTTCACTTGAGACTGTACTGCTTTCAAGATAGGAGAGCTGAAAAGAAGTATACTGTAAACATACATTATATATAGTTTGTGCATATATCTTTTTCCTATGCCAATCTAATAATGCAGTGTTACACTTCCAGATAAAACAAAGAGAAGTTCAGCAACTGATGAAAAAAATTAGAAAACTTGTGTTGAAGATGAAACTTTCGATGCAACTACATTCAGTATGTCCAGTGAACTTGCACAGGAAGTGTTTATGTTTTCTCCGCAGTTCTCGATGGAAATATCACAAAATAACAAGTGTAAAGCCACAGAAAGGAAGTTTGTTTGTTTGTTTTAAGTAGAGAAGTTTGTTAAAAATGTAACAACTCTCCAATAATAGTACCAGGAACAAAATTAAAAGGAAAATATCAGGTTAAAAACTAAATTTTGTTTTTAAAGAACCTTTTTTTCCCTCCGATAGCAGTAATTTATCAACTCGGTAGCTATCTTACCAGTCCAATATGGGACATTTCAGTGTGGAGCTAATGAATTTAGTTTCTCCCTGTAACAAATGTTAATCGCCTCGTTATCTTTGATTAAATACGTTTATCTGCCAGAGAACAACAGATGGATTAAAGATAAGAAAAACAAAACCTTTTCATCTCTTCTAACTGACCATTATTCAACTTTTTTTTTCATTAGTGGTGTGTAATAGTTTCTCAATCTCTGTAGAATACACTTCATAAATTTAAATTTAAATACATTTCTCTACATATACTTAAGTTTATGTGTATATGTATTTCAAGGAACATACAGAGATTGAGTTAATCTTGAAAAATAATATTTTACAAGAACAAGAACAAGATAGATCGTAACACTGTTTCTCTTAAACTGTCTCGCTCCAGTAGCAGCACAGTCACTATCTCAGGTCTCTGCTGCTTTTGGCGAATACAGGCTTGGACTTGTCTGACTTTGAAAAAACAGCACAAATGTCCATGGAGAAACACGGCTTCCCAAGCCCTCTTCTGGTTCTCTAAGATCCATGAAATTAGAACAAAAGGGAAGGGGGACTGACATTAGAGATCCCCAATGTGAAAAACTTTGATGGTATCTCTGCAGAATATCATAAATGATGTGCTTATGAATAACACATAATCATTGCAGAGATTTCATTTATTCATATGGGGGTGGTATAATGCAGTAAGTGCAATAGATACCATACATATGTCTCATATGTGGAGGTGAAAGTGATCTTTTTCTGTTCCTTGTCCTTCTTTGCATTTTCAGTTTGTTTTCTTTGAAAATACAAGATGCTTTTAGGAAATTTAAATTATTAGAGGTTTGGGGAGGGAAAGGGTGTTGTTTTTCTTTAAAGATTAGGAAACGCTAATAAGCCAAATGAGGAAAGGCATTAAAAAAGCTATAGATATTCAAATAGTTATTTCAATAGGAAGCTGAATAACTATTGCGAGATCTGAAGAGAACTCACAATCTTGTGCAAATTTAAAACCTGTCTCTGCACCAACTGTAAGAGAGGTATTAGATACAGTTAATAATCTATATTAAAGGAAATATAAATGTGTTATATTGATAAAAGTGAGATACATCCATTCCACATTCAAAATAGTAAAATTATGTATATATTATATAATAGTTGTTTCACCTAATTGAGAAATAACAACATTGTGGCTATCAAATATGATAAACAGGTTACACATGCTAAATGAAGAACAGTATCTGAAAACCTGGCAAGACTGTGACAAGCCTTCCAGATAGCTAAAAAGCAGTAAAGAAAGAATCTGTAGTCTTGTCATATTAGAAATATTCATAAATCCTGCATAATGTGACAATGAAATGGGTTTTCGCAGGATTAGGCAAGGAAGTGCAAAATTATTTATTTCTCCAGAAAGTAAACTAGACTGCAAAAATGGGAAGGATGACATCCTGTCAGTATCTCTGAGAACTTTATTTAGCCTGTGTCCTTCATATCTGATCCATATTTACAAATGAGGATATTATGGAAGGATATATGAAAGTTTTCCCCATTATGTGAAGTTTGATACTGTGTCTTTCCTTTATTGTAAATGCCCATTAAGCCATGTATCTTGATGTAATACAGAAAGATGTTGGGTTTTGTAGTAGAAAATAGAGTAGACACTTCACTGCCTTCTCAGTCTGTAGGCAGGATACATAGCCTCCCGTAAGATATTCATCAATATGAATGATAATTTAAAACAAGATCTCTTTTTCAAGACAGGGCAGGTAAGGAAAAAATTGTGTCACGGGTTTGTCCTTGGTGCTGTTTCAGATTTTTTTCCATGCTGTCTCAAATGAGGAAAAAAAATACTAATTTTGCTCAGGGAGTTAAAAATAGTATAATATATTTTCATTTGTTTTTATAAGACGCTAATAAAATATAATAAAAACTGATAATACTAAGTTGAAATCTGATAAATGAGTTATGAAAGTGTGAAAATGATGTTACATCACGGGAAAAAATTCAGGTATTTATTTACAGGAGGGTTCCCAAGCAGTGAAAATGACAGGGATTTGCAGAAATTAATTTTAGAGGTTAATATGTATATTTTCCTCAAATATTTTCTTCATGTTCATATTTTTAAACATGCATCATAAATGTTTATTTTAATTAAATAATTTCCTAGATAGCTAACTTCAAATGATGTTTATATCAAGGTAATGTAAGAAAAGGTTATTCAATTTTAAGGAACCTTATTCAGTTTCTGTTGTTCGCATGTTTAAGAGTTGGAATTTTCCTAGCAGTTGTGAAAAGATAATATTTTTTTAAGAGACATTTTATTTTGGAAGCAAATATTAAGTAATTCGTTACTAAAAAAACCCCAGCTTTCTGCCAGTCAGCTCTCAATAACTGAATTATCAAATGAAATTATGGAAAAGATAGAGATTTGATGTAGGATTAAACCTGCAATTCTAAAAGTTGAACATAAGAAAACACTAAGAATAGTCCTACAAACAGAAATGAATAAAGAAATAATTTTTCACATGTATTTTTTCAAAGCTACGCTGACATTTTTCATTTTGCCAATCTATTGTTTGACATCAGTCATTCTCATTATTCTGAAACATTAATCCAGCAATGGCATCTCTGCCTTCATAAACTTCCTGATGTGATTGCTATATGCTATCACTGATGTCTGAGACTTGAATAATTTGAAGAAAAAAAGTTATATATGTAGGATTTATAGGTGAAAAAGATGCATGTCATAAAAAATTTAGTCAAAAAAAATCATCAAACCCATTCGTCTGAAATAGTTTGGAAAGTTTCTGGAATAACAGCCATGGAGAACAGTTTCCTGGGTTTTGGCAAGAAACAATATTGATTGACTGAACTTAGTGTCCAACTGCAAATGTTAGCTAGACACAACGTTACTGCCAACATTATAAAATCATTTACTGGGCAATCGTAGTAGTAAAGGTGACAATAGAAATTGGAGTTGAGAGCTATATGGCTTGCCTGGGACCCATAGCTGCTGTTGTCCTATAAATCTTAATTTGCGCAGTTTGGTTTTGGCTTAGTGTTATTATGGCAGGCAAGTGACTTCTTACTTGGGAAACTTTCTCCAGTATGCTCACAGACAAGCACATGATGCTGTACTCTGTCTCCTTAGACTTGCAATTAAAATGGCCCTGAAATAATGTGGAAAACACAGATATATACAAATCTTAGTTTAGTATGAGAAAATGCTGTTATTCATTAAGCACAGGTAATTAGCTTTAGTTGTAAGAAGTTCTAGTCAAGAGACGCAATTGTCTCTTTTAATAGGTTTTGTGTCTGTGCAGGGGTTGGTGTGTTAGGTACCTGCATAAAGGTTTAGATTAATCTGTGGTTAATCTATATTTGTGATTCAAGATGAAATAAATGTAACTGTTACTTTTAAGTCTGCCTGCTGGAATTCTGAAACTGGTATCCGTAATTTTAAGTTAGATTCTTCCAAACTTCCTATAGTACTCAGACCATAAGCTTGTTTTGTGAGAAAAAAGAATCTGTGCATACACACGTTGAAAAGGAAGAGTTCCCAACTTTGCTGGTTAGCAGTTTTTAGAGAAGCCATTCTGTGTCTCCCATAATAGCAAAGTTTTACACAGTTTTTCTTTTTCACCTGAATGGTGTGAAATCCCTAGTTAGACACGTGTTCTGTGCCTTTGCTAGCATTAGGAAAGCATACTCTCTTGCTACGATTTCCCACAAGAAATTTACTATTTGTTAAATGTGAATAAAGGACAATGGGAGAATGTTTATGTTTTCAGCTCCCTAGACTTGTTAAGTGAAGCTTTCTTTGGAGTTCAGCATCACTTCATGAGTGCGGTTTTCATAGCATGAACTATTATTTCATCAGCAGAAGAGAAATCTCGCTAATTTATTTTACCAATGACAGTGCCTGGTGGCACTTAGGCTTGTTTAAGCTATTGCATTACTATTTTCTTTACTGTAGCTTTCTGCTTTATGCTGTGAGTAAATGTCATCTGCAGGCAAATTAATTATTTGTTATCATTTGTTGAAGCAAGAAATAAGAGAGCTGGAAGTCAGCTTCCAGCTGAAGGAAGCTGAAGAACGATCAGTCAGGCAGGACCATTGCAATGGTAGAAACCCGGTAAATATCGCTAATGGTCGACCCTCAAAATATACTGGTAGAACGCAATAAAACTGAAATAGTTTCTCACAATTGTTTACCACCTTCGGTGCATTAATAATAGATAAAAATTCAATGGTGCTATCACGTTATGTTTGTTCTGTCAGTGTGATTAGGGAGAGAATCCATAATCTGAAGTGGAGCATGCTGAAGTGTAGACATGCGTACGAAGCCTCATCTTCCAGCAGAAGCAGCAGGAGTTTCACCCTCCGCTTAATTGTGCATCTGAACAAGTTTTAGAGCCAAGCAAGTAATTAAACACATACATAAATGATCTTTTAATATGTGCTACAGACTGGGAGTTTCTGAAGAATCTGAGAGTCTGAGGTAACTAGTGTCCATGGAATATTGAAGTCAGTTTTTTATAGTGTCCTGTGCAAATAATCCTCTTCCAGATAATCTATGTTATGATATCACTTGGAGAGGCCAAGGTATCTGTCTTTAAGATACTGAGTCCCTTCACGTGGTTCAACGTAGTCCTTGTTGCCTACTGGGTTCAATCGGAGTTTGATCAGCGAGTTATTAGCTAGAGGTGAAGGCTGCACTTGTCAGAAAGTACTTTTTGTTCCGCAGGATTTGATCTTGCCATGCAGAAGGACTTGCTCGTAGAGGACACGGTGAAGCATTTACTTAGCTGCAGTTGGACGTAGCTAGCTGTCTGGCTGCTGCTTTTAATTAAATCCACCACCAGCCAAACAACTTGGCTTGGTTCCATGGCCTTGTTTCTTAGAGGCTTTTTTTCCCCCCTGTTTGTCCAAGGATAATCTGAATGCTACAGCTTATTTGTGGTTTTGACTAAATAGTACATTGCTTTACTCTTGGTTGTTTTATTAATCATTATTAAGCTCATGACCAATCTGGACATAGTCCCTTGATTTTACTTTTATTTCTTATTATAGTCCTTGATAAATAAAATCACCTTTATCATTGGCAGAGGTACTGTAAGGAACAAAAAATGTCTCAGGAGAAAGATATTTTTACTGAATGGGTGTGTTTGTTATAAAGAGTTGTAAGATAACTGAAAAAAAAAAGTGTAAACTTATTCAGTATGTTATTATTTGCTGGTACCTTGATGGATTAGCTTACAAATTATGGCAGTCAGACATATCCTATTATTTATACAATGGCTTTTTAAAAGAAAGTTCATTTTTAAGGTAAGCAATCAAGTAATTCCTTATATGGATATGGGGGAATACTTAACCTTGAGTACAACATTATTAACTCCAGTGAGCTTAATGAATTATTCATGCTATTATCCACCTTGAGAGACATCAAATTGCTCTGCACTGTCTGCAAAGTGCAGTTTACCAAAAAATGATAGCTTGGTGAATTATATTTGTATATCTGAACATTAAACTAAAGACAATACCGTGAAAAGACATTGGCAGATGTACCTGTATAATCCATGCAGACACAAGGTCTTGCATGTCATTTCCTAATCCACTTGCAGTCATAACTCTAATAATTTTTTTGCAAGGAATGGCCTGATAGACAAAAATAATTTAATATTCAAAGATTCATATACCAGCAGTAGAGGATGTAATCACTGCAAGCTCTAACCTTTTTACAAAAAAAGCTGTTCATTTTGGTTTCTGGAGTTTGGTGCAACATCCTGAAGTATGAAGTTGCCTTTTTCTCTATTATGTTTAGTTCTTTACAGACAGAAACCAAAATGCCTTTTGCCTTTCAGTATGAAAATTGGGAAGAAAAGTGACTATTTTAAAAGCTTGGTTGAGACTGGCACTGGCATTCTCATTGAAAATAACAAAATTTAGTCTCTTCAGAATGTTTTTCTGAGGTCTTCAGATGTATAGTCGTCACAGATATTTCCTGCTTTTCACTCCCCGTTCTAAGGTCCCAGTTCATGAGGTTACTTAGGTACATATACATAATTATGAAGCATACAGAGAGTATCAGTTTCTGAGCTGTGTGTGCATTTATACACAGAGAACTTTATCCCAGAATTTCTTTATTTAAAAGCATGCATGTCAGTTATTAACATCTATAATATTACTATAATTTATTTAGGAGAAACTTCACTCAAGGAAGTCATGCAAGAGATTCAGCCTTGTGGGATTCCTTTTCTGAATTTATTTATTTACAGTAAGATACAGAAGATTCTTCAAATTCTAACTGAAACATCATTTACACAGCAGTTTGAGTGCCAGACAGATGTGCACACACACAGACAAGAACTTCATACTACAAAGACAAATGGATGGAGTTTCTGCTTTTTCTGCTTACTTGTGTTTATTATCTTTTACTCCCCTCATGTTGTGGTTTAACAAATAAATTACCTCTGTATTTTAATATTAAATTGCCATCTTGCTGGAACTACTGATTTTAGTAGGTTGCCTGTAATGAGCACAACCCCTTAGCCAGCTCCCAAATTAGAAAAATGGCTTTAAAAAGAATGAATCACAGAATGATACGGGGTTGGAAGATCATCTGTTGGAGATCATCTAGTCCAACCCCCAAACCGCTTTAACTGCAAAGGTTTCTGCTTTGTAAGGTCTGGAGCTGTGGCTTTCTGGACCTGTTGGCCAAGAGCCTTTGCCCACCATCCAGCCTGCACTGAGGACACCATGGGAAGTGTCTGCAGACACAGCAACCTTCCGTCTTTCTCCCAACTGTCTCAGGCTGGCAAGTGTTTTCAAATAGCTCAATTTTAAACCAATTGAATGCACATTCTGCAGGGGTGTGCGGACTATTTTTTTCAATAGCTTAATTTGTTTAAGACATTTTGTATATAAAAGTATGTATGTATTATATGCATACATATATACATTTCTGTTTTAAAAATACCATTAAGAATTTAATCATTTTTCAAGGAATATAGGAAAGAACAAAAATAAAGATTACACTGTTCATCTTCTATTCAATAGACAGCTTTCTGTAATCTAGAAAGGCTACCTGGCTTAAGAAAGCTTTAACATATGATGAGACAAGGAATAAGGCAAAATTGCATGCCTTATTCCAGAACTTCCCCTCAATATCTTAAAGATATGTCTTCGTACAAATAGTTAACACTTCTCACTTTCTCTATGAGCTTAACACAGAATTAATATACTTTTCTGTCATATTGATCATTACCATTTTAAAAATTATATTTCCTAATCTTAGTAACTATCCATAAAACTTAGAAAGGAGTGGGGGGTGTTTGAAGAGGACTTAATTTTACTGTCTGAATATAGATAGATGCCGAACTCCCGCAGAAAGAGATTTATCATTAACTAAAATTCAAAACATCAAAAAGATTCCAATTGAACCCTCTGGCATCTTCAGCTCCATATCAAGATGGTATTACCAATTTCTGAACATAGTCACTAATTGCTTTTGTGTGTGAAATGTCTTTTAACCCATTAAAAATGCTCAGGGCAAAACCCATGTATGTTATGGATTTAGTTCCTAATACTTTGTAACTCACAAGATCTGATAACTATGATAAATCTCTAAAGACTCCCATGATCTGAGGCTAATCTTGTGTACTATGCTTTTAGCGTTAATTATGAACTTTTTATATATGAGAATACATTCACTCATTTTGAAATAGCCAAATAATTTAAAAACAAAATGCTCATGAAGAGTTATTTCCCATCTGAACATAGAAATATCAAAATGAATAGGATAGACGGCAATTTGCATCAGTTACAACTTTTGCCAAGAGACTTTTAATCCTAAAATTTAGAAGTTCTCCAGTCAGTGTCCAGACTGGCAGAAAGATGTTGGGACCACTGCAAATCCTGATTTCTCTGTTTTTCCTTACAAAAAGAAATTGTGAATAACAAACTTGAATCCCCACAGGGGGATTCAAAGGTGAATTCAGCATTGTATGTTTTTGCAGCAACCTGGAGTGTCCTGTGGGTTGTCTTACAAGTTCCTCATAAAGCATTTATCAAGTCTACCATTGCAAATTATTTTTTATTGTTTTTTTTTTTTTGTAGAGCTAATTTCGGTCTTGTATTTTGACTACTCAGTCTTTTTGGAAGATCTTCTGCCTGATTTCAGAGCTTATAATTGAAAAATTATATTGTCTGGAATATGGAAGGCTCAGTATGATATCTGACAGTAGTGTGTCTCTACAAAGAAAATTATTTTTTATAATGATTTAAATAAAACTATGTTTATCTGACTTAACCTTTTTGCCAGTAGAGATTTTGCTCATCTTAAAAATGTTTGAGAATGGGAGGAAGTAGCTTTTCTTTTTCTCTGAATTGCAAAAGAAAT
Source organism: Limnodromus scolopaceus (assembly GCA_028565335.1). Lineage (NCBI taxonomy): Eukaryota > Metazoa > Chordata > Aves > Charadriiformes > Scolopacidae > Limnodromus > Limnodromus scolopaceus. Next base: position 17,671,358 of record JAOXNO010000063.1, read on the forward strand.
AATCTGCAGAAGTGATTTAAGTCTCTAGTTGTTTGATTGGGGTTTTTTGTATCTCAATTGAGCGGGGCAGCCCAGGTACCCTTTATTTAACTCTATAGGTGATATTCTGAATATTGTCACTGTAGCAAAAGAATTGCAAGTGGAGGATTAGTACATTGGGACTTATAGGTAGTCACGAATAGAACGGAACAGGACTATGTAGCAAAACAGCCTTTTTGTTTGTTTTACAGTTTTGATTTTAGTTGTAGCTTTGCATTAATCAGTTTAACACTAGGATACAACTTTGATGACTACATGAATTTGAAGAAATGATTAGGCTTCCCTGCATCAAAGAGTAATAATAGTGCTTTTGTCTTTGTTTCCAGACTGGATAGGAATTTCTTTCAGATAGAACTTATTAGAATAGGTTGTATGTCTACTAAATTATATATAATAGTATATTTATATGTGTATCAATATACGTATATGTAATGTTTTTCTTATCAATTCCCTTTAACTATGTTGTTTGTAATTTTTTTCAAAGAATTTTTTAAAAAAGAGGAGCAGTAAATGTTAGCTGAAGTAGGAAATGAGAAATATATGTTGGCACAGATTCATTAGAGATCACACAAGTATTTTCCATGATTCGTATTATATCAAGAAACTTCCTCAGGTATTTTGGAAAAAAGGTTTACTTTTGGTGTTTAATATACCTTCAGTGTATTTGCCATGTTTTTAAACACAAATCCAATAGCATAGAATGAAAAATTCAGTGCCATCTAAAGTGGAAGAAAATTTATTGATTTAAAATAGACCTATCTGAAAATCTCAAATGCAGATTTTTTAAAATTTCAATCACAATAGTACTGGGGAGGGAAGGGGAAGGGAAGTTGTTCAGATGCTTATCTTGAAATAACAGAGTGAAAACAATCAGGATTTCCTAATTGTCACCCTGCTACTGGACAAAATACCCTGGAAAATATCTCTTACTAAATAATCTGTAACAATCTGCTCCTTTGCTTTTACAAATTCCAATAATTTGTACCAAATTTTCTTTTTATTAGTGTCTTCCGTCTTATTTTCTTTGAGCGTATGTGTACTTACTGGGGTTATGAGTGATCAACTGCAAAGCAGAAGTCACAGGAAATGTGTATGTGCACCAACCATTTTTTTTTAGGGTTTTTCTGTTTCTTGGTGTTCAGCTTACTCCTTTTTCCTATCCAAAACAAAATAATATCTACTTAATTTTCCTTTACAAGTGGACCTGAGGTAAAAATTTATTGCAGATACTCACAGATACCACATCATATTGAGAAATATATAACTATTGCGCTTATCCCATTACTCTGGAGTAAGGTTATCTGTTATTGTAGGTTGTATGTGTTGTTAGCTACTACTGGAATTGATTCCTCCATTCACAGAATTTATTTTGTAAAATTTATCAATTTTGAAATGGATAATTTTCTGATGAGTAACAGGCATGATTTAAATAAAATAACAAAGATAAAATAAATTCCATCAATTCCAGGGATGGGGAAGAAAAATAATACTCTTCAAATTCAAGACGACAGGTTTATGCATTGCGGTTAAAAGCAGACTCAGCAGATGGACATACTCAGTCACGTACAGCTACCTGATATTTGGTTGCCAAAGAGCTTGGACTGTGCTGGAAGCAGACGTATTTACCTCTCACATTTACAGATGGGTCAGGACTGAGGTCACGAACAACAGTGAAAGAAATCTCAGACTTTGCCTGCTAGCGCTGTATCTTGGGATGCAGCTCTGTTCTGCCTGAGTTCAATTTCTAAAGCTCCCTGACCCTTACTCTGTTATAAATAATCAGAAATATTCATTACAGAATGGCAATAGCTTTGGCAAAGTGATGGAGTGTATATTATAAAAGGAAAAATACATCCAATTCTCATAACTCCTTGCAAATTGTATTGGAAAGCCCTCAGCTGAATATATTCACATCCTGCTTTAAGAAATGCTACAAATAATGTGATGAGTTGAATTATCCTCAAATAATTCAGCTTATGTAGATGTGTGTGTACCTATTTCACAGCGGAGAGAGTTACCATTTTCTGTTTTCAGACTGATATAGCTTATTGAAATACTGGGAAAATATCCTTTAAGGTCAGGTATCACTATTAAATTCATAAAGTCATATAGATTGAGGAGTGCTAACATGATACTGCTTTGGTTACTTTTTCTGGTTTGTTTTTTTTCTGTCTCCCGCCATAAATGATAGAAGCGCTGTTGGTTTTGGAACTCTTACTGCTGCTTTGTTTTTCTCACCACAGAAAATGAAATTCCATAATGCATTTGCAAGCTGATGCTTTAATAAAAGAAATGAACTGTACAAGACCAAGGACTGCAAGGTTCAAAGGCTTATTTAGGCTATGTTATGGTCTGTAACATACCATACAGCTGAAGTTCTGATAGGAACGCTAAGTAAAATTTTCTTTTCTGTTCAGTGCAACACAAGAAAAGCAGCTATTAGTTTTTGTTAATTAGTTTAATTTTTTGTCAATTTAATTTAATTAACTTCATTAAATATCTGCCTTCAATTTCAACTTGCTGCTTAAAAGAAATAAAACCTTCCCTTGTATGCTTCAAGCACCAGTGGAACTTACAACTAAGTTCTCATTCCATGCTTTAGCTCTTAAAACTTCCATGCATTTATCATTATTACTATTAATATTCAGGAAAAGTCATATATAAGGTTATTGGGAGTGGCACTGTAGTCTGTACGCAGTGTTTTCTAAAACACTGAAGCACAACATAATATAGCTCTGAGGGCAATGTTTTCTATTTTGCCATTGTTCCTATTATTTACGCTTATATTTACTTCTGTATTGATTTATCTTTGTTTTGATTCTTTAATAAGGACGAACAATTCTAACATCTACAGTAGAATGAAAGCTTATGAAATGCAATGCCATATTACCTGTGGCAGTAATTAGGGGAGGCTCCTGGCTTTAGGAAACCCAAGCACAGGTAAGGAGTGTCTGCAGCAAGTGCTCTGGCCTTTGGAGGTGGAAAATCTACTGTTCTCTCTACATAGGCAAGTTTGGATTTACAGGGAAGTAAATGTGGGTGGGAAATGACATCACCTTCAGTGATCCATAATGATTCCCCATGTAGATCCTCTATGCTCAATGTTGCTTACTTTTGAAAAAGGAGAGTGAGCTGTTACAGAGGGTTCTTACGGCACATTAACAGTGTCCACAAGAGGAGTAAGTGCAGAGTCCCCTATAAATTTACAGCCTTATTTACTGCATAATAAGTTCCCAAGGGAGATAAACTCTCAGGTGCAATGATCTGTAGAGGCTAAGAAGAAATTGGAGGCAAGCATTCTTCAACTGATTACTCATAAACCTTGGGAAAATACTATTTTAAACTCTGAGACAGCCTAATTTCATCCAAACAGGCACTGTTTTAACTTCATTTACCCTAGAAATCTTCATGTGTTGCCCTGGTAATTTATGTGGTGTTCCTTTGCAAGAACAAAAATCTATCTTACACTTAACTCTTTTTGATAATTAATTCTCTCCCATCTGCTTACAGCTGGTATGGTAGAAATGTGCTTGCATTTCCTTATTTGCTCATGCCTTGGAGTCATCTTTTAATATAAATAGCTGTGAATCTCCCAATAATTTTGAAATGAGCCTCTCTCAGTTTCTGGCCAGCATGTCCAAGTCACATTCCTTGTTGCAATTTTTAGTATGTTTTTAGGGGAATGCAACCTGACCTTTTTATACTATTTATTAGGAAGGTACAATTTTTAATTCATATATGATCCATCCTGCACTTGAAATATAAGAGCAGTGTCATCACATTCACAGAAACAGAAACATCATACCTATGTGTTTATCTGTTTTCTTCTCTCCAAGAAACTTCTCAACATTTAAAGTATTCTTTTTGCAACCAGGCAATAATTTCCACCTAATAAATAATTCCAAAGTGTTGCTGCTCTAACCAGCTTAGTTTATTTAACACGAGATAAGGCACTCCATATTTCCTCTTGCCCTGGGTAATGCATTGTGCATTTGTGTAGGGTGGGTTTTTTTAAACATTTCTTAAAAGAATTATCTTTTGACCCAGTTTTCAAGGTAAATGTATCCAACTTCTGCCTTGCATATCTTATTTATTGTAAAAGCCTGCAACAAAATAATACAGGAACAAAGTATCTGGCCACAAAATAGGCTATTCTTAAGACCTCGGCAAATGAGCTGTGTTGACTTAGGATTCATCACAGCTTTCCTGCCCTGCCATAGTCTGCAGAGTTGGTGCTTCTTATTATGCAGTGAGATGAACAACAGTCTTACAGTGGAGAGCAATCTCTAAACGTGTATTTAATGAATAAAATGTGTGTATGCAAGATGTGGATGCAAATGGTTGTCTGGAAAAAAAATATTTGGCCTTTGTAATTACAGGTTCCAATCGCAAAGGTTTTACTTGGATTTTGCAGAAGATAAGTAAGGTGATTCTTTTCAACTTGACTATGTTTAAGGAGGTCTAATTTTCAATTAGGCTTTTATTCTAAAGTATTTTATGACTTTTTATTACTCTTAACTAGTGACAGACAAGGACCGATAGGTATTTCTATTTTTAAATGTTTGATACGTTTTAATATCGTAAACATTCCTCTAAAATTATCCTCACCAAACCTGGTATTGAAAACTCCAGAAGTCCTATTTTTCAATTAATACTACAAACTGAATCCTAAAAAAAATATTTTTTAAAAAAACTGGAAATTTGGCTCTGTAAAATTAAATTTAAATACTACTTTTGGATGAAATCTCATATTTTGTTGTTGCATTTTCAAATTAAATTGTTCAATCTAAAAAACACAATGAAGATATATTTTGAAATTATTTTAAATAATAAAAATTTTGTTGTTTAAGTGTCAAAGTCCTCTGTCTTTTCAGGGTGTTTCAGTTTCCACAAACAACTGCATGCAATCAATGAAACGGCTGGTGATTTTATAATTTGAGTAAATCATTATTTTTTAGAATTTGAGCTGGAAAATATCAAAGCTCTTCTAAAATCAGTGGAAAAGAACAAGGATGTTTTTTCTTTAGATCAAATAGTCTACTCTCCGGCAGGACACATGGCAGGGATCCTAGCCAAATACATGGCAGTATAGATACTATTCAATGTGACTACAAGAGAAAATATAAATCAAACCATGTTTCCGCTTGCTTTAACTTGTTCTGCCCACTCATGAGGAAGGCAGCTGGTTAATTCATGCTGTGGCATATATAAATGTGGATTAAGGTCACCTTTGGTTACTCTTAAAGTACAAAATCGAATTGAATATTTCACATTTCATTGTCTTCCATATACAAGTCTGTCTACAAGTACTTTTTCTATCAATATGCTAGGGAAATCAATGCTTTTGTTTTATGTACTTTAAAGTTCAGTTCTGCTGCAGAATATAAGCCACAGAAAGAATGAAATAACCATTGTGAATTTTTGGCATATTTTGCTGAAAGTACATATAATTTTCAGCACTTGATACATACAATGTACCGTATAAATCCTTCTCATTTGCAGGGATCTGGCTGAGCAGAATTAATAGCCTGATACTCAAAAATGAGATTTGGATATCTGACTCCAGGTAGTTATGGTTCAGAAGCTACTATTTGCACTGGAATGTGTGGGGAAAAACACTGAACTTCTGTCAGGAGTTTGCAGTTACTGTTGTAGGTCAAGTAACGGCAAATAGTAAAACATCATCATCATTTCCTAAATTTGCTGCTCCATATCATGTCCACCGGCAACAGTGACTGGGAAATTTTCTCTGATCTTTGCTTATACAGTCTCAGTTGAGTTATACTTTTCTACAGTTTCTTGATGGATAAGTTTAATTTGTCTTTAGGAAAACAAAAGTACAGATTTCAGAGCCACTAATCTAGTGGATTTTAAGAAGGCAGGAATGTTTTGTAATGTCATATTGGTGGTTTTTCTTATCGTAATCCTAGTGCAGTGAATTAGCTTGTTTAAAGAAATACTTTTTCCAAATAAGGCTTGATCAGTTTTCTTTTTCCCTACATTGCCCAAGTACTTCATAAACTATTCAGTTTATCTCAATAAAGCTTCTTGTGTAGGTTGCGATCTGGTTCCATTTTAAAGCTGGAAACACAGCCAGAAGAAGACTTCATAAAAACCTTCTGTCATCTTGAAAGTCTATGATAGACAGGAAATTGTCCTTACTGTATTCCAGTTCTTCAATCACCAGATTGTTCATACTATTCTGACTGGTTTCGACTGATACAATGTGTAATGACTGTGGTAACTCCATAGTTAAACAAACAATTTAAATAATCTGTTAATAGGAAGTTTTACCTCATTTAACAGTTCCTCTTTTTGCTTTGATTCATGTTTCTTCTGTAAACAAAAGCTCTTTTAATTAATTATATGTACTCTCTCTCTTTATTTAACAGCTTGTCTCTATTACTGGTATTCTAGCGATCAACTGAAGTATAAGCTTTGTAATCAATGCTACCAAAAATGATGACTTTCAATAAGAAATTGGTATTAATTGCAAATATTATTGTCTAATTCCAGGCTCTGATTTAATTGCCCTGTTTTCATATGAATAACTTATATGGCCTTAGAGATGAATACATTTTCCTTTGCTTATTTGAAGATCGACTGGACAATTTAGCAAACGCAAGTATTTTGGGAAATACCTTTTTCTTCTTCCTAAGCAAGAAGTGAACATCAGAGTGATCATGTTTCAGGAGTAATTTACAGTACATAGAATAAATTCTAAGACAATGTGCATTGACAAAAACTGAAAAAACCAGTTCTCTAATAGTCTATACTTTTTCTTTTGTGTTCCATCATTGAATAATAGGTTATATAAACAAACTACATAAATTTTAATATTCTGTTTGTGAGACTAAAATCTTAATGGGATCTAAACTATTGTTTTCTTATCTTTTTTTTTGTTTGTTAAATGTAGATTAAAATGTAGTTGCAAAACCAAATATTTTTTAAGAAATGTGATAGCACAGTATAAACATAAAACTGTAATAATCTACAAAAAACTACAATGTTATTAATTAAGTTTTATAATCAGCATGTATGTTTCTTGGGAAAACCCACCTGGTGAGTAAGATCTTGTACTTCATTAATTTATATTACCAATTTCCAATTTCATTTCAAGTCATTGCAGAGGTAGGCTACGGAGTAGTTTGATAGGGCTGCTTAGTCATAGAATGGGTAAATAGTATCTTGAGGCTCTTCTTTATACTCCACTCTGGTGAGAGCCCGCCAGCTTTGGAGTCCTCAGCACAAGAAGGACATGGACCTGTTGGAATGGGTCCGAAAGAGGCCATGAGCACCTCTCCTAGAAAGACCGGCTGAAAGATTTGGGGTTGTTCAGCCTGGAGAAGAGAAAGATCTGATGAGACCTTTTAGCCCCTTCCAGTACCTAAAGGGGGCCTGTAGGAGAGATGGGGAGGGTCTTTTTACAAGGGCGTGTAGTGATAAGACAATGGGTAATGGCTTCAAACTAGAAGCAGGGAGATTTAGATTAAATATCAGGAAAAAATTTTTCACTATGAAGGTTGTGAGACACTGGCCCAGGTTTCCTAGAGAAGCTGTGGATGTCCCATCCCTGCAGGTGTTCAAGGACAGGCTGGATAGGGCTTTGAGGTGTCCCTGCCCATGGCAGGGGGGTTGGAACTAGATGGTCTTTAAGGTCCCTTACAACCTAAAGCATTCTATGATCTATGTTAATTTTTCTGAGCTGTAAAATGTCATGCAGTCCATAAATAATTTCTGACTCCTCCTCTTTAACTGTATAGAGACGGGTTCATTATTCCCATGTAATGAAATCTCTAAAAGTACAAGTATTACATTACTGCTGGTGGTGATCCAGTCCACTACATTGAGTGAATGCGTACAAATATCCTTCAGGTTCCAAGTGCAGTTCTGATTAAAAGCTGGAATTTCGATAGTCAAGTGCCAGTTGGTTCATAATTCCCACAGAGCACATGGAAAATCTAATCTTCCCCCCTTTTTTCTTATCCTTTAGATGGCAGCACAGCAGATACAAAGCTTTGTGCTGCCGAAGCACCAGCTGCAAATGATACCTCCAGTGGAACAGCTGTACAGAGCTAGGGCATTGAGAATGTTATTACCCTCCCCTGCTTATATGGGTCGCGTGCTCCATCACCCAGATTTTACTAGGTATCTCTTTGCCCAGGTTGGATGCTTCTAAACTGCCCCAAATTGTCTATGTGCTACCATTAAATCATAACAAATTTATTTTTAAATTAACTTTCTTTCCAAAGTACTACAGAGAGATTATTCCATCTTTATTTGTGCAATAGTGAGGGCAGCCAACAGAATTTTTGTATATGGAAAGTCAGCTTCAAATGTTACCCTAGTAACAATTCTTTCTGGAAATAGTGAAGCAAAAGTTGTTGATAATTATAATGAGCCCATTAAGCCTAGTCATGAGTTTAGTTCCATCAGGAAAAGTTTTAGATTATTTTCTCATCTCTTCTATTCTGTTGAGAATAATTAGTGGAATGATAATCTGCTTACCTAAAAGAGGAATAATAATTGTTTTCTAATCCCAAATCAGTGTGTGATTTAAAACAAAGCCATTATACTTTAGAGTGGTTTGTGGTTGTTTTTTGGTTTTTGTTTTTAAATTAGAATTTGGAAAGTCATGAGTGTAAAACAAGTGATACAGGCAGTTAAGTTGTTTTGGGCTGCTTTTCATGAGCACAGTGCCACTGAGCTTGCTTGGCTCGCTCATGTCTAATAAGGCTACAAAAAGTTCCAGAGGCTTCTAGATATGACAGATTTGCAACTGCAATTACAAGGATACAACCCCAGCAAGATGACTGTTCAGGTATGTGCTTAACATCCACACAGATCACACACAGATCACACACAGAATCTTCGTGGTTGGAAGGGACCTCTGAGATCATTGAGTCCAGTCACATTAGAAAAAAAAAAAAAAAAAAACAAAAACCACACCAAAAAAACCCACCCAAACAAACACAAAAACACACCCACAACCCAAAACAAACAAACAAACAAAACCCCACAAAAAAAACCCAGAAAAAACACACAAAAAAAGCACCCACCAACTAAACCCCACACCCACAACCCCACACACAACACCCCACCACAA
>JAOXNO010000063.1:17680602-17800656 GCA_028565335.1 Limnodromus scolopaceus
TTTCCTCTGGTCCTGTCATTATTCCCTTGGGAGAAGAGGCCAACCCCCGCCTCTCTACAGTCTCCTTTCAGGTAGTTATAGAGGGCAATGAGGTCTCCCCTCAGACATGGCATCACATCATAAGAAGTAGTAGTAGCCTTGCCCTTCTGATTGTCCTTGCCGCTCAAGTATGTAGAAGCAGACACCAAGGACACTTCCAGGACTCCTATTCAAAAGTGAATAATTCGTTATATTAACAACAGCATTATGTATTTGCTGAAGATACAGAGATACCTTGTAATGTTTATGACTAGGAATGTCTGCTGTCTAATGCTTCAGCTGCTTTATACACGGTAAAATCAATAATGACCTTAGACAGTTTTATAGTTTTAAATATTTCAGATACCCATGCTGGTGCAGAAGCCTGTTGTTTCTGGGGAAAGAAGGTATGCATTTGGTGTCTTAAATGCTATATACAGTACAAGTTATTATTTCTCTTGGAAGCACAAAAAGATATACATGCAGAAAAATTTATGTCACTATGTTCCTGTGACTAACAAAAGAAAAAAATGGCTAATTCCTGAATTTGTTATTACTAGCTTTTAGGTTACTCATAGGAATAGGTGCTTTGTTTATGACAGCTTTTGGTGAGTAGGAGCACAGTGATTTCAGTGTTTATCCAAAGGTGTTTGGGGTTGGTTTGAATAGCTCTTTGTGGCTCAGCTCAGCTTTTCTGGTGCTTTCTCAAAAAAGGTGCTAATCTCAATTACAGACAGAAAAAGACCATTATCACTTCAAAATACGAAAGTTTTTATGGTAATTTCTGCTATTGCTTAAAAAAGGTTTTGAGGCAGTGTTTACTAGAGTTGGTGTGGACACTGAAGGTGTCTAATACAAGACAGCTTGGTCCCTGAATTATGCCAGACATCTTTGTGTCATTTATGTCCTACTTAATTTTGATGAAATCACGAGAAATTAGTCTTTCTTTTCTGGACCACTAACCAAAGTAGCTGTGCTTAGGTTCTTATAGTCTCTGTCAGGAAGTTGCTATTTACTCTGGCATTGATAATGACAAGTTGCAGTTTGAAGGACACCAAGGAGGGAATTCTGTGTGTACTAAAAACAAACTCCATATTACAATAATGACCATGTTTTTATGTAGATCATTGAAAAAAAGGGACTGGTACCACCCTGCTGCTATCTAAAGGAAATGTCAGTTTCTTGCTCCAAGTACCCCAAAAATAAAAGATAATTTGGAATTAAAAACAAGATATCTATGACTGGGTGACATAGATTATGACAATAAAGCAGACATTTAAACTAGGATATACATATTGCAATCAGCATTAATTGTGCAAAAGGTACTGATAAAATTCTATGTGCTTTTTAACACTTCATTTCTCCAAAAGAACTAAATATCAATACTGATTCTCCTCCTGTGAATAGTAAATATAATATATTTTTGTGATAATATTAGAGTAACATTTCTTGTCATGGTTTAATGCCTCTTTTCTGCATCACTAGGGAAGCTGTTTAATATGAGCAGAACAGCAGCAAAATTGTTAATAGAAAGGAAGCAGCTCACAGTGTAATGCTTAAACAGTACTATTGATAGAACAAACAGTGATCTAGCCTTGTAAAGCATCACCTTCTAACTGAAGAAGCTTGCTGGTTTTATGTAAATTTTCACAGAGAAACAGACCATGAAATATGTTCTCTATAGAATACTTTTGCAGAGGATGCAGTATGTGCTTGCTGAGAAATGGATGTTTGAGACTGCAGTGGAGATGTCTGCTGCATTTCTTGGTAGACTATTTGTAAGAATTCTTTAAAAAAAATACAAAAGCCATGAGCAGTTCATGTAACCCAACTGTTACATCAGGCTGCTATACTAACTGCTTTCTAAGTGCTGTGTTTGTGCAAGTATGTAGCAGTTTTACATGTTAATATGTTGACAAGTCAGACAATAGAGAGATTTCTTTAACATATTATAGGTACAGTCTTGTTTTGTATTCACTAACTTGTGTATCATATTTATGTCCTTGTTATTTTAACATCTGTACATGACTCAGAGAGATCAGAGGTTATATTAAGGCAGTTTGTCTCCTGTAAAAGTTACAAAGCAAAAATGATTACATACTGAAAAACTGGTTGTATCTAATTGCAAGAATAGTGTACTCTCAAAATCAATATCCTTGAAAGAAAAAAGAATTAAAAGCAATAATAAAATCTATTAGAAGTTAAATTGCTATGATATATTAGGGTATGGTACTAAAATGGCTTCCTATCTTTTCAATGGTGCATTGAGAAGTAAGGCAGGATGGATGGATGAGTCATAATATCCATTACTAAGAAATGGTTAGGACTCACCAATATCCTAGGGTCATTAGGCAGCTTAATGGGAAATAATTCTAGATCCAGAAAAGGACTATCTTGCCCCATACCTTCTCATAACTGGGTGGAGCATCTATAGCAACACCTCCTTGTAGTCCAGTGTGAACACAGTATAGCTTAGGTTATGCGTCATCCTCCTTAACAGATAATATACAAAGCTTTCCTGAAAGAAGTAAAATAGAAATCAGGCTTTCAAGAAATGAGTAGAATGGCTGCCATGCGTGTAGAAATGCAAAAGTGAAGTAGGTAATGAGAAAGCAGAACTTGATAGAATGACTAGTATCTGTTCTGGCAAACTTTTTAAAGACTGCCTGAGTCTTTTAGGAGTTTAAGTGGGAAATATATTGTGCAAAGCAGATGATATGAATACACGTTAATGACAATTGTCTTTTGCCTTTCCTTTAGCAAACTGTTGGATTTATTTGTAAGTTTCTTGATGGCTGAGTTTCTGTTTTAACTGCATGAAGACTAGGGCTACCTAATTCTTCTAATGCATAGAGTGCAATACTGCGTTAGCACACTATGGACCATCAGTGGAATGAAGGTGAGGACCGGAATACTTCTCATGTAGGATGAATAGCATTTGGGCGTAAAGATGATTTACATCATCTTTTATAAGGGTGGATAGATAGCAGGTTGCGATTCAATTTTCAATTATTTCTTTAATTAAACATGAAGCCCAGACGAGGTCTGATTATGTCAATGAAACCGTATATTTCTCAGTACATGTTACAATTTTCTTAAATCAATAAATTCCAAGCTAAAACTTTCCTGTAGAATTTTTCTGTTACAAGGTTTGTTGTAAAGAGCTCTAAGTACTCCGAACTACCGGGTCCTAACTGTCTCAGACTGCTTATCAAAAATTTGTGAGTACTATTAATCTTAATTTCTCTCCACCTTAATTCCTTTAGTTCTTGTCTGTCACATACTTCATCTCACAAAGACTCCATGAAAGTAGATTCATTTTTATTAGTGAAAAGTCAGATACCCCAGTGATGAATGTTAAAAAGTGGTAGTAGAGAGAGATGAATAATTCTCCCATCAAGAGGTGATTGGATCTGTACTGAGAGCTGTTTGAAGTGTACTGTAAAAATTAAACAAGTCACACACTAATAAAGACACACCAACAAAATGAACTACATGTTAAATAAAAACTCTGCATCCAAGACCATATAATAAAAAACTGTATCAAACTGCTTACATACAGAGGCCTCAGAGGTTGTAGACACAAGCTTAATTCAGGCATATCATCTCCTTGACTCTCTTGACTTTGTCAATCTTAACAGTGTTCTGTCTGAAATTAGTGTGTGAGGGAAGACCTGTGTGCACACAGGATTCCTACTGATTGGACAAAGCTTACGCATTTCTACAGCATATGGGGAACTGTACGTACCACAATTAGTAATTTTTAAGTATTTTTTTAAAACTTGCAAGAAATAAAAAGCGCAAGAAGTGACAACAATAGCAATTAAAATCCATTCTGCCAACATCATGCACTGTTGTGTGCTTATGACTCTAGTTCTTCATTACCTAGATTTCTTTGGGCTACTGACATCTCTATAATTAAACAAAGTTTGAGACCTATCTTAGAAATAAAGACCTGGAAAAACTTCCAGCAACCTCCCACTCTCCCAACTTTAGGCACAAGCATGTAGAAAACATGACACTTATGTGGGCAGTAATGACAAAAGCTACGTAATGCTTTTTTTTGTGTTAGCAATCACCTTGGATTGAGGCTGTTTTCTTTTTACACCACAATAAATAATACTGCATTTAAATAAGAAAGCAAAACTGAGAATGCATAGAAGCGTAAATTGTGTATGACCCAAACAATGAACAGTGCAGACAGTACATGTTCTGAATAAAAGTTGAGGTAGTTAGCTCCCTCTGAAAACTAATGTGGTGCTTATGAATAACTCTTGGGAATGAACAATGGCAGATAAATGGGGTTTTCTGCCATGGCAGTTTGGATTCTTAACCCTCAGAAAAAAAAGACAAATCGCATACAGGATTTTTAAAAGCTTTGATGGAATTATCCTCGTGTTTCTCTTAATATTCCTTGAGGTAATCATCACGTAACTCATTTTTAAATGAGCAAAAATCTCTGTTCTTTTAGAAATAGTTTCAGTGTGAGATACAGAAAAGACAGACTTGCAAGAAAAATTTCTTCACTTTCTTTCTTTACTGAATGAGAACTGCATGTATTTAAAGTGCTTCTCTGGTTCTGCATATCCTGGTATCAAAAAGTTCGAGTCTACTGAGGTGTGAGAAGCATTAGAGTGATATAATTTACAGGATCACCATAGATCTGTAATTTGCATTCCTGGCTGAGCAGTTTGGAACTAGGAAGTTCAAATAAGAACAAGTTCAACACATCTGCCTAAATGTAAAGGATTGTAAGAAAAAAAGAATTGAGACTGAGTTATTCTGTAAAATGTAAGCATTACTAATAGGAAATGAAAAAGACCTAAATTAAACCTAAACTTATAAAGAACGTGGAAGACTACAGGCCATCTGGATATTCCAAAATACTCTACTTTCTATGGCAGTTTCAGCTTTTATTCTTTCTGACATGTGAGATGCTTCAGATAATGTAAAAACACCTTAGACACATTTGTGAGCGCAGCAGGTACACCACAGTTGTATCTTAGGATTCTAAAGGAAAGACTTTTCACTTCATATATTGCTCCTAACTCAACTTCTTGTTGAATTCTTGACCTGCAGGTTAGCGATTATTCCTTAGTGGTTATGTAGTGGAATCTCAGTTTCTTGCATTGCTCTGTGTACGTGCAAGATAAAATCAACATGTATTTACTGCTGAGTTCTGTAATTACAAGGAAACGTTAAATAGATCTTACTGTGAATAGTTTTTAGAAAAAAAATCAAAGGTAGGTTCCACACAGAATCATCCAAATTGGAATTTACTTTGTATTTGTGAGCAGAGATGTCTATTAACTGCATCACTTGAGTATGCAGACTACATGTTGTCTTTAGTAGAGATCCTGCTGGTTGTCGGTTAGCATACAGTTTCTCCAGAAGTGAATTTAGTTCTTAATTAAGCCATCGTAAATAAAGGAAATAACAGGAAAGCCATATGACTTCCAAAAAATACCTTTTATATTTCTAATAAATCTGAAGATGTAAAACTTCTAGTAAATGTAATTTAGGATCCTTTCCTTTTTTGCAAAGTTTCTATATACCTGGTATATATGGAAAATACTTTACTGATAAAGTCAGGATCAGTCACTTCAGAAAATGCTAAACTCAAAGAGATTGTTTGTTGTCTGTTGAAAGTTTTCAGAGAGACTGTTATTGCCTTCAGTGGAAGATAAAAGGTTCTTACTACAAATACATTGTTTAATGAGTTGACTTTTCCAATTTTTAAATAAGTTCTTTTTAAAATACTTTAAGAAGTGTCAAAAAATTCACATTGGATAGTATGAAAGCAGGGAGGTAAGTACATGAAAGAGAATGTGTTTGCACACAAAGAATGTCAGTTCAAAGATACCTGTGACCTTCCTATTTAATGAACACAAACCAGGCATAGTTCTGTTTTATAATTGAAGTCAGACCAGCAGCAGTCTGAACTAATGTTATTCTTTATTCTCTAAGTGCTCTGATTGTGGTGAAAAAGCAGCAAATACTCTGCCAAAGCAGTGTGCCTAAGATGAGGAAGAATAATGGTAGTTCAAAACTACAGTACAAATTGTGTGTGGTTATAAGATGCAAAACATAGCAGAAAGAACATCTAGTCTGACGGAGATCTAAAGGAAAGCATTACATTCTGATTCTTTTCAAAACTGTCTTTTAAATCTGAGCTAATGTAACTCCACTGTTTTTCACACATTCATTTTTCAGTAAGGACTACAGAATTTTCTGTACAGGCATTCTCTGTGCTACATAGCTCTATGCCTGTACTACAGGCGTTCTCCCATTTCTTGAGAGAGCAACCAAGTGCTACGGTGAGCACACCAGCTTTGAAAGTATTTCTTTTAATTAGGCTAACAATAATAGATTTCTTATTCAGATGAATTATATTTTATTATATCTCTTTTTAGGTTTATGTATCATAAATATATACAAACAAATACTGTTTTCAGTTGAAAAATGGAGAAACTGAGATAGAAACAGTTTAGATACTTGAGGTTACGCAAGATACCAGTAGTAGATAAGGAAATAGCAACTGCCTCTCCTGATTCCTGTTCGTTACCTGTTATTTACATTGTTACAGGATTTTGTACTGTTTCTTCATAATAGTATTCAGTAAGTTTTGTCATCACACAGGATAAAAGGCAGCAAGAACTCCATTCAAAAAGAACATCTCTAAAGCATAATCATCACAACTTTCCTATAAGAAAAACTAATGTAGCAAAGGGTTTCTATTTAAGAAATATTATTTTTTATCAGTCTAACAGTACTAAAAATATAGCTCATCTCTGTCAATTTATGCATCCATAATTAGTGAGATTCAGCCATTAGGCAGATATAATGCAATTTTTAATTATTTTATTGGTGAAAAGCCTCCTAATTACTGCATAGTGATCCTGGGCATTCAGTGCACTGCTCCTTTAGTAGTGCTATTCACTAAATAAGATCTAATTTACCTACTGTATTATTAGGACTGCTGGTTTTTTTCATTGCAACATTGTTGGAATTTGATGATCTTTAAGGTCCCTTCCAACCCAAACTGTTCTATGATTCTATGATTTTGTCACCCAACAAACATTCCAGCAGTTCTCCCATGTGAATATATTTTTGCCAATCTACATCTTCCTCAATTTTGGTAAAGAAATTTAAGAAATTTTCACTGGCAGCAATATCGTTAGAAGTCTTTTTTAGAGCTGTTTATATTATAATGTGTAGTCAATTGTGCTTTTTGCCAGTAATGCGAGATAAACTGCCTATGGCATTGGGTTCTGACTTGTTTCTGTTTCAAATACCTGAGCTATATCCTTAGATTTCATTAGATTCCCTTTTTCAACGTCCATCTGCTGAATAACCTCAAAAAAACAGTCTGCCTTCAACCAGCAGGACTGCTGAAAAATTTATTTGGTCTTAATTGTATGTTACAGAATTCCACATTTTCTCAAGTGTTTTATGCTCATTGGCCTTTTTTTTTTTTTGTTTTTTTGGAACTTTTGCAAACTTCTTCTGTCTTTAGGACAATAATAATTCAACCAGCATTGAATTTGAATATTCAAAACTGAAATACGTATAAAGCAGGATGTTTAAAATATTTTCCACATGCTCTTGCCCACTTTTTAGTACAATTGCATAAAAAGGATTTTCTGTTAAAGGAACTTCTGTTTCTAAAATATTTTAAAATGTTACAAAGCTAGTAGATTTGTGGTCTCTGTTATTATGGATATTGTGATTAACCTAAACGATGTCATCATGAAGAGCTTGTGTCTGAAAACTAATCTTGGAGTTCTGATGCATTATTGATATGCTTAATGAAACTGAATGAGGTTTTAAGTTTTAGTATCTCAGTGCTTGTTTACACATGTGTACACAGGAAAATTAATGCAAATGAGTTCTGAAATGATCTCAATTCATTTTATCTTTAGTTTAGGAGTGAAATAAGATAAACTAAATTAAGATCATTTTAATTTTAAATAGGAATACCTACACAAGGACTTAGGATAATGTAATTAATCCACTTCAAAGTTCATACATTTTAGTTAATTCCAATTAACCTTCTCAAATATCATCATGTTGGTAAATTCCTGCAAACAGCCTCTCTCTAATGTAGTAACATAGATGAACAGGAGTGGTTATGGCATCTCCGGAATGAAAGCAAATAACATCTTTCTTGAAGATGGTTCTTTCTTCTGGGATACGTTACTTTGCTTTGTCTGACTAGGCTCACTTTCTGAGGAATATCACAGGATTTTTTAGGCTTACTTTTCTAAGGAAGCACAAAATGCCCCAAACGCTGCTATGTTTATACATAACTGAATGTGCAGTACAAAAGACTGTAACTTCAGCATTAACCCAAATATCAAGAATCTCACTTTTTCTACATTTCTAAGTATTTGTATTCATACAAATGTGTTCTTCTCTTATCACTTCAGAGCATCATCATTGGAGTCAAACTCCTTTATCATGTGTACAGTTATATCCCATTTGGGGGTTTGAGGTGTGTTGGGGTTTTTTTGTTTGTGTATGTGTGTGGTTTGGTTTTTTCAATAGTGAGAGGCAGTCTCACCTTTTTCTAGTCAACTATGTCAATTGACTGAGACCATTACCTTTGGAAGAGTTACCCTCATGACTTGCTCTGAATCCTCACTGCAAAGAGAGTGGGTCTAATTTAAATGAAATCAGGGCCTGCGTTATAAGATGTACATCTACTGTTAGAGTCTGTCGTTATTGAAATCACTTCCAGTGCAGGTACGAGGTTGTGAGATAGATAAGTTGGAATGTAAAAACCAGGTAAATCTGCAACATTGACATAATCTAAATGATTAAATGTTTTGCAAAACTCATAGGAAACCTTTCAAAATTCCCAGCTTCATACTCAGATTTTGGATCAGAATTGTGTTCAGTTAGTCCCTTTTAGCCCTACTTACTATTTACATTATCTGATCTTGTCAGGGTCAGAATTTTGTCCTTATCATTCATCCTTTATGCCATATACAGACTGCAAGTTACTTATTCCTGATCACTTACAGCGTGTACACTCGTGTATTCATGCGCAGGGAACAGATCATGGAGATCACATAGCGTCTCATGAGAAGATACATTTGAATGAAATAGAAAGTCATTTTCTCATACATTCCTTTCAAACTGAATCAGCATTTAATTGCACAGTGTTTTCATTACACTGCAACTAATATTTAATTGCTCAGTACTGTATGAGTTCTGATAGGTAAGGCAGAAGTACATGCAAAAAGTGGCATTAAGCTTCAGCTCTTTTTTCTCTAAAAACATTTAAAGACCACTTTATCAAATAACAATACATTTCAAGTTTTTAAGGAACTTTCTCCAAGACTTTTAATTTCAAGGCTCCATAATCATTTTCTGTACTATGATCTGCCCAAACACATCAAATGTGAGAATAGTCTCTAAAAATAAAATAACCAATGAATTATTTTCTTTAAGGTTTAAATGTAATCACGTGATATTGGACAGGTTATGTTCACACAGCTCACCTGAAAAAAAGTTTACTTTATTTTCCGATGAGTTTGGTCTCTTTATATGGTTTCTCTTCCCCAGAGCAATATTGCAAACAGGTTTTCTGTCCCTTTCTTGCTCTAACTTACTGACATTTACTCTTCAATCAGCTCTTCCCATTAGCAGTAGCAGATTTCCACCTGGTTCTCTGTTTTCCTCCTTGCAATATCCTACACTCATTCCGGATGCTTCAGCTTACAGCCTAATGACCAATTTCTTTTGAGCTGTGTATTTCCTCGTTCGCATTTTCATTTAATCTACGGCCCAACTACAACACTTCTTCACCAAAATAGCTTTTCTTTACTATTTTACTGAACACTCTTCTTTCTTTGAGGCATGTTGTTGTTTTTCCTTTTCAGCAGATGTCTTATTCAATACTGCCAACAGCTTTTCCTGCATTTAGCACCCTACATTTTTTGGACTTGTTTTAAAATTCTCTCAAATCTGTGCTCCCTTCTTATTCTTCCCTGGCTTCCATTTATTTTTATATCACTGCATAATATCTTGTTGCTTTCTTCTGGAAAAAACTGACAAAATGAGGTGTTTATCTATGCCTTCCCGTTGGTTTGACATTCTTTTCTCCATCACAAACATCCTTTCTTACAAAAAAGCTCAAGATTCTCATCTACTTCCTATTCTAACTGTTCTGCTTGTCCCATCACATTTCCTTATATTTCTTGCACTGTTTTATCTTTCATTTCCCTTGACAATAAAAACATGATTAAGCCTCTGAACCTTTAAAAAAAACCCAAACACCTGAAACACTGCTTCTGCTCTTCTCTCCATTTTCTTTTGGTTTATGCAGTATTCTAATTAAGGTTGTCTGGGACTCTTTTCCTCTCAGTTTTATTCCACTCCAGCTTCTGCACTCAGCTAAAACTGTTACTGAACTTTTTAATCACACATTTTTACTTGAAAGTAATTCTCGTCTTACTTGAGCTATCACGTGCTTTTACCAGTCATTCCTTGTGTTTACTTATTCCATCCCATTATGGAATTTGTCTACATCTTGCATTTGTCTTATTGTATTTTGTTCTTTAAGAGCACACACCTCTTTATTTCATAATTTAGACTTCTATTTTTGTACTAATACGAATCATAAAATTTTAAATGAGTTTAGCTTTTTCTTAAATCATATTGTTTCATTCAAATAAGCTAGTAAAGTTTAAGTAAGAAAAGAAAATTGAGAGCATATATAGAACTGGCTTATAGAACTAAAATGGTTAAAATGAAACATAGCACTAGCATTAACAATTTCAGGACATTATCTGAAAGTGTAAAGCTAAGTAACATTTCCAAGTAGTAAGTAGCATATACAGTACTGTAAGTTAGGGCTAGCTGTAGGGTAATGATCATACCTACCTGGAGGCAGTATAAGTATTTTATCCAGTAATTAGAATGCTACATTATCTTCTTACTATACTAGTGATGTTTCATCACATAAGCAAAAATGGTAGAGGAAAAATAAACCAGAACACAATACTTCATCCTACGCCATATTCTATACCAAGTCATTCCAAGTAATTATGTTGCTTTTTCAGTGACTTTGTAAAAAGAACCCCACAAGCATTCACTTATGTCAAAGTCCATAGGCAGAAACCCAAGATTTTCATAACTGCATGAAATCTGTGGATTTTTTCACCAGCACCATTGAGAATTACCACAATCCAGCATACCTTTTGGAAAAACTGTTCTGGACTGTCATACAATCTGTGTACAACAGACCTTCATTGTGTAAACAAAGTGTTTCTAAAACACTTCATGGCATGAGAGGAATGAAATGGCTTTTAAAACATCAACTTCTGCTGTTGAGTAGATTAACCTGTTTTAATGAGAACAACATGCTGCAATTCTGTGGTTTTCAGTGAAATAGAACTACAGCAGACAGAGTTGCAATTTGCAGCTAATTGGAGGGGTTAGCTTAAAATCTGCTGGCATTGCAGATAAAGCAGGTAGGTATCTATCTTATTTTTGACATATGCACATGAAACTTTTAGGTGACCACAGTCTTCAAAACATTTTAGTTTACTATAAGATTTTGGAACTAGTATTTTCTGAACCTACAACTGGAAATTTGATCTAGTCTTTAAAAGTTTTGATTGAAACCACCAACATGAGTACAAGATAGCTGTTACAAATGAGTTTTGTAAGCAGAATGACCCAAAATATACATCAGGAAAGACTGAATATTTTTGCACCTGATATTAGTATTAGAATATTATTAAAATTAATATTGTTTACAGGAAAAACAGATACTGGATCATAATGGCATTGCATATTTGAAGTGTGCTGCTTTTTATATCAGCTTTTCCACATAATTTGACCTTTAGTACAGTAAATTTTGTTCTTGAACTTTGAAAAAAAGTGATCTAAGGTTAGTCCATAATAAATGAGAGTATAATTTAGAAGTAAACTCAGGGCTCATTAGACATTCTCTGCAGTGGGAATTAGCATATGAGACTTTTTATATAAAGTTAGAAAAGAAAAATGCAATACAGATTCATAAAGATATATCCATAAAGCTCACTCTAAAGTGTAGGATTATTGCATTAAAGTAATTCAACTTTTCAATAAGAATGCCCCTAAACATCAAATAATCATTTATACAGTCTTGATTATTATTGTCCATAGATTATTCAATAACATTTTACTCAGAGTCTAAGATTAAATTTATAAATCTCTAATCTCAAGTACTTTTTCACGTGACCTCAGGTAGAAAATAGTCAATAATTTACTTTTAATTTAATCTTATATAGAAACTAATGAATTATCTTCTTTCACAACTAATACTAATTTAGAAATAAAAATAGAATGAAAAGCCCTTCCCCCATAAAAAAGATTCACTGTGACCTAGAGAAGTAAAACAATGAAGAAAAACCTGTTTTATTACAAGTGCAATAAGCCTAAGAAGATGCTTTTAACATTTTATTCCTTCAAAACTTTATTAAAGAATATTATTTCACTGTTTTTCTTTCAAGTAAATCTCTTCTATGACAGGAACATTCAGTAGGGAATCATATGCAGGGGCTTGTGGGCTAGAAAGGGAGCTTGTGATGGCAAGGCATGAGCTGGGGTGGGTGATGTGACTGTCCCCACTGCAAGGCACCTTCTGGTCCAGCCCAGTCCCCAGCCTTAGGCAGAGGTTAGGGACAGTTGTAGGGTATAGGAATAAAGTTGTCTGTGTGAGATGGGGTGGGGGGAGTACAGACTCAGTGATACAATTCTACTTTTATTACTTTTACTTATATATAGCCCAAACTGCTGCTGAATCGGCTTTTTAAAAGTATCAATTAGCTACACACATGAAAATATGGCATACAGAGCTGGGGGGGAGTCACATTTTGAAAAAAATATGTAACTACTATTGTAGTTTACTGCATAGTGAGGGTCCCTAATGGTACAAGCGAGGAAGGACAGCAGACGCATGGCAAGAACAGTCACTAGAGATCCCAAACCTGTAAATCCAGATCAGAAACAGCCAGTTAGTATTCACTAAAGAAACTGGGTTTAGGGCATAGCAAAGAACACGTATGCATGTCAAACATGCTGCAAATACCTTATGGTGAAAAGAAGATTAAAAGGGTGTATTGAAAAAAATAGAAAAGATGTGCAGTCCTTACAAAACAAACAAATGGAGGAAGAACAGAAAGAAATGCCAGGCTCGCACTCTGTCTCTGCTGTTAAGGACACCACATCTGCTTATCTGCAGCGGTTGTATGTGATTTGCGTTCAGCTCAGATTGCTGCTGCAAAATCAGTAATAATTTGTAAAGTACTACCTTTCACTTCATGATTGCGTTAAGTAAACTAGAACTGTTCAGAGCTGTGTGCATCTGTATGTAAGTGTTTTCTGCTCCAGCCCTTCCACGTGACAAGCTGATTGATGTTGCAGTAGGACTCAGGTTAAACTTGGACGTAGAAACCATTATCCCGTGTGTGATTTTTTTGTTAATCTTTTCTTATTTCAGGAATATTTACTAGTGTTACAAAGTGCCACACGTTATTAAAAACTGCAGAATCAAGACACTACTGTAAGAATACCAGACTGGCACCAAATAGTACATGCGCTTCTTGGTTTTTCCATTTGATTTATTCTCAGGATTTTCTAAAAGGCATGAATTCATTAAAGGAAATAAAGTTGCTGTACCATGAAAATAAGAAAGGGGTTTTATGCTAAAAATCTGAATTTTTAAATCAATAAAATAGGGAAAAAATATTTCATGTCAGTTTGATGCAATTTATTTTGAACTTCAAAAACTTCAGTCAATTCTCAAGAATGTGAGACTTTCTCTACTAGCTCACTTCTCTTATCAGCTGTGGGAAGCTGCAGTTCAGGTCACATTTTCTGTGGGCTGGTAACAGAGAGACTACAGTTTCCCTTGAAACAAAATGACTCTTTTAAAGCATAAACTGCAGAGTGTGTTTTAAAACTTAAAAATAAAACCATAAAAAAAAGGTCTTTAGGTGAGAGAATACTACAAATGGGAGATAAAGTCAGCAAAAGGTTTTTAAAGAATGAGGATACCAAGCTTTCTGTAGCTCTTCTGAAGCACTACACCTATCAGAAATGCTCCTTAATATCAGTCAATCACAAAACAATGAGCTGAATTCAAATGGAAACTATTTTGACACTTACTAATTTTTTAAAAATCTTAAAATGTATGCACTAACAATATTAGGAAGTGTCTGTGTTTCATTGTAATTGAGGTGAAATGACATTTCTAAGGAGGCAGAACTTCTGGATTGTCTTCTGTTCTTGTTTTGAATAGGCATTTTAGTATTTCTGCCTCAATAAATGTTCTCCAGCACCATAGCTTATGTCAGGAGGAGAAATGAATTGTTCTGAGGTTGTCATCAGGTAAATTGTTACAGTTTTTGTATTACCTATCTTTAGTAGAGATCATACTATGACAATATTGTTGTTTTGCAAATATGGCATTTACATTTTATGGAGAAATAAGGATTCCTCTTATTGCCTTAAATTGTTTTGTGCTTGTGAAATCTGCACTGGTGGCCAAAATATGTTGCTCAGTAATTTCAGATCTTGCAGTGATCTTCCTGTGGTCAATGAGCAATGTGGAAAGTGGTTTTCATGTTTGAAATGCAATTCCAGATCTTTCTATCACACTGCAGCATAAAAAACCAAGCAGAGCTAGATCATCTGCTAATGTAAATTACTGTGTCTGAAGTCTGTGTCAGCTCAGGATCTGCTACCAGAATTTTATGCAGAAATTTGCACATAGCCAGAAGGTTTGCTTTGCAGAAGCATTTCAGGCTTTATTTTATACTGCTGCTTGGAAGAATATGTAAACTGTAGAGGCACCAGAATTTTTTCTTCTTGCCTCCAGATGTATTATTTCAATTCTGATATCGCAATTTGTCTAAGCAAGGTTGGATTAGGTCAATATTTCATGTTATTCCAGAAGCATCCTAGTTTTCCTTAGAGTCTTCTCATTGAATAAATTGCACTTCAAGTCAATACTGAGCAAATCACTGTGTTCGGAGGCACTATTGCCGATAGTGTGTCAAACAAGTGCCTCTTTAATTTGAAACTTCTTATGGGTAAGAGTCAGCCAAAAAATATGCACTGGACCAAAATAAATTTGTTCTTGAACTATGTAAATATACAAAAACCTCCTTTGCCTTGGCATATATACTAATTCTGTACTTATCTACCTATGCAACTTAAAGCATCAGTTTTGGAGTGTTTAGTAGTTTTCACTGTAAAGAAAAAATAATGAGTTCAAAGAAAATCAGTTCCACCTTTTTTTGCTAGTATTCTGTTTTTTCAAACAATTTCTCTATTTTTATTCTTGTGTGTTTGACCTATTATTCTGATAATGACACAAGGAAATTACTCTATTAAAAAAATTATTATAAAATGGAAAATACTTTAATATCTGCTATGTAAGTCCATATGATAGCTCTGTCTCCTCACTAACATGGCCCAGTACTCTGCTTATAAAACTTTTTTACACATGATGGTAATTCTGGCAGACTTCTAACTCTTGCACAAATCTAGCATGTGAGGTAACTGCTGAAAGCTTCTCACAAGAAATAATCAGCAATTCTTGTGCGATACTATGACAAAGACTACGCTTGGTTGTTCATACTAGAAGTATGCACACAAGGATTTCCTGCCTTGTCATTGTTTCTCAGGGAGCAGTTTTAATGTTCCTAATTTGGAAAAATTCTTGGTTATTGAAATACATTTCAAATTGTTCAGTGCAATTAAATTTACCATAAGGCAAAAATTCAATATACAGCTGAGTCAGATACACCCTGCTGAGGTGGAAAATGGGGGGAAAAAGTAAATTAATAAAATAGATCTCATTCTTTGAGGCATTTTATTACTCAAATGTACCATATATAATTTTCTTAAAGATAAATATAGTCATAAGAATAGAAATATAGTCCATAAGGCTATATGGAGTCATAAGAATAGAAAAACAGCTCAATTTATTTTTATTTTTTCTTATACCACTTCTTTTGTGTGGTATATCATCTGTGTTTTATTAAATGTATCAGCACTATATTTTTATTTGTACTCTTTATATAATGATATTTAGATGTTTGTATTTGAGGAGTATGTGGAGTACCTTAAAATGTACTTGTATGCACTAATGCGCCCCTGTAGCTTGAGGAAGTTGTGAATGTTCTCACAGTTAGCATAACACTTCAAAAAGCAAGTGAACACAGGGGCAGGACAATTATAGCAGAAGCTGCTTTCTGAGATACTACTGCAGAATAACACCTATTGTTGGGAAAGAGGCAAGTGCTAGCTGAACCTCTACATACAAATAATGAATTTATCATTGTCAAAATGGCATGAAAACCTGAGACGCTTTCTGTTGATTTTGTTCCATATCAGATTCATACAATTGTAACACAACTATTTGAGAGACACCAACCCTTAAATAAGCAAAAAAATATTTCATTCTAAGCTTATGTTATCAAAGTACATACTCAAGTTTGCTTTAAATTACAAAAAAAAATCCCCAAATTCTGCAAATTATAAAATTTGTATAGACAGAAATAAAATCAAATAGCTTCATTGAACGTAAAGGCATGCCAAAAAGTATGGCTGTTAATTAATAACACTATCACGTATCTTCTCTAGATGGAATGGGAGACAGTAGGTAAAAAAGGCAAAATGCTACAAAAAACCATCATACTGTGCAGAACTTAAATGAGTTTTTTAGAATGATAAAGGATATTACTAAAGTATCAAAGAGTTACACAATATATATCACATACACGTATACATATGTATGGAGTACTAATGTCTTTTCTGAAACAGAAACCTTGATAATATTTTAAATAAGCTTAGTTACTTAGCAAATCCTAAAGATCTTTAGTAGAATCTCTAAAATACTTGTCTTTGTAGTTGAACACTGAACTTGACTCACACAGCCATTAAGGCGGTTCAGCTATTTGCTCAACAATAATAAGCAGTGTTGGGGTGGATTTTGCAAATTAAGGATGCCATGCAGTTCCTCCAATCCACGACATAAAGCAGCATCATAAAATCACTCTTTAGTAGGTAGGCCAAGGGTAAATTAAGACTGATGATCTTACTGTCAGACTGATAAGAAGCTTACTGTTTGGTGCAGGTTTGGTAGGTCAACTCTGACCAGTACAGAGAAGTGATAAAATTGTTTTCTTGCATTTGTCATTGTCCATGCCACTAGGCTAAAAGTTCACACAGTAAGAGTTAATACATACCAGTTGAAGGAACAAAAGTATTAGTAATTCCAACCAAGGGATGAAAAGAGAACAGCTCTTGGAAGAATCTATAAACCAATTTCCAAACTGCGGTGTTTCACAATTGTTACGATTAGGAGGAATCTCAGTTTTAAAACAAAGGTATGTGTTACTCTCAAATCTGCTAAGAGCAAGAGGTCACTAGAGATTTATAGATCAGATGCTTTTCCCTTGGACAGCCTCAAGGTTGAGAAAACTCAAGAATGACCTTATTGCAGAAATAGGAGGCTGATAGCTGCAGCAGTATGAAAGCTTTCTGACTTAAAGTCAGTGCTGGAGGTGGCTAAGAAATAGCAGAAAGATTCCTTGGCAATACTACAAGACATATGTCAGGGCACACTTCTGAAATGACTAAGTAGCTATTTTAACATACTTCAGTTGGTTCCACTAGTGATGTTGTCACCCATGTCATATTTTAGTAAATCAAACACTATGTTATATAAAATAGATTTCTAATTCAGTAACAGGCCTTCAAGTCAACTTACTGTGCAAGGATTTGTGTTTATATCAAATCTGGCCTGTCCTGGCAGATACCATTATAACATGGTTCTGTCAATCTGTAATACTCTGAATATACAGAAATGTTTTCTCTCAGCTTATGTAGTGCAGCAAAGTCAGTGTACAAGGAAAGAATTTATGTGATTACGCTGTATATTGTGGTGGGATTGTGAAGTTATGAAGTAAATAATTTTAAGCAATTATTTTCCTCTGAGAAGACAGGAAGGCCAAAGGGGAAGACTTTAAAAAAGCTCAGTATTTATTAAATATTTCCTCAAGGTCTCAATGACTGAGTCAGAACTGGTTTCTTAAGTATTTCATAAAAGTTGTCTCAAGGAAACTCATCTGTCAGAAGTTTATTCACTTTACACAGCTAAACACTGAGAGCTTTCCAAACTGTAGCAATTCTTTTAAATAGTTGCACTAGGCTGCTTTATCAACAGCCCCTTCAGGATGCAAGGGATTCTGTGAAATGATCAAAGCATAGTGTCAGTGCCTTTACTCCCTAATGATTTTTGTTCCTATTTTTAACAAACCCTTTGTACCTTCTTCCTAAAATAGCAATAGGACTCTTCATAAATGCAGTATTAAATCTCATTAATGGCATAAGTACTTTTTTCTTACTGTACTTGGATGCCTGTTGTTATGCAAAAGAGGCTCAATAGTAAACCCAAAGACATCCTGTAGGGTACACAACTCTCTCTTCCCTGGGGAGAGAAAAGCAAGTTAAAATAATATACAGCACAGGTGAAGGAGTCTCACTAAAAGCATTTACCCCCTAATGCCCTGCCAGGTAAAACTGCCTAAGTGTCAAGGCGAAATGACTATTTAGACTGTAGAAAATAGAACACTGCTAAAATTAGATTAAATTCAGGAAACAGAAGCAAGAGACACACAGTGAAAGAGAATGAAAAAGCAGTTTATAGAAAATAGGATGATAACTTCAAATGTTTCCCTTCAGTCTTTCCTAATTTCCTATAATGTTCTGCTCAACCTTTTTCATTTGTGGTCTTATGACTTAACATGGAGAAATAGGGAAAACTGTGCAGCTGAAGAGCTCTGTGACACAGAGCTTAGAGGTAGATGGTTCAAGTGCAAACTCTAGATTTCAGCATTCAATAGGCCCATAGAAACTGCCAGTTGTTTTGTCCCATTCAAAAAAAAAAAAAAAGAAAAAAGTAGACTACGCAGGTATGAAATAATGCAAGTATGAGTTTTCATCTGTGACTCAATAGGTAAAGGCTAGTTTCTGATGTAGGTCATAAAAGTTTATGGTGGTGGTGTGGTTCAAATCCATCAACAGACAAATAAATGAGCTATTTTTTATCCTTTCTTGCCATTTTTTGCTGGTTTTAATCAATTCAGGACTACAATATGTTCTGTGAAAAGTATGTTATACGTTTCTTGACATCTGTATCGAGCAATTACATTTATGTAATTACGTTTTTATGAAAAACAATGAAAAGGGTAATGGATTAGGACAGTGAAGAAAAAGAGTTTACAGCTTAGGGGGAAAAAAGGACAGACACAAAACAAACCAAAGAATAAATTTATTGGAATTTTTGTGGGGAACATCTTAAAATCTGGTCAGAGAGAATGCATTGTGATATAGAAATTGTTGCAACTTTCACAAGCAGTAATCAGTTGTTCTTGTGGTTTCTGTTGATGAATTTGAAGCACCACTGGAATGAAACAGAAGTCTGTTTTTACTTTTTTCATTTTTTTTTCCAAAGAGAGGGAACAGAAGTTAAAGGAAAGTATTTAAGTGAAGAAAGAATAAACACTTAGATTCTAAGAAAGAACAAAAGCGAAGCAAAATATAGTATGTCTCAAAAATATCTCTCACTGTCAGAAGTCTGTTTAATACAATAAAATTATCCCGTTTCTCCTATTCTATTTGAACTAGAATAAAAACAAGGCAGAAAAGGTAGAGAAGCAAACTGAAAAAAGAACAACTAGGCTTAACAGGGAATATCAAACTTGAATACAAAATGATGCCCTGTTAATAGTAGGTATTTGCATTCCAACAAATCAATATGCAGAAGTGGTAAAAATATATGGAAGTTGTTTTGTCACCATTTTGATTTTTTTATAAGATAAATGCAGTCAGTGTTAATATGGATAGTTAAAATGCTAGAGGCGTGAGAAACTGAACTACTAGCAATGCATAAAAACACTTCCTTTTTTCAGTGCTATATGTGCTATCCAGATACTTTTTAAACACAGGCTGTATACAAGTAGCATTTCTTTGCACTTCTCTGAGTCGTTAGAATTCA
The DNA here is from genome assembly GCA_028565335.1 of Limnodromus scolopaceus. Lineage (NCBI taxonomy): Eukaryota > Metazoa > Chordata > Aves > Charadriiformes > Scolopacidae > Limnodromus > Limnodromus scolopaceus. The sequence goes on from JAOXNO010000063.1 coordinate 17,700,686, forward strand.
CTGGATACCAGATCATCTGCTAAGCTGTGTATAAAAGGAAAACATCTATAGATACATTCCACTGGAGCTTTGGCAATAAATTGGTAAAAATGAGTTCTTAATAGTAGGTTATTTTGTGGGATGGAAACTTGCTGTATCATGACCTTGCTGCCAGTAGATACACTGTTCATGCCTGGATGGAGTTTCTGACAAAATCAGCATGTAATCATGAGCATTTTATCAAAAGTTCAGAGAGAGAAGATAGACTCACTAAGAGTTTGACAGGGTCACTTTGAAAATGCGTTCAGCGTGCACTCTTGCATACCTGCCGTAGCAATGCAGTTCAATCAAAAGCATTTCGAAAAATGACTCCGTCACTAGATGCTTCATCTATGGTAATATCTTTGGATCCCATTTCCTTGGGAAGTTAACAAGGCATGTTCTAAGGATAGATGCCTTTGGCTAAGGTATATCCAATATTGTATATACAATTTTTCATGAAAATGAATAAGTCACTTCAAAATTAACATGTAAGTATGCATTTTTTCACTATTGAGGGCCACTATTAAATATGTTTCTTAATATAGAATATGCTGAAAAACAATGTGAGAGAGAAAGGATCTAAGGCTGAATTTAGTAAAAAATGTTCTACATATTTTGGTCATTTTTGGTAACTTGTCATGTTTTTCAGCTGATCAGAATGAATGGATGATTAAAAGCTAAAATGAAATTAGGTTCTAATCCTGTCGAATTGCCAGTCTGCCTCCTCATGAACTAAGTGAAGAAAGCATCTTGCCAAAAGCATCCTGCCTGTGATCCACCTTTTCTGGTGTTCCCCGTAAAGCACTCAGCAATAAGTGGAGTTGTAGCCTAGTGATTATTATTTACTGTTGAAGGCTCTTTCTCTTCCAAAAATAAGTGAATTGATAATTAAATTCCTCTTTCTGGAAATGCACACTGCTACATTGGTAGCTAAACTATGATAATTAGCCAAAAGTTACAGGTGCCTCAGAGCAATCTCTTTCTTCTCCCACTTAATTCGTGGTTAACATGAAACAATCCAAGATTAATCATAAAACCCCAGACAAAATCAGAACTGCAGCTACTTACATTCTGGGTTCATATGGTCTCTGCTCAGGGCCTGACCCACCAGCCCAGCATCATATTTTCAGAGAAAGTGCATGTTTTACATGCAGACCAGTTGTGCATGCAAAGTAAACCTGATGTTGGACACATCAGATATATTATGTTTGCACAGAATGTTTGCATGTCACATACACCACAAATCTAACTGGGACATACAGACACCCAAACAGCCCTATGCCAGAACTGTGATGACAGCTACAAATTTGTATGCAGAAAATGTTTTAGAGTTGTGCCATACTGACAGAACTAGAGACCAATACATATTTTAAGAGCTTTTTCTCACGGAGTCAGAGAAAACAATGTTGAAAAGTTCTCACCCAGAAAATGCAAAGTCTCAAGCATGAGCCAAGGAGAAGTAACTGGGTGTAGGCCCAAAGTGTAGTTACTCTTGAGAGTGACTTACTGATGTGCTTTATCACATAATTACTCTGATCCTAACAGACGTGGGTATTACAGAGAAAATAAGAAAATATTATTTTTATATGTCTTGATTTGGCTAAATAATAACTGTCTTGATGGTAATGCATGATTATTTAGTTATTTCAGTTGTACTATAATATAAATAAACCCTGAGGCAAGAGTCATCCTTCTATTTCAGCATGTGCCAGTAAAAGCAAGCAGTATGCACTAATGGCTTCCTTGTACACCAGTCACCCAGTATATGAAAACTCATCTGCATATCTGTCATTGGATATGTGATAATAGCTACAAATCTAACATTAAAATTTCATTCTCCCTCTTCTCCAAGATGACATGGCTCTGGATAAAATCTAGTCAGAGTTGTAGAAAATTCCTTTTATGCTTTCATTTATGCTTAAGCACTAACAAGATAGCACCACTTTCAATAGCTCTACTCTCACATCCTTGTATTATAGTTTATGACCAGCATGTTAAACTTCTCCAATATTGGAGGAAATATTGCAAATGTAATACTAGAACCACAGAAACATGTAGGTTGGAAAGAACTTCTGGAGGTCATCTGGAGTGAAAATTGAAACACCACTGGAAAAGCAGCACAACATTTTGTAAGTAAAGATTTTATTCTTGATCTTTATTTATATAGGAAATCCAAGACAAATCTTGTTCTTCTTCCCAGCAGAATGAGAAAAGTAATAAGTACTTTTGTATGCCACCGGAAAGACTGCCTTAAACATAACCTGGAAAGGGCAAGCTATGTGAAGTGCTTTGTGGAGAAGCCAAAGTAGTGGATGTCCAGCAATATCGCTATTGAAGCCAATGTCTATAGGAGTCATACAGGTCACTCCTTGCTCTTAGCTGCTCTATTGTACCTGTAAGAAAGAATCTTAGACAGAATCTAATTCTTAGATTAGAAACTATATTTTCCTGGAGAAAGACTTTGAGAGCAGTGAAACTTTAATAAAATGTCATACCCAGTAATGTTATTTATGAAAGCGTACTGTTAGTGAACATCATATGGATGCTGGATGAATGCTGGAACTGCGTGCTTCAAGAAAATGCATGATAAATATGTTTCTATTTCAACTACTTCCCTGTATGTGGTCAAAATAATTTAAAAAGCGCTTTCATTTCTGAAGCAAAAATTGCATAAATATTTAAGTCTAGTGACTGGTCATGTTCTTTATGTTAATGATTTTGGGCGATCACTTCTATAGCAAGGTTAATTTTTTAAGTGCTCCTATAGTAGCCAGACACTGTGTTTTCTAATCTTTTTATTGAGTTTAATTAGCTAAGGTTAAAGGCCATAAAATGCCAAACTTAAAGTAAATATAATGTGTAATTGCTTTTAGAGTGTATTCTTTATCAGAATTGTACATTGCAGTTTCTACGTGCAGTCTTATTTAAAAACTATTAATTCAATACTAGTATTGCAGCAAATACCATTCCCATTGCTTAAACTTAATAAAGAATGCATCCCTGCTAATTGATTATCGTAGTGCTTTCATAGAAATTACTTCCTAATAGCTATCTCAGGATATTTCTTGCTAATTAATTAGCAAATTTCTTTCCTACATTATCACATAAAGTAAAAACAATCTGAACTTTACCTTTGTAATATAACACCTATAAGCGTTCTCCTAAAAGTTTCAGAGAAATTGCATACTCTTACTTGTGGTTTTTACTATTTGTTTTTCAAAATCAGGTCAGCCATATTTTCTTCAAGTTTTTCAAGAAGTTAACTGAGTTACCAAAAGCTAGTTTGCAAAGTACAGTGTTTTTATAAGAATGTTTTCCTGCTGTATGGAAAAAAAGAGCCAGACTGGATCAAGTCTAACTAAGCTAGTTTACATTTGATTCACAGCTACCATCAGGAAATAAAAATTACTCCATTCTATATTGCAGTAATTTTCTCTTAAGTAAGAAAAACTCTCATGACACAAAGGAGGTGGCTTAGCTCTGTGCAGAGGGGCAAACCAATAAGGTACAAAATGGTTGAATTTGTGTCAAGTACTAGAACTGTTTGCAGATTAAAGGATTATTTCCCAAAAATTCAAATCTGACATATAATGTCTGAATCACTCATTAACGAGCACCTAATCTAAACAAGGGAGTGTTCAGGCTAGTCATTGTGTGATATCTTCTGATGTTTGTGTGTGATAAAATTCAATGACACTTTCACCTTGTTTATACTTGGAGATTTAGGAAGGTATCATGAAAGTTCTTGCAGTGCTGTTAGCAGCATCATTCATCCTATCAAGACCTAGATTATAATGAAAGAAGGACTACAGCCATAAACCAATGTTTTAGCGCATAGCCATCATTTCATAACTATGTATTTCTTATTACTTTAGTTTCACAAATCTCTAACATTGATATAAAAACAGACAAAAGTGGACTCAACCCCCTGTGTCCAGCAACATAAGTGATTAAGATCCCAAAACTGAATTTGATGTGAACTTTTCAAGATTTCACAGCTTCACATTTGGGACAAATGAGAAGTGGCCTAGCAACTGATAAAGTCCATCAAAATAAAGACATATGTCTGCATGTGCTGCGCTACAACTTACGTTTGAGAGAGCTGATTTTAGCCGTATTTCTCAGGCAGACTCTTGCTTTCCTCATACCAGCTCAGTAAGAAAGGTGAGCTCACGTTACCAAAATACCAGCAGGTGACAGAGGGTATTAATATGTAAGCTCTGATGAATCTCACTGCTAGGTTGACTTAAGATCCGTTTTCAGACTTTGCACTGAAGTACTGAAGATGCATGCAGACGGTTCCTTTTGTCGACTGCTGTGGGTGTGAGAATCTATGGAGCCACCAGCTGTTCTCACCATTCTTCCACCGACTCTTTTGTGTGTGATAACTTCCAGGAGAAGCATTGCAGGAGCAGCTGGTAACTCCTTAGATTATCACGGGAAGACCTGCCAGAACTTCTCTTTCAGCAGCCTCCTTAATGCTCAGGTTTTGTGCAACCACCAATGTGCTGGCTCTGGTGATTTCTTCCAACAGAAGTTTGAATATCTCCACATACATAATTATGAAGATTGTCAATAGTTGTGACAGAAATTAAAAAAGCCTGTTTGAAGGAAGCCAAGAAGTCTGTTTGAAGTTATGCAGTGAAGAACCCTTACTTTTCCTTAAAGTTTAAAGGAAATGGAGCTATAGTTCTACCTAGCCATTTTTCTGATCTATTTATCTATGGGCTTCCTAGTATTTCACATATAAATTTGGTAATTTGCTACATGCCATAAAAGTATATAGAAGATTTGTGTTTTACAGTGTGGCCCTTTTGATCAGTCATCTAATAGTAATCACTTACATGAGGAAGGGAGAAATCCACTCAAAAAACAGAAGGGAAAGAACATATCCCTGTAAAGTTATAATGATTAATGATTTTTCCTTATGTATCAATAAATTGCAGTCTGTAAGCTGTAAAATGAAAGTGTAAGTGTACTTTTTTCCTGAACTGAATTCCTCTGACAGGTGTTAGAGGAATAGTTTTTTTTAAGAGAGTTTACAAAGAAGATCATATTTTAAAAGATACTTAGGTGGTCATACTATTAAAAAAAAAAATCAAAGCAAGTATTTGGCATTCAGCAAATATTTCTTTGGTAATTTTGTTCAGAACAGTTTGTGTCTTCCTGTAAGCACACTGACTTTCGGATTTGATTTTTTTCCCCTCTCTTGCGTTTATCTTTGACATTTAATTTCCAGATGGGTGCTTAGTATGACTGATGCTTTTTTATTTTTTTGTGTAATCCAATCCTGAATTCATTTTCAAGGCTATAGAAAGTTGATGGCTGCCAAGTAGGTACCAGTATTTTTGTATATCTATAAATGAAGTCCTAATTTGATTGATTAATTATTAAATACAAATTAACATACCAAGAATCACACAATCTCCATACATCTCTGGGTCTCATCGTTTCTATCTTATCTGATATATTTTGATCTGTTCTTCATTGACATCATTGTCACCATAGTTACCACCAAGACAAGTTAGAGAAACATCTCAGTAAAAATAAAAGGAGAAAATATCACTAGTGTAGGGTCTAAGACAGCAAAAGATTGTCTAATAGAAATTGTAGGCAGTACTCAGATTTTTTGCATTGTGAGTTACAGACCTGTCTTATTTAATGTTGATGGACAGGAAATTTGCATAAGTGTTTTCAATTTCAGTATGAGAGTAGCCATTACCATAGGCTAGCAATTATTTTTATTTGGCTTGGAAAAGTCCGAAGCTGAATACTTAAGATGAACAAAGCCAGAAGACAGCCTTTCAAAGGAGTTTTAACAAGTGAAGGCTTTTTTTGTTGTTTTTTAAACAACAGTCACTTGAAGGATTGAAGCTGAGGAAAACAATCTGGCAATTGAGAAGTCAGAATAAAGTTCAGAGGAAATGGTGTTTGCAGAAGTTCATTTGAGGAAGTGATGTTTGCAGAAGTTCATTTAAAGAAGTTGATTAGCTTTGTAGAAAACAATTATTTCATTTGTAATGGACCAAACTAGTCTCAGCATAGAAATAGTTTTGCATGGCTTATGGGAGCATTACATACACGGCATGACAGAGAGAGAGAGAAAGACAGCACATATGTACATAGACCCTTTGGAATCCACCATTTACATTTTCTTCTTTATTTCCCAAAATTAATATTGTACTATAATATTGTAATTTGGAAGGCTCACTGATTCTGTGTGTGTATGTATTAGTTAGTAGATACTGCATGTAAAATAGTACTTATTTGGATAATGCTATGCAGCATTGATGTCAAATTATCAAAGTTAGTTCACTTTCATAGATAATTCAGTAGTCCCTCTCCAGTCTAGATGAATGAAAAATTAACTATGACATTTTATAGCTCTTAAAGTATCTGACCTGAACTTTTTTTTTTATATCCCTGCTGTATATTTTATATTGATTGGTCCCACTTAACCCTGTATTTTGATGGAGAAGTACGTCTTTTGAAATTGCTATGAATGTGTTCGTATGTATTGAATTCAGCAGTCAAAATGCAAAAAGAAAAATTATTTTTAAAACAATAAGGTCTTTTTTTAGAAATGGATGATTGTACTAGGTAAGATTCTGAACTCTTTTGGTATCACATGAAGACTATTCACACTGTAAGTGGATGTGGACACAGAATGCATAAATGTGTACATTCAAGTTCAGACACTGAAAGGTAAAAATAGGCATAAAAGTGAATAATGTTGTAGATTCCATAAATCTGGCACTTAGACCTTTAAAGAAACATCTCTAGTTGCTTTTTTTTTGTCTTTCTACCTTCCTTTTCTAATGCAAGATCCATCTGAAGGACTAACAATGCTCGACCATATGCTTAGTGCAGTCTAGATATTTTCATTTATAGATCTCAATGATAACCATTATAAAGTTTTTCTGAGCACCTATCAACTAGTTAATTAGTAAAACTTGTTTTCTAGCTCATATTCACTTTAAAAGACAGGAGACAAGAACCCACATAAATCTTAGTATTGCAAGTAGGTTTTTTCCCCATTGAAATTCGGGAACAGTATTTGAGAACAAACAAGTTCTCTTGTTGAACTAAAGAAAACCAATGTAAACTCTAATGAAAAATTTTAAGTTTAGCATTTTATTATGTGATTGTATAGCTATGTAAACTTCAAGTGCTCCAGATATATCAAGAATGCTATCTCAGTCAATTATATATGGATGTTAATTAGATTTTCCTGCTATACATGGTAAGTCTAATGCTTTTTGTCCATAAGCAAACAATTGTTGGGGACAGAAGAGAAAAAAGATCTTAAAGTAGAAGCTTTCCAGCACATGAAAAGTACACTTCTGGTGGTCATGTATACTTTTAGGACATCCTCTAGGATTATATTCAAATTACTAAAAAGTTTGATTGTCCTCTAAATGTTAAACTTTAAACTTAAGAGCCTGTAATAAATCTGTTTGTAACTCTGTATTTTTTTATGTAATGACATTAGCTTCTTTACAACGACAATGCTGATAAAGCTTCCGCTTATTGATATTACAAAAACTTGTATCTTAGCACTAATTCATTCAGTTATAACAAGATATTATTGTGTTGTTACTACAATACAGAAAATCTAAAATATTTTTAATAATTTATGTAATCATAATTTCTTACGTCATCTCTTCTGTTTATTAAGCCACTACGTTAGACTGGTATAAAGAAATATTATACCTTTTTTTCAGTCAAGTTTGTTTTGACATCCAATCTTAAGGGAGCAAGCAAAGTTCAAAGTATAACATTTGTTTTTAAGTAGTCTATTTTTTGTTTTATTTAATGACTGCGTGTAATGCAAGGACAATCAAAGCTTCATTGTGCTTAGAGGTATATGTACATCACAAACCAACAATACTGCATTAAATAACCAGCAGTCATCAGTATTGCTTCACCTTGTCAAATACCTTCTTTGGAAACAGATCTGACAATAAAAGGGTGTAATAATAATAGCTTCCACACTGATTTGTTCTTTGTCATACACTCATGATGTGAAAAATGTTTTGTTGACTTCCTTTTAAAACGCATAACCCAATATTAATAGCTCTACAAGCTAGAGCTTGTATGTGAGGTTTCAGCATGGCATGATTATTTTTACGACTCAGTCACAAACCCCATAGTGACTGGAGCTAAAAATGCTGATAATTGTCTAAATCTACTGTCATTACGTTGCTTCAGAGATCAGGGAGGTTTTTCAAGACTGCAAAACTGTCGCCATCTCTGACCTACAGTCCTGGTGAGAGTGCAGGAGTCAGTAACTCACTGAATTACAAAGCTTAGAAATGGCAATGCATACAGTACTTCCAGGGCAGGGAAAAATATAGACACATTTAGTTAAAATATTATTATTATTCTACTTTGTAAACTCTGTGATAGTTTTACAAATTGTTACTGGGCAAAAAGAACTCAGCAACAGCCAATTTGCTGTTAACACAATTACAACTCAATGGCTGACTAGAATTTTGTTGTGTGACAGGAATCTGATACCCTGCCACAGCATATTATGCATGGGAATTTCTAACCACAACCCATTAGCAAAAGCCACAGTACTGCTCTTTTGAGTTCCTAGCTGCAATTAGGCAGCAGTGGGACACTGATGTGAAGCTTTTATGAATAGCAACCAGCATGCCCCTGGGCAAAAGAACCATGTGAAGTGAAGGGATGGCTCAGCAGCAGCAGGGGACAAACTCACATTTTGAGCAACACTGTATATTGCATGAGAAATGTTTTTTAATGTGAACAGCCATTTACATTCACCTGGGTGTTATAGGAGACTTAACTCCCTGACGATATCAGCACTGCCATTCATGACTTGAGCCAGTAGCAAGCATAGCTCCTAAACAGCAAGGTGTCAAATGTGTATGTTTATGGAACTTTTTCCACTAGTTAACCTCATAAATAGAGCTAGTAACAGAAATGAATCTTATTAAATAGTAAACCCACTCAGGGCTCTCTTCAGATCGGTTCAAAAACTGAGGAAGAAGTAAGGCAAACCTGCCTTAGAAAGGTAACTGGTGATTCAGTTTGCAAAGTTTGCCCACTAAGTTTTCTGTTTTGTTACCTAAGGGCTTTGATTTGTGGTAATTTCTTTCCTTGAAGATTGAGAGAAATTGGATTGTACAGCCATGATTGGGCAGATAAGAATAAACTATCAAGAGCTGTCAACATATGAATGTACTTAACTAAGGTAAATCAATGAAGGACCTTAGTAAATGTCAAAAGATGCAGAGCTTGAAACAACTAAATTATCAGGTTACAGAGACAAGGTCTCTGCAAGCAGAGTGAGCTAAAAAATCAAGAGTGAGAGGGGAGGCTGTATATTCATGCACTCTAAATTTCCATTGTAATTTAAGAGTTCCTTACTCTGGGAGTTGGCTGGTTTGTTTGCTGTTCTGTGCAGTCCCAAACATCAACTGATTGCAGAGATGACAAAAAGGGTACAGCCTCTAAAATGATGTTTCATCAAAAAATTACATAGAACAATATTTACCGGGGATTAAGTGTCAGAGTACAGAGTCACAGGGGAACCACCTCACCATCTTTGTGAGCATTATGGTTGAAGTACGCATAGTTTATAGAAGCTGGAATCGAGCTTACCTTGAGGATAATACACAGACACGAAGCTGAGCTGATGTTCATACAGCATGTTAAAAACAGCTTTTGCTAGAGAAGTGCTAGTATGTCAAAAGGTGATGTTGCTGATACATAGTATCACCTGTTCAGATGAGTAGTTCTGATTAAATCAGAACAGCTAAGTAACATGTCTTGTTTGTCCATTATCTGCATATATGCTATACTTACTTATTATCTAACACTAGTAGAAATGTACAGCAGCATACAGGACAACATGCATATACTAGTAGATCTGCACTCATAGAGGGACAGATACCCCAAAGTCAACAGTTTTAGTCTCTGCTGATTGAAGTTAGGCTTGAAAGACTCTTGATTTTAAATCTTAAATGTTAATGAGTTTTAAATCAGAACTATTTTGATCACTACAGGTATTTTTAAAACTGAAACACTTCAGAGGTCAAAATTCCCAATCAAGATCCAAACATAATTAAGTATGTACTGAAAAAGAAATGAATAGAAAAACAAAAATCAAAATGGAATGGCACAAAAGCTTTCAAAGATACAAAAGACCTCAGAGTAGAGCGTCCAGAGTGAGAAAAAAAAGCATAATTCAAGAACTGTATTTAGAAAATTATCTTCCCCAATCATAAATAAAATTTTGGCATTGACAAATCAGTGCGAGTTTCATCCTTGACGCTTTCAGTCTGGATTTTATCTGCAAAAATGCACATTCCCAATTAATTTGAGCCAAAAGACTAAAGTCTTTTGACCAGTTCTACTTAGTTAAACAAATTTTATTCTATCAATTAAAGGCAGAATAAGGCAGTCAAGTCAAAATTTGTGAATCTTGTCTGAATCTTAGAATTGCTCAGAGCACAACAATCCTTTCACTCTCAAAATATGTCTTAAAAAGATCAGTAAATTACCATGTATACAGTGCTCCCCTTCCAATAAGCCAGAGCAGGCCAACATACAGATGAGCTGCTCTGCTGCACTCCAAAGTTTAACCAAGACCTGTACACAGGCAGATTTGAGACCAAATTTTGGACAATGGTGCGTTTAACCAGATTGACATTAAGCTATCTTCTAAATTTCCACTGAGATGCACAAACCTTAAGCTAAAGATGCATGTTTGTGCTTTTACAATATTAAAAGGTAATTTAAACTGCCAAAACAGGTAGCAGTACTACTCTAGAGATGCTGAAGTTATATAAAATGTAAGAAAAGAGATACAAGAAGCCTGTTCTCCTATTTTGAAATTTTAAGATTTATATTCACTCTAAACTAATGACAATTTAAGGCTTCTCCTCTGTCAAAAATGGCCAGTGAAGTTACAAAAAGGAGGCATATCCCAAGTCCCAGGTTCCCGAAGATGTACTGAACATTTTGAAAGAAAATTCAAATGGTTAGCCCTATGAGATGCACTCAATATGCAGGAAGCATTTATTATGAAAACATTTTCTAAATCCATCATTCTCAAAAATCCTTTTTTTCTGTCAACATAGCAAAAATTGAAACTATGTAAAAAGCCTCATTATCCCATAAATGCAGATCTGAAAGCCTTGTCAGGCTGCCTATTGAATTAGCAAACACAAAAGTTGAGCACTCTGATTGATGCTGCCCTGCCAAAGCAGCAGCCAAGAGGATTTAGGTAGCTTTATTAAAGCTGGGTTGTACAGCAAGACTACATATTAATTCTTAATATGGTCGAACACAAGGTTGGAGCATGTCTGCTGAGACTGCTTTTTCCTTCTGTTAGATTACCAGACTCAAGCTTACTGTCAAAATACAGAACAGAGGTTTAGATGTAAAGTACTAACTACATATTCCACACACACAAAAAAAAAAGCTTTCCGTTTTGGCCATATGGCAATTTTAAGCAAAGGACCCAAATCCCACCCCCAAACTAAAAGAAATAGAATGAGTGAAGCAAAATATGAAAGATAAAATAAAATACCTTAGATACTATCATCAACTTGGCAGGGGGGCAGACACTTGAATCTTCAGGAAAGGAGAGTGCGAAGAACAGGTGCCATTCTAGTTGCTAACAAAACAAGGAAAGAAGCAGATGTAGCTGCACTATCTTGTTTATGCTAGAGCTTCGGAGAACTGTGCCTACTACAACTGCTCTATCAGCAAGGTGGGCTTAGGGTTAAGGCAGCCTCTGCACTCAGAAAGGTCCCATTGTGGAGGAAGGTTAATTTTACCATTTATAAGCCACATTTAACTTTCCAGAATAAGCTTTCAACTAGTTCAGTGTTTTTAGTCAACATTTTAGACTCTTAGTTGTCTGGGGTTTTTCGCCCCTTTCTCCACTTTTTCTGAGGGTGCTAGTTTGAACAAAATAGACTGTTCAAGCTTCACACCTGTTAGTTTTTCTGCCAGGGATTTTGCTATCATTTTCCTGTTATGCACAAGCATGCCTTATTTTGCGAAGTCTTATATTTGTTTGCATTATATTTTGCAGTGTTCTTTTTAAAAAGTGTGGGTATACGCTGCAGTTTGTCTTGGCCTGCTGGCTGCAAACTGGGTCACCCAGTGAGAAGGGTAGGGAGCCATAACTCTTCCATATCTCCTCTTAATTTAAGAGGGCAACTAATCCAACTCTCCAGTTGCTTTGGCATAAGGTAAGAAAGGGAGGAAGGAGAATGAGAGCCAACCAGCGGGGAGCTGACGTGTAGACAGATGTGGAGGCCTGAGAAGCAACAGACAGAAACATCTTAGGGACTTGGAGCAGAACAAATAGAGACTGTAACAACCTTGGAGTTGCTAGACTGAGAGCAAGGCTGAAAGAAAGGCTTCAATATCCTGTAAAGACACAGCGACAAAGAGGGTGACGTGTTTATAAGTCCTTTGGTTTTATTGTTTCATCCTGATTTTGAGCTATTGAAGAAGTTAATAGCTCCAGGTGTATTCTAACCAAACTTGACTTTTGCATTTGAAAGCCCTTTTTTGTCTATCGTTCTCATTATAAAGAGAAAATCTACACAGATCCAGGCTCTCAAAGCCTGACTGAATTGGGAGTCTTGCATCATCTCAAGCTTAAAACATTAAAATAAGCACTGCATTGTTGAAATATTATTGGAGCACACTGGCAGCACTCCTGGGGCTACTGAAACAGCAATTTATTACCTCTTTCAGCTTTTCAGATAGGTTTCCCTACTCAAGTTTGCAGCTTGAAAAACAGGAAAAAGAAACCTTACATATGCTGAGGAAACTTTGTTAGAGATATTGGGAGTTTGTTTTAAACTAATTAAATGCCTATCTCAGTTTCTGGGAGTTGTGTGCCCTTTTGGGTAAGTTTAAATCTAAATGACTATCAAATGTCCTCAACATAGAGGGATAATCAGGCTCTAGAATAGCTTTACATGAATTTAAAAAATCACCCCATTTGTGCAAAATAAAATGGGTGTTATACAGTTTCATTCAGAACCATAACTCACCAGTGAGAATCCGTGTCTTACTATATGGTGTGGCAGCTTCTTCAAATAACTTCAACAACAAGAAGGACACCTATATTAAGAAGTGCTTGGGTCCAAATTCGTATGAACTAACCAAAACTGAGAGCATCTGCCTAAACCCTAAGGCATACCAGTAATCTACGAGCTGATCTTTGAACAGAAGCATATTGTAAAATCAGGAGACATGTACATAACATAACTCAAGCTCAGCTCATATAGTTCATAGCTAATTTTTGCCTGAGCAACAAGGATACAAATTTGATGAGGTTTAACATACAAGATAATAAGAGCAATCCCATGATGGGGAACACTACACAAAAAGAAACAGAGAGAAACATGAAAAGCTAATTGCTTTAAATTTTCAGCAGCTGTAATGAAATACAGTAAGAAACATCCCCAAGCCATACTGCATTAGATTCACTTGCATAGAAATCAAGAACTGGTTAAACAAGCAAAACTGAGATTGAACACTCCCTAGCTCAATGGCTCCAATTTCAACACAATTTTTACAAGAAAATGCATGCTGTTTACCCAGCATGCACAAATTAAAATTAAGCTTAAAATGTTTTTCTTTGTTCTTTTCTACTTTACTTTCCGATGAGCAATTTTTCTTGCACAAACACTGAGCAAGAGCAAATAACAAGCTCATTGAAAATATGAGGCAAGAACAAGTAGTTGATTTCTTATCTTTGCACTGCAAATTAGGTATACAAATCAAGTACAGTGTTGTCCTTCTTAAAATGCATCTTTAAGTGTCTGTAAGATCATATTTTTTTCCAAAAAAGGGGTTTACCAGCTGAAAGATATATTATTATAGTTAGTTTTCCACTTCTATATAATCCTGGTTTTAGGTCTTAAATGGAAGCATATCACTCAAGGCATGGAATACTCACCTCAGGGGTGATACGTGGTTTCGCTCATAGCTGAAATGAAGTCAGTGCTGGTGCAATTCCAAGATTCTTCTAACTGTAAAAGAAATGTTAGAGTTAAGGATGCTACAGTTCCCAGATAGAGAAAACAAAAAACAAATGTCCCCAAACATTTTGCTGCCAGCTTAATCAAAGCAGAAGAATTAACCAAGTCATATAGAATGAAAAATTTCAGTGTTACATTATTCCATGGTAAGTTTGGTTGCTATATACACTATTACTACTGTCATATTTGTCTGACATAAGGGCTAATGCCCATAAAAGTTAGCCTGTCATGGTGATATGATGTGATCCAAATTTCAGCTTATTTCAATCATTCAATATAATAAAAGTCTCATACTTCCCACTCCAGAGTTTTAACCATATCAAGCAATATTTGTTTCTAGCTCATCTGACATGTCTGTGTAGCAACTTTCCAGAAAAATTCGTAAGAGGGTCTATAACTCTCCCCAGCACTAGCTACCAGCAACTGCTACTAAAACTAAATTTGTACTTATAGCTACTTTTTACTTTAGATAATAGGTAGCAAGAAAGAATCTTATTTTGTAATAGCCGGCATTTGTAAAAATCGGGTATACTGGATATCAGGTATAGTTTATCTCTCTCAAGTTGACTGATAACTCCAAGAGAGTATGTTTTAATGACCTTCCTTTGTTAAGTATCTGTCAGTTTTACCATTTTACTCAGGGAAGTCTTACTAGCATACCAGAAGTCATGCTACAAAGTCCATTGCAGTCTGATTAAAGTCACCTTCCCATAGGAACTCAATTTGGTGAAAATTTCTGTTAATATTTTGGAGTCATTTCCTCGTTTTCATTTGGCAGTTGAAATAGTAGAGATTTATTAAATAAAAAGCTTGTGCATGTTAATTCTTGTACTCCACATTCTTACTGCAGTTGACTAACATGTTGAACAAAAAAATATGCCCCTTTCTTTTCCAAAAACCACATTATTAGTCATTTTCCACTTGAATATCAGGTGTCAATCAAATGTGGGCCTCATAATGACTGTTGTGCAGTAATTTCCATTAATTAAAATTATATGCATAACAACATATTGTTTCTAAATTCCTCCTCAGAAAAACAGGATTCTGCTTTTTCATTCTGCAGTTTATTTTAAAGGTTAAAATTTGACTTTAAAGCAAAAATTACACTGCACCAAATATAAAGCTCTGTTTGTTATGACTTGCACTGAAAAAGAATCTTGCTAATTTTATTCTGGCACTTCTCATTCTGTACATGATTTTTGATAAGTTGAATATATTTAGTGTAAAAGTACTTCAAATGTTCCTAGCTTGACAGAACGATAAATAAAACAGTAAGTAGAAAAAATATTTAATGCTCCTAGCAACTCTTTCCATTTTAAGGAAAAAAAAAAAAGTGATTTAAAGTTTGTTTTCCCAATATCTAAAAAACAATTGTTTGTTGGTTTACACTAAACTGGCATAATACTGTTATATTTCATAATACATATACAATGCACACTGTATATCGACAAGAACATCTTAACCTTTAATAACCAGAACAGTTCAATTATTATGTGATTAACCTGAAATGCCAAGAGGTTATGGCTTGGTTGTGGTGGGGTTGGGGTTTTTGTTGTTGTTTTGGGGTGGGTTTGTTTGTTTTGGGCTTTTTTAACAGCTCTGGTGTCTAACAAAGAGCAGATTTTTAGGTTGGGCTATTTCAATATAGTTTTTGAGCTGCTGAAACATGTCACTATCCTCATTGCAGAAGTCAATTAGATATTTCATCCAAGTAGGATGGATCCAAGGGATCATGCAAGCCATTCTGTTCTGCACAGCAGACCCATTGTCTTTGTTCTGAGTGGGACTTGCAAGCGTAGGTTTTTTCCTCTTCTGAGCAGTGACACAACCTAGGTTCAGTAGCTTGACAAAGCCACCTGCTTTATAGAGACTAGAGGTATCTTTTAAAATGGCACACAGGCAATGAACTGATGGTGTGTTTGATTTACATCTCTCCACGTGTTCAGCATAAGGTGAACTTTGCAGTGTATAGACTTTAGTCTTACTAAACCATTATTTGGGAAAATAGTAAGGAATTCTAAGCAGTAGGCCCAAGTCCTGGTCTTACTGCAAAAAAATGTTCTCTAGCCAGTGCATGTCTGACATTGAGAAGCTTTCAGCAAAAACCAGATATGCCCAAAATGGAAAAATGGTATTTTGTCCATTAATATGTGAAGTAAGTGTAATAATTTCTCCTGTGTTCCTTGAACTTAGTGGACAGGTTGACTTAATTTATGCTAATTATACATTTAGCAAGCCTAACCATGTCAGCAATTCCATAGTTACAGGGGAATATTGTGTGTATTCAGCTGTGCAATGGGACTTCCAAGTAAAGCACAAACCTAAATCTCTTTATTTGACTGACTTGCAATAATGCACCTTTCAAGAAAGGAATGCCACAATCCTTTAATTGCCACACATTAGGAAGGTGATTTTATCAAAGAACCAATAGGTTAATCACTTAGGTAGTTTACATAATTTCTACAGGTTTCACTCAGGTGAACAAGCCTTTGTCTTAACATGAGTTAAGGCCTGGTCTTTCTCAAGTTAAATGGTTCACAAAAAACTCCTAACAAAACTTAGGGGCTGTTTTTATGGTCCTAACATACAACTAGATATCAAAAAGAAGTGAAAACAAGTCATGGAAATACTTGTTTATGAAAAGCAGTTGTTGTGGGTTTTCATTTAAGAGCCTTATTACACATGATCCATATCAAACAGGTTTTTACCAGAGTGGGCAAAGTCGGCTAGCAGGTTGGTTGTATATGGATTCCAGTCAAAGCACAACACATTGACTTAACAGTTTCATTAAAAATGAGAAAAAAGTTTCTAAAAATTTAAATACATTCACTCTGTTTTCTAATCTTCTCTCAGCTCTGATTTCACAGGGCACAGCATGGCTCATAGCTTTCTTTCATCCAGCCTCAGACAATTTGTTTTCTTTTAAATAGTAAGCTAGAAATCTAACAAAAGACAGCATGCAAAATGGCATGCTTAAACAGTAACCATTTAAAAAAATATTTTAACAGCCTTTCCTAAACGATTCTCAGGACCACTGAAAAATTGGATTGCCAGTCCCGAGGGTGATGGTTCCTAGTTATGAACAGGTAGAGCCCAGATGGATGGGCTGGGGGCAGTTGGGTTGTGCTTCCAAGCCCCGGTGGTGCTGCAGGGCCACGCTCAGCCCTGCTGTGGGGAGAGGATGGCTGACAGGAGGGTCGGGGAGCTCCTTCTCCATGGCCCCTTCAGTCACCAGCTTCTTTCTTTTCTTGAAGCTGCCAGCAAAAGTGCCAATTAGTAGCAATTGTGATGGCGATTTCTGAAGTGCAGTTTAAAGGATTTCTAACTGGGTTGGAGCTGTTGTCAGTTGACTGACTGGAATAATAATAATAAAAAAGCTCGCTGCTTCAACAGAAGCTTGTTAGACTTTCCTGTGTGATCTGCTATGGATAGTGTGAACTGCAACAGCTTTTGCATTCAAAAGAGGGATTTTCCTGAAAGCATCAGTGAGCACTTGGCTGTTTTATCTGCTCTAAAAAAATCTTAATTTTAAATTCTGTTAAAAACAAAAATAAATGAGGATCTGGAAATAGGAGGGGGGAAAAAAATAGAGTAACCTGCAGGGCATGCATAACTGTTTCAATACACCAGGATCCTGTAAGTATAGTCTTATGAAGTGGAAATAATATTATGCATTTTTTCATGTACAGAGTTACTGAGATAGAACTGAAAGCACTAAATGGGTTAAAACACAAGGGGCCTGATACACTGAGGCTCTGTGTTGATATTTTATCGTAAACTTCACAAACTGACGTATACTGACAAGCCATCCAGAGAAATAAACATTTATTATTTGCCCGTAATAAGGGAATGCTTGAACTATGTATGAATAGCATGAAGCCATCTATTTAAGAATTAATCTTCACTTAAAACATTTCCTTCATGAGACCATACACATTTAGCTTCCTAACAAATAACATTCTTAAAATCCAGAGCCATATGTACTAGTTGCGTCAAATAGCATACCTTCTTTTGGAATTCCCAAGAGGCTGCCTTTTTTTTTTTTTCTTTTTGAAACTTAAACAAAAACAGTCCCACAGAGGTGTGCCCGAGTGAGGGTCAGGAGCTGAGGCAGCCCTGGCTGTGTGCAAAATGGCGGCAGCCCCTGGGCTGGGCTCATGCTCGCCTTCCCGCTCCTCGCTGAGGGGCTCCCAGCGGGCCCCTACGGCTTTACCTGACGCCTGAGGGCTCTTCCCAAACAGGTCGGTTCTTGGAGAAAGGGGAGGTGACTGAAGGAGCACAAATAAACCAGATCCCAGATCAGACACCACAGCAGGGCCTCACTGCTTCCCCCAGGAAGAGAGATGCTTAGGCAGGAAGAGCCTTCCTTGGTCATGTCCCCAACCCCTCTTATCTGTGCTGGTAAAATCTGATGGGCTTAAGTCGTTATCTTTTGAGCAGGAGTGAATTTGTGAGTGTTTGCACCTGTGAGGCAGTGTCCTGCATTGCACACACCTGGACACAGGGCTGCGAGCTGCCATCCTGTGTGGGCCGAACCTGCAAAACTCAGCCTGTGAGTAAAAACACAGGGTTTGGGTGTGCTTATATGTGTGTTGGGTCACCTTTTTATTACTTGGAAGCATTTTAGCTGATGTTTTAACAAAACTAATGCAGTTTGTAATGTTTGGGGTGTTTTCAAAGCAGCAAGTCAGAAGGCTCTAATGTGTGGGGTGTTGCGGACTCATTATGTGTGTGGTGATTTAAGGATACATATCCAAAAAGCTTTGGGGACCACCGCTAAAAGATAGTTAATGTTTCCAAAAATTATTTTTGTGACTTAGAGTAGCTGTTGCCTTGCATAACTTTTCCTCAGAGAATAAACCCCACGTTTTTTGCTACATATATCTTTTTCACAATGGGGTTTAAGCAGATGTAAATCATGAAGAGTTTTACAGAGACTTACGTTACACCAGTCCTGTTTCCATAAACATGAGTTAAAACTCCTACTACTGTAATGCAGTTTTTGTACATACAGAACTATTTTCTGGTTATAGAAGTGACAAGTGCCTCAGAGGCTGAGGGTGTTCTGAAATATGCAGTAGCTGTCCTTTGGAGAGAAAAAAAGGAAAAAACCTGTATTACTACTATTAAGAAACAGAGATACCATGGGTGTAAAATAAGGAAAAAAAGACCTCTAAAAATAACCAATGACTAAAAACATAGGGTGTCCCCCTGCATCCCTTTCTAGTGTATATTGTAGAAGAAATATCAAAATAACTTGTTTCACTTTTTAATCTAAAAAATGGGGCTTAATTTTTAAAAATAAAATTTTGTCTATTAAAATAAATGCTGGACTAAGGTGTACTTGGTAGAGTGAATTTTCAAACAGTAAGAAACAGTACAGAATTCCACTGGACTTGCTTACAGGCCTCCCACTCCTGAAAGAAGTGGTGTCAGTACAATTAATAGACCAACTAGTAGTTCACTGAAGTTTTACCGTTCGTGTTCATAGTTATAATAACAAATACTTTTGTTGACTGCAAAAGTGCACCCAGAATAAGACCAAAAAAAGTCTATGATTATTTTCCAAGGATATACACTTTTCAAATACGATTTTGTGTGCACACAGACACGTATATGTGTGTGTATATATATATAATTGGCATGGATATGCTTTCTTTTTCAGAAAACAATAGCAACTGAAAAATAATTTGTATGAAAGTAATTCATGCAAGGATCTAATGTGTTTCTTTCTGGCTAAACTCTGTCTGAATATATACACATTTTAATGTCAGTGTCTTATGTGAATATTCCTATATATACACCAAGAAAGATCCCTGTGATTAAAGTATGTCATGTATTTTAGGCACAAGCAATTTGCCAAATTCAGAGTTATGATCACAGAACACTTGTGTGTAAACAAATTCAGCCTCTGTTTCTGGCAACCATATCACATAATGTCTTTTATGTCAGGCTCTGTCTTAAAAATGATTCTTATGACTGCTTGGAGCTATCAAATTCCTTTAATCGTTCTTAAGTTTTCTAATTTCCATGCCAGTTTATTCATAGCATTTGTTTTGTACCAACATTATTCTTTTAATTTGATAATTTTTATTCTTCTGATCCATTAAAAAAAAAAAAATTATTGTATTTTGGAATTCACTCTACTAGGCAAACAAGCAAAGCTTAGTCTATTTTGCTGTAGAGTTCACTATTCACCAGCCAGCCTCAGTGGTTCTTCTCTTCACCCATGACAATTTAACTTCATTTTTTTCATTATTCTTTATAAGAATTTTATAAAACTTGCAGGATAAGACCCTCATGCATTGAACTGGAGCATGAATGTCTATAGACAGTATAGGTATGTGTATAGATAATGTCAATATCTATAGAAAAATACCAAAAATATTTGTATAGAAAAGCAAAGTACCTTTATCTTTCTCATTATGATGTTAACCAGGAGTGCTTAGAGAGAGGAGCATCTGGGGGAGTTCTGTAGAGACCTATTCTATCCCTGTCAGAAACATGTGTAATTCTTTATATATATGAAATGCAGGGAAGAATGGGATACTTCAAGACAGAGGTGGGAAAACTGAGGCATTAAAAAGAAGTATGGGGGAGTAAATGGGAGTTGCTAGGGTGGAAGAATTTTGGGACATAGTCTTGCTGTTAATTAATATGCAAAAGAAATTTTCAGCTTGTAACTTTTCCCATGAACTACCCCCTGGGCTACCATTGCCTGTTATTAGTACACTTAAATTTTAATAGTGTTAAATTTCATTCTACCATCATTCTCAAGGTCACCTAGTTATTCGTGTTTGGTATTCTAGTGCCCTTCAAGCTGATTGCTTCCAACTTCCTGCCACATGAAAACCTTACCAGCACCTCCTGTGTTTTTATGGAAGCCATTAACATTAGATAAAAAGCCTTCAGCCTACTTGTTCCTTTTCTTTTGTAGTGTCTTTACTTTGCTACGTACCCTTTAAGCAGTGTCTTACCTATCTTTACAATTCTTTTGCTACCACTTTCTGCAGATTAACTAGTTTTTTCCTATATATGTCAAATACTTAATATTAAGGTTCAGATAGGTTAGTTCTACCACATTTCCTTTATCTATAAAATTGGTTATCATTCTGACATCCGAAGTCGTGGGTAAACTTATTCTCTATGTCATCCCATTTATCATATACCTCTATATCTTTACAAGGCAAGTAATATCTTAAAGTTTGCTTCTCTCCATGTGAAAGAGAAACTCATCACAGAAGAGTTGAACAATAAAAGATAGGTTATTTCTGTATGTTCCAAGCCGATTTTAGATGGCATGTAATTCAAGTGCTTTCTTTTTTTTGTGGAATGATAATACTCATGGTTTTATGCGCTACACTGAGTGC
This sequence comes from Limnodromus scolopaceus, assembly GCA_028565335.1. Classification (NCBI taxonomy): domain Eukaryota; kingdom Metazoa; phylum Chordata; class Aves; order Charadriiformes; family Scolopacidae; genus Limnodromus; species Limnodromus scolopaceus. The sequence goes on from JAOXNO010000063.1 coordinate 17,722,119, forward strand.
TGCCTTTCTGACTTGTTTCTCTGAATAATTCAAACTATATCTGAATTTCTTTCATTGGGAAAAAAACAAACCTTTGACATGAACATGTAAATAGAATAAACTACAATATTGCAGTGTGCTTAGGAATATGGTATGGGAACATTTTGATTAACTGATTCATGAGAGCAGTCTGATTATCTGCAGTGGAATCTCCTGCACGGAGCAGGAAAATCATATCCACTTTGTTATTTGTATTTTTAGAACTATGACGGTCATTTCAGGAATAAATTCAAGTAGTGTATATATATTTAATCTTAAAGAATTTTGTATTTTCTGGTTGAACTGGCTCAGCAGGTTATAGGAGTCAAAAATCACTACTTTTCAGAGGCAAGGACCTTCTGGTCAGCTCCTTGGCAGTATCCTGCCCTTCTGAAACTTAGTGACTACCAAGTTGTTTTATTCCACCATACTTTCAGTGAAACCTAATGCTTGCTTATAAGTACCTGCAGCTGCTTTGAATCCAGCTATTTCACACACACAAAAAAAAGAAAAAAAAATGGTGTCCTAAAAATACTCAGAGCAAAAACAATAACAGTATATACTTTTCCTACTTTGAACTCTGGCTCTATATGTAACCAAATCTAATCAAATTTTGGAATGAAATACAGAATGTTATCTAGGTCACTGGGTTTTGTTTTCACTATGGAGATCTACGATATTTCTTGACATTATTGTTACAAAAATGAACATAATTATCTGTTATGAGTGAGATACTGTAAGGTAATGGGTTATTACATGTGTTATGTTAAACACAAAAACGTGGGTTTTTCGTAAAAGCCCTCCTTAGTTTTCAGCATGTTTCTTTATTTTGTTTATGCTCTTTTCTTAGCAACAGTCATTGTCATTTCTTATAATCATTGCTCATATACTTCAGATACTCACTTCAGAGTAGTTAGACAACATGTTTTTTTTCAGCAGAAGGTTGGGTTTGAGAAGATCGTGTCCTGTTCCCCTGCTTCTGTCTTCCCTTGTCACTCCTACATCTGGTTTGCTGCCAGCTCTGTCCTCCTGCCTCCCATACCCCATATGTAATACATCTCTTTGTGAACCCTGGAAATGGTCTAGATGAACCCTACACACACGCGCACAAAAAGCCAGCCAGAAACACTGAGGTTTTTTCAACTGTTTTTAATTTTACTTACAACAAAGGCCTGCAAATCGCTGTACTTGGTGTGGTATGGAGGGCCAGCAAAATGAGTGACAAGAATGATGGGCTGGGCAGTGTGGGTTAAACCACTTCTGAAGAAAATGTGTTGTGTAATTACATCCTGCGTCAGCTTTTCAGGGACAAGCTGTGTGTCACAAAACTGAAATCTATACTTCCTCCATACATGCCTTCCACAGGCATTTTGAAAACTGTACTTAGCCAGACTTTAATATGTTTTCAGTGATGCTTCCTGAATTAGCAGTATTATATAATATAGTTGTAGCTAATTTTTGTTTTGAACAAACTTTTAACATTTAATCTGTTAAAATTGCAATTGGATGTTAACATTCTATCCAGATAAACGGGGGCTGTTTACGCCTTGGCAAGTCCCTTACTGTTTCAGTTTGGTTGTGAACGAACAAGACAGCCATGAATGCTCATGCGGTTGAGAGTCTATCTTTGGAAACAGAAGAGCTAGAAATTTGTAGTTAAAATGTTAAAATTCTTACTGAATAAAGCATAACCTGTCAGAAGTTTTGAAGTTTATAGGTTTCTCTTACTGTTTCCACGAAAAGCCGATTTTGTTTTATACCACAAAAATAATGTTGTCCCTTAGGGAAACAGTACTATTTGCATTAATTTGTATTTAGGATTCCAGAGTAATCTGGCTCCCATACAGCACAATGGAAATCTAAAGTTTCTCTTAATTCAATGTATGAATATCTGTATTTCTCCAATTACTTTCCAGGGATTGAGGCAAAGAAACTGATATCATCTGGAAGAAATTCCCTTTAGGGATTTTATAAGGCTCTCCTCTCTTTGCCCCACAGAATTAAAAATAAAATATTATTCAAGCCAAAGTGTTTGTCTTTAATTCATTGGATATATTGCTTGCATGTTCTAAAGGCAAACCATAAGAAATCTTGCACCTGGACTTTGAGGATATTCAGTGTCTCTTTTAAAGCAGAGTAGCTAGTTATGATGAATGTGAATTATTGATTGATTTGAGAAAATATAGTGATTATACCCTTTGCTGTAGAGTAATTAAATGAGCCTATAAATATGTAAGTTGTAAAATTCTGTCTATTGTCTACGAAAAAGTTAGATTTTATTCTGCCCTGACATGTGCATGGTATCTTAGCCTGGTTTTGTATCTAAGCTGTCAAAGATTTCCATGGATTTGAAAATCTGTCCCCTGTTCCCCATATTAAATGTCACTGTCAGTTTACTCCATGAAAAATGAAGTTTATTTGATGTGGTTGTCATACTTGTATAAGCAGTGCACCTATCACTTTTTTCTGTAAAGAAAAAAATGACATGATGTGTAGTCACTATTGTTTTCTGCAGAGCAAAGCTGTAATAATGTATATTTTCTTTACTCAGATAATTTACAGAATACATAAACATGTAATAGTCTAAAGAGAAAGAGGGTAGATAAAATACTTACGTGCTACGCAATAGGATTTTCTCTGTCCGAATCGGTATGGCTGGACCTGCACAAATTTGTACTACTAAATGGGAGATGATAAGGAACTCAATTATTTGCAAATGTAGTTGTCAAACATACATAATAAAGTGATACTCATATATGATGCTTTCTGTATGAACATGAGAGAATGTATATGGCTGTATACAACTGGAAACAGTTGTATACAAAGCATGTTTGTTCTTACCTATAGCAAAAATTCCTTGTCAAGTAGTTATGAGGACTGATCTGTAAATATTCACCCCTAAGCATTTATATAGATTTCTCAGCCTGTTTCTTTCTTTGGAATGAAGGGTAACAGTGACCACTTACTTAGTGAACAATTACTAACAAGAGGTAACAAGGTACTAAAGAGAACCTTCTTGGGATCTGGGTCACCAGGCTGCAGAGCACTGAGGAGAAGTGAAGGAGCTAAAAGCTCTTCCCTAAATCTAGGGATTTCTCCTTTTGGGTGAGAAAACTCTGATGGGAACAGTCTCCATTGTGACAGTCTCCATTTGGCTTTCACACCAGTATGCTTGTATGGCATAAGATCTGTGGGATTAACTCCTACATGAGAGAGTCTGGCTGTTGCTCCCAAGTCCATGAGGACATGGGAGAACCAAATGCCTTAGTTTGTTCACTTTTGAGTTTTATTGATTATCAGTCTTTTCCATACCTCCCCCCAAAATAACAGTATTGGTTGTTCTTAACCAGTTGACACAACACTGTGAGCACTGTGAACAGAACAGTGCTCCTTAGCAAACGGCTTGGCGTGCTGGGACAACGTGCACAAACATGACCGACCTTACATTGTTGTTATGTGACAAATTCACTCTTTGAGAGCGGTGTTTCTTCAGATGGTTTTCCAGACCTACATATGGCATTTCAGTCCTTTAAACCTTTATGACATTAGGCATGAATCTTTCTAACTGACTTGAGTTAGTACTATTTATGTCCCTTGGGTATTTTTCCTGTTAATTCCTCTGCACTTAACAGGTGTATTCATATTACAATTTATCTCTTTTTTTTTTTTTTTTTTTTTTTTCCCTAATGAGGTTAAGGTTTGGCCATTTCTATTGTATTTTAGGGTTGTCTCTATCTCCATATTTCCCTATTGGGTAACCTCTCCTAGGTTAATCCATGTAGATATACATTCTCTCATGTTCATACAGAAAGCATCATATATGAGTATCACTTTATTATGTATGTTTGACAACTACATTTGCAAATAATTGAGTTCTTTATCATCTCCCATTTAGTAGTACAAATTTGTGCAGGTCCAAGCTACTGTTTTGGGAGTGTATGTATATGCTAAAGAATGATCATTTTCCCACAAAAATACTCAGAATCTGAAATGGCCAGTATCTAGTTGGCTAAATGGCTAGTATCTGGCAAGGTCAATGTATAACTGGACTGCAGCAATATTGCTGTCTATGGCTGTTTATTTTGTCACATTTACTAAAGAATAGTATCTGCTGTGTTCACAGAACACCTTAATTCAGGTCTTGTAGCGTGACTGGGCTTCACTGACATTTGTCGCTTATACAGTTGTAAACACTGTCCTTAATTATCACATGGCCCAAATCACCTGTCAGAAGAAAAACAGGTATTTAATGAGCCATATAGTATCCAAGAAGCAAGTCCCACACCTAACATTAGTTTAGGTGTAAACTTCCTAACGAGTGTTTACAAGTTATCATGAATGAAGTGAGATTTGGTATTTTAATTAAATACCTTTTCTACTTTAGGAAGTCTAACTTAAAGTATTAGTGTAAGTTATGGCATACACTGGCCTGCAATATATTCTGGTAAATTGAGGCATCATTTTAGGGAATATTTTAGTCTGTCAAACCTGCCTGAGAAGTTATAATAAATGTTAAGAAATAATTTGCAAGTCTAGCTGGATTATATATTATTAATAATAGCCTCCAAGACATATCAGGCACTCTACAAAAACATAACATTGGCTGTGATGCCAAAGGGCTTACACAAAAAAACAGGCCAATAAGAAGCAAGGATGTGACTAGAAACCTGTAGTTTTCCTTTCAGTCACTATAATTTCCCCTCATTAAAAATAATTTTTAAAAAATTGGTTGCCTGTACTTCTCTCCATCTTTTCTAAGCTTCATTTATTTTTATAGTACAGCTCTAACTCACTACAAGACTACAGGCCTGGTTTGTTTATCCTTATGTTTGTACTTATATGTTCCCCATTAATATTGATTTGTGTACTTCAGAATCCTTCTGAAACTCATAAAGCAATTTTGAGGTCAAAATTTGTTATAGGGAAGAACTGGTAGAAACAAATGGTAAGATCAGGCAGAGGCTACAAATAACTAGAAGGGGCCTCCAGATGTAGGACGTCTCTTCAGTGATTTGGTGGTCTATTCTCCTGTCTACTGCGTGTTGTGGCCTTTCTCATTACCTCTCTGCCATCACTTAAAATTACAAATTACTGATTCTCACCTAATGTTTAGCCTAGTACACATCCGAAGAAAACAGTCCCCAGTTTATTTTCCAGCAATCTGCTCAAGTCTTCATTTTTGTTCATTGAACTCCTAATAGAAGGGAAAGAATTAATTTTGGAGAGGAGATGTTGTAAAGCTGTGATATGAGATCATGGAAGATGTGGAGAGGACAGATGCATGTTTTCTAAACTCTTCATGTTCTAAGGAGGAAGGGCACAGAATTGGAAAGCTGGCCTGTTCAAAACCAGCACAGTAAGATCGTTTTCCTCTTGGGACAAATGATTAATCTGCATCAGTCATTGCCATATGGTATCCTGAACTGAACATTAATAAGAATAAAATAACACTCTACTTGAAATGATTAGTATTTAAATATATGTCAGAGTATTGAAAGGATTACAAATCTTCATGCTTCCTTGCGTAAATGGTCTAGTGGCACATGTGGTAAAAAGGACACTTTTCACAGGGTAGATTTGTCTCCTAAATGAAGAGGTTTGGGGTTTTTTCCTCTGAAATGTCACTGTTCAAGACAGGATTTGGGATTAGATGGATGACTGCTTTGATCTGTGCTGGCCATTCCTCTTTACACTCCAGTCAAGGAGTTCTAGGAGTAAAACTTGTTGTCTTGAAGATTTTTGATCATCTAGCTGCTTTGGGAGATGGAGGGTTGCTCTATGATCTGACAAAGTGCTGTGACAGGTTGAGATTTTCAGTCAAGCTTTAGGCAGGAGTAATCATTTACTGACAAATTATTACCTGCCTAATGAAAACACTAAGGGGCCATTAACTCTGTTTGAGTTACCTGTGCTACTGTAATTAAATGGTATCAGAAAATCTATGAAAGATTATCTTATAATCTATTTAATATTTCAGCTTTTCTTTGTTTTGTATCTTTAATAGTGACAGCCAAAAAATGCCCTTGTTTAGATTGAGAAAGTTTTGAGAGAGGAATACGCAGATGTCTGAAGTTATTGCCAAAATACTAGCATTTTACATCTATTCAAAAGTGTTATTATTGTTAATGAAGGACAGTATGCCTTTCACAAGTAGATAATGTCGTAAACCGGGCTATTAATTTTGGTGAAAATACTATGTTTAATTAGTGCAGACTTGAAGAATTGCAGGATAATGGTTATGTAAGTAATGAAACAATAGGATCGTGTGTTCTTGTCTACGAGTGACATGATTTTTATTTCAATTAACTGGAGGAAATACTCTCTAGTGGTACATGTTTGTACACACACACTCTCACTCACTCTCCTTCTGCCCTACATCTCTTCTCCATAAAAGAATAATCAAACATTTTTTTTGTTTGTTTGGGTTTTTTTTGTTAAATTACTCAAAACGCTACATAGCCCCTTCTTTTAGGACACCTTCACAGCACATACGGTATTCAAAGTCTCCAGTCTTCAGAGAGTCCTGTGATACAGGTTGGTAGTTAATCATTCCTAACTGTGACCATCCTGGCTCTGGATTTTTAAGTTAAAGCTTAAGCAGCTCCTGCTGTACAAATTTAGTTTACCTAAAGCTCACTTAGAAAGTGTAACCCAAAATACCAGCTCATAGAAGAGTGTATGCTTGTATGAATTCAATAAAAATACTTTGTATTTTTGGGAAGTGTTAATTTTGGATCATAGCTGTTGTGGATCAGTGACACTGCATAAAAGAACAGCTTACCTTGAAAACAGTAGGCTGGAAGGAGATCTACAAATATTTGGACATATCATCTATCACAGCAGATGCTGATCCAGAAACTTGTTTTTAAAACTCCCATTAATGCTAAAAAACCTCTGAGTGTATAAGCATCAATGACTCTGCTTAAAGTATCTTTTCCAGTTATTGATGACAGGTGAAGATTTTTATTGGGGAGGGCGGAATGATGAAGTCAGTATATATACATTTTAAAAATTGAGTAGAAAAAGTAGATTCTTTCTTTGCATGGTTGCATATAAGAAATTCTGCTGAGCTCTGTTCTTATGTATGCATCAGTGGCTATGCTTATGTTGGTTTTTTAATTCTGAAGTTGTTTCTTTGTTCTAATCCAATTTTAGGAGTGATGATCTGCCTCTTTAACTTTGGGTATACACACATCCATCAGACCCCCATTTTGTAGGGCAGTCTTGTGCACGGAGTCCAGAAGGCTCTCACAGCTGTCCCTTGCTTGGGGCATTTGCCCCATCAATGCTTATGTCCCCAAAGTCTCTAACCCAGTAGACAGAGCACATGCCTAATACTTTGTATTCTGTAGGACCTCTTCGGCTTTTGTTATAGAACCTATTGAAGGCTTGGGAGCTTTTTTATTTTGACCAGTGTTTTTCAGAGCTCTAAGTCAGAAGCACAAAGCCGTTACATTCCTGAAAATGGCCAAGGAGATTTTCACAGCAATACATGTAGGCCTGGTAAGGCTGGGATACTATGAAGCTCACTGTCACAAGGTTATGCATCAGGCTCAATGTTGTACTTCTGAAACAGTCTATTTTCATGTGGATCATTTAGGAATTTATTTTTTTATTAATATGTTCAGCATGATTCACATAGAACTGTATATGTATGTTTATAGCAGGGTGTGTGTAGCATGTAAAAATTGTTTGAGGATGGTTCTGAAAGATGATTTGGAAGACTGAGCTGGGAGGAGTAATGCTTGATGCAGCCTCTGCCGTATTAGCTCATAGAGTAGTCCCAGGTTTCATCTAGTGAGAGATCTGTTGTTTCCAGTCCAAAAGAGATTTTGGAAATGAGTTAGCATGTGTGTGATCTGAGCGGGAACCTCGGGGCGAGATCCACATTGACAGAATTAGCTACTCTTCTCTTGTTCAACCATATACAAATTGCAATGTGACTTAATTGATCCAGTAAGCTTAATGCTTTTCCCTTTGTTTAATTCAACAAAAGCCCTTCCACTGACTTTCAGTAGATTCTGCATTGAACTCTCAGGCAATCCCAGTAAAATAATCGTGACTAGTAGAGGAGCTGAGTCTGAGAAGCTTTTAAATTTACACTACTTTCCAAACAATTAGGGACTCAGATTCAATAAAAATACTAATGCATTTGAATTTTGTTGTTATTCTCTATACTGTATTAAATTATATATTAATTTAATAAACGCTCTGTTTTTAGATGATCCACACTTATGTTTAACAGTGAAGCTTTATTCCCGTGTTATTAAGTGGTGTATAAATAAGTAATTAAAAAATACACCCTTTGATTGAAGATGCTTATAATACATACATAAAATGCACAACGTTCACCTTTTATTTTCTGATATCTGAATAGGTACTAAGTATTGACTAGCTTTGTTTAGCCTAGCAACTATCCCAAAATATTGTTTGTGAGTGGCAGAGATAGGAGTGGGAGATGAGATGAAAGGATTATCTCCGAAGTACAATCAGATTGTCATTTTATTTTGTGTTACTGTTAGCAAATCACAGTTTGATTGTTTAAATGGGTCTGTGTTTGAGAAGACTTGCAGCCAGGGAGCATCATAAGAAAATACATACATCTAAAAGAAAAATCCTTTCTGTTGTTCAGAAAAAGGAGAAAGAAGTTGTAAGTCTTGGAAAGAAATGCCCTTGTTACTTCTTTCAAATATGCAGGGAACGTGGCATGGTTTATGGATCTCTTCAAAAGCAGTTAGCCATTAAAGGCTATAATGTAATCATAGATTTCAGCATATTTCAGTAACTTGATTCAAACATACAGGTGGTTCTGATACTTAATAGGAAGAAGTAAGTGTCAGCGAAGGATTCTAACTCTTGTTTTCAAAATTTTGTTTATTTAAAAAAAAAAGCAGCTGTAAAAAATTTTCTGAACAACCTCTGAAACAAATAGCTCATACTTTAAAATTTTAATTTCAGTTTCTGGCAAGGAATCCCTGTATAAACTTGAAATAAGTTGATTAACTTTTGTTCTATTCACGTCTAAGATACGCTATTATCTGATGTACAAGTTGAGTATCACTACACGTTACACCGTGCACGCTTGTGAAGGTAAATACCTTAAGCATGTTAAAAGCCTAAGTATATGCATTAACTCATAACTCAGATTTAATTTCATCCTTTGTTTGTAGAGTCTCCAGTTAAGTATGGTCTTGATATGACAAAGATTGAGCTGCTTTGTGTTCTACAATTAATTGTTATTATTACCATTATTTATTTTACAAATGGATAAATTAAAAATACTACATTGCTTATAAAGTATAATTACATCAGTTGTGTTGTTCTCACTGATTTCTTTTACAGTCAAGACAGGCATCCCTAAAGGAGAATTTTCACTGGAGGGAAAACCTGTAGGTATTAGTGATTATGCATTTAAAACACTGTGTGTGGGTGTATATGTAGGGTCCTATGAGAATAGTAAATGAACATGAACACTCATTTGCAGTGCTTTTCCAATTCTTATAAACACCGCTCCTCCACTGGTTCAGACAGTTCCTGAGCTGCAGAATCCAGCAGGCTGGGACAGTGTAGCCATCTGCTTGGTCAGTGCCAGAGTCGCAATGCTGGGACAAATGGTCTTTTGGCATGACCCAGTGCAAATGCCCTTATATAATGAGGTTACAGTGCTTCTCTGAAGGAGAATTCTTTGACATTGATCTATGTGTGTACTATAAATGATAAATACATTTGACAATTTGCAAAATATATAAAAGAGAGGGCAGAATGTGCAGAAATAGAGTGCTTACCTTGTACTAAACTGGCAGAAAAACTTTCACAGCCTCTTAGTCTTCTGTTTGTCATTTCCACCTTAATTACATTAGTATATGTCTTTACTGTAAATGCTTAATTGTGACTGCAGAGTAACTCGGCAAAACCAGTTTGGCATGGGCAAATTTAGGTACAGTAGCAGGCTGACCCTATCGACGTAGACCTCAACCTAAATTAATTAACAGGGTGTAGATGTGTAAACAGATCAGCAGGTTTCCAAGTGAACATTTTAGCGTTTGTGTACACCAGACACTGTTCTTCTCTGTGGATATGTTAGATGGAAAATGATGCACCTTATACAGAGTATTTTGTATCAACCTATTTTTTATTCACTTTCTTGGCAACCTCCTGAGGAAACAAGACATATCAAAATTAAAACAGCAGCAAAAAAAATCAGTTTCTGAGGTGAAGTTGAGAAAAGCAAAAGTGACAGCAGTTATATGAAGAAGCGCTGGCTCTTGAAGTTAAGCTGCTCTGTCACATACCATCAATTGGACTATTATCTGGCACAGGAGGACTGTAATAAATTGTCAGATTTTCTTCTTAGCTGAAATGATGGGATGGAAATTGTGCTGTGTATTTTTGGACAGGAATGGGGGGAAAAATCCAGCATATAGCTGATTTCCTCACATGCCAGACCTGCCACGATGCACAAACACAATTTCCAAAGCGTAGCTCTTGGAAATCTTGTATGATAAAATATGGGATGGTTAAAAAATAAATCCTGTCTCTTCTCTGGGAAAATAAGGTAAAGGAAAAGAAAAGTCACTAATGGGAGACAAACCTTTTTTTTTTTTTCATATTTAAAACCAATAAAAAACGTGATTTCAGATGTGGTTTTTTATCTTGTCAGAGAAAATGACGGGAAATGCAGGCTTTTGTATATCGCTGTCTCTGGTTCTGTAGTATTTTCATTTGAAGTAAACTTTCACAGAATTCCAGTAGCAGAATATTTGGTTCTGTAATAGCTGGATCTGATGATCATTGCTTTTGTGCGGGCCATTATATGGAAAAGATATTATTACATATGGAATATTTTGTGGGGTTTATATGATCTGATTTAGACTAGCTGTGGTGGTGTTGGAAAGGAGCTGATAATATCTAGTGATGGTATGACCAGTAGATAAAAATACTGTTTTAAAATTTTATATGTCCTCAGAAGCAGAACTTTTTTAGTGTAATTATTATATGACTAATATATGCATATCTGTATATTATATGTTTAATAATGGGGTATTGATACCCACTTTTAAAGCCTTAGCTGAATCATAACTGCTGTAGTCAACAAGGCATCCAGAGGAGGACCACAAAGATGAAAGGCTCCGGGGAGACCTTATAGTAGCCTTTCTGTATTTAAAGGGGTCCTACAGGAAAGCTGGAGAGGGACTCTTCATCAGGAAGTGTAGCAATAGGACAAGGGGTAATGGCTTTAAACTAAAAGAGGTGATATTTAGACTAGATATAAGGAAGAAATTTTTTGCAATGAGGGTGGTAAGGCAGCGGCATATGTTGCCCAGAGAGGTGGTAGATGTCCCGTGCCTGGAAACATTCAAGGCCAGGTTGGACGGGGCTCTGAGCAACCTGATCTAGTTGAAGATGACCATGGTCATTTCCGGAGGGTTGGACTAGATGGCCTTTAAATGTCCCTTCCAACCCAAACGAGTCTATGATTCTATGAACAAACCTGAATTATTTTGTATGGCCAGCATCCTTAAAATATGGCTAACACTTTAAGGAACTTGCATGCTATTACAGTTTTCTGAAATATTTATAATACTGTAAACAACGAGTTCTCAATTGACAGCTCCTCTGGATAGAAATAGGTAGAAATACCATAATGAAGTGTTGAAATTATAAGCAAGTAAATTTAGAAGCCATTAAGGCTGCCTGCTTTGTTCCTCTACTGCACTGTGACCATTAGCTGCTCATTCACCTTTTCCTCTGTTTTTCAGTAAGCTGCAGCAGTAGTTCAGTTGTGTAAAAACACACTTAGGAGTCTTTTCAGCAAGCATGGGGAAGTGTAGACAATGAATCAAATGCGTACAGCAGAAGAGAATGTGAAAAACCTTTCTATTACCTTCAGCTTTCCTTTTGTGAGTCTTTGTGAGCCATTTAGTGTGGGAAGTTCAAGCTATGAACCAGAACAAGGACTTATACCTTCATGTACTTTATGAAGTATTCTGTGTGTATATTTCCATTATTAGATAGGCCTGTAAAATGTGCATATGGTATTTAGATCTTCTTTTTGGGGGAAAAAAAGAAGTTGTCATATATCAGAAAGTGTATTTTTCTATCAGTTCAAAGGTCTTGGTATTAGAGTCTGAAATAAGTTTCTTTCCACCAGAAAATGGAAGTTCAATTTAATGACGTCAATAAAAAATTGTACAAGCCAAATAAGAAAGTATAGAGCAACTAGACAGAGTACTAGAAGTCAACGGAAAACACTTCATGTATTTAATCAATCACAAATATGAAGACTGTAAAAAAATCAGCAAGTCTGTCAGAATACTAGGAAACAGAAAACATAGCTGAGAATCATGAAATTGTGAAAAATCAAGATTATTTGCATGCATTATTCCAGTGCCATTAGAAACTAAGCCAAAAATGGAGGTGCCAGAGCATGTCAAATAAATGTAAAAAATCGTCAAGCGTAGACTATATTGATCTATGAATCTTGAAGGAACGTACTAACATGAGCAAGCTGTTAACAAAAGTGTGTAGTTTGCATCTAAATAAACAGTGGTGAAAGGAAGAAGGTAGCAGCTGGTGTATCTAGTTTTTACAAAATGCTAGGAATTATCCTGAGTTCATTTCAAAATGAGAAAACTTGTTGAGAAAATGTTTCAGAAGATTTAAAACCTCCATCAATGTGAAAAGAATTCAAAAAAACTGAATTATACCAGTATGGTCTCTGTAGTAGTACATTTTTCCATCCTGCTTTTTTAGGATTTCCTCAGTTTGTTGATTGAATAACAGATACACTAGAACCTGTTGGAATAATTCCTTGGAATATTAAAAGATTAAAGTTTCTGACAGATTAATAGAAAATAAGTTGTCATGAATTGTCAGGTAAATTATTGCTTTGGATTAGAAACTTGATAAGACACTAAAAATAGGGTAGGAATAAGTAAACAGTTTAGAACAGTGTTGCCTCAAGGTTCTACTCTGCTACACAAAAAAAGAAAAAAAAGGTCTTAAAAAAGAAGTTGCAAACTGATAGATGGCACAAGAGAAAATAGATTAGTGAGTGTTAGAGAGTTTCAAGGGTGTTCTAAGATTTGATATCAGCTGAGAAACTCTAGATTCAGCAGTATATGATAACTGGTGTGTTCATTGTTTATACATGTACGTCCTATAAAGTGTCGTGGCAATGCATGTTTTAAATCCCACTACATATTGTAAATATATGTTTCAACCTTTTTATTGGAAAGTATGGCTTCAGAAGAATAGAAACATAGTTTCATTTTTTGGGTGTAAAATTTCTTACTGTCATGACAAAGCGCATGATATAACTGAGACCGAGTATTTCTTTAATTTAAGAAAAAACTAGATTATTATATGAGATGGTGCTATTGCAATTGATTTTTTGGTGCTTTTGGTGCAGGTATATATCTTCATTTTGTGGCTAAAGGAGTGGGCAACAAATCTTTACAAGTCTTTACAAAGCTTACCAACCATGAAACAGATTTCACGTACCATCTGCTGTGTGAAGGACACATTAAAGTAGTTCTCCATTTCTCCAAAGCATCAGCACATTCATGCAAATCCCTATTCTCCTACCTGTACTTCTGAAAGTGATGGAGTGTACTATCTCCACACTTCATTGAATCATAGTTGAACTGTGCAGTCTTGTTCACAGGAAGACTAGATAGCTAGATAACACCTAAAATGTAGCACACTCAGATGTATTCAACATTCTCATTTGCAGCAGAGACAGTCAACTACTTAATATGGATAATTACTCTTAGAATTAATTTTATCCAAAGTCCCATTAAGGGTATAACAAAATTTTATGAAAGCAGTTAAAACTTCTGGAGAAGGGTAAACTTGTGACATTCAGTGCTGAATTAATAGCAGTTCCTTAAAGAATTAATCCATTATTTGTCACAGTTGAAGTTACTTTATTGAAAAACTATTTGAACAGTGAAACAAAAACCAAAGAAAAAAATGAAAATGCATTAATAATGAGTTCAGTGGTTTTCGTTCATATTACTGACCGAACCACATCATTTAGCCTACTTAAATCAGGTATAAAGACTTTTCATCCAAATTGCTTTCAATGACTTCTGTACACCAGAAGAAATGCTTCTGCCAATACAGTCTAGTGGTACTATAACATCTGTAGATTGCAGCCTTGCTGTAGACTTTTGCTTGTCTTATACTAGTGAGATGATCTCGGCTTAAAAGAGATACTAAAAAGAGATACTAAAAGCTAACATACTAGAAGATTTCTTGACAATTAATGCTTATTACTTTTAGTGTTAGTGCTCAAAAACCCTACAGTATTATTATATGTCAATAGAAAAGTGGTAATCAGCAAAACTCAAAAATATTGTTTCAAAAAATACTGTTCATCATAATCGGTAGAACACAGCAGATACCTGGAGAGACTTTAAATGTTTAGAAACAAAATAGCAGGCAGCCTGCAATACATCACTTCTAAAACCCTGCATCTGGTCCAAGCAGCACTTGAGTAGATTTTGGCACCGATTTTCATGTATTGCTTATGTTCTACTTTCATGTGAGTACTCTGTACAGTTACAGCATTTAAAGCAAACCATTCCAAAAGCATTCATTCTTTCATGTGGATCTAGACATTTCCATTTCCATATGACAGGAAATGCAGTCCTGAGCTTTGCGTGGTGGATTCTGTGCTATTAAAATATGTACTTGGAATGGGACTTTGATTCAGGGAAGCGTTTCCAAGATATATCAGTTTGATTGTTTCACTCAGAACTTTTATTTTGGAGGAAAGTAGCTCCTTGTTTAAAAGAAATAAGGAAGTTGCCTCCTGTGTAAGACTTTCTCTTTACTCACTTGTAGGGCTTTTATCTTTTTTGTTGAGTAGTGTGGTAAGTTTAAAAGAAATTAAATTCCGTATCTAGAATGCCTGGGTTTACTACAGATTGAATTGGGAAGTTTCACTGTTTGAAGAAGTTTTCTCTTTTATTCACATCTTGCAGCTCAGAGCTATCTCCAGCATACAATAAAAGGAAACAACTAGGTAACAGAATGAGGCAAAAGAGGCAGATTTTTATAAGTGTTAGCTGTGGGGCTTTCTTGTCCTTCAACATTGATTTTTACTAAATGCCATAGGCATAATTCTATTCATTCTTGGGAAGTGATTCCCTAAACTGCAGTATAAAACTTGGCTTATCACCTTAAAGACAATCTTAGTCATTCTGTAAATCTCATAAGGTGGTCTCATAGGGAACATTCCTTTCATTTGCTTACTCTGGTTGAGTTTCTCGTATCATGCTATCCACAGGCAGCTTGCATAGTTTTATTCATTTTTGCCTCTATTCTATTCATAAGTAAACCTTAAAGAGGCTTTGTGGTGCCTCAAATCTAACATTTTAAACTATATTTTAAAATAATAACACAGAATGGGGGTTAAAAACTTTATAATCTAGTCCAAATTTTAAAACAGAACCTATATGTTTTAAATCAATGTTTTATTGTCTGTTAACTGTGGATTAAAAGGAAAAGTCATGTTTCATTCCAAGATAAAATAATCCAGGAACTGTTTTAAGATTCATTAAATCAGATGTGTCAGTTAAACTGTACATCAGGCTGTTATTTTTCAAATATATAGCATGGAATTTTAGAGAAAGAATAATTGTATATATTACTGGAATGTAGAAGAAGTGAATGCTGCATAATCACTGTTAACAGTATGAGTATTTAGTGACAATGTCCTGTGCTTCTGTCATTTGTCCTGCTTGAATATAGGTTTTTAGTGTTAGTATATAAAGATTTGAAGTCTAAAGCTAGGAAAACACCAGAAAAATTAGAGAAATAGCAGAGTAATCTCTCCTTGGCTGTGTAAACATAATTCTGTATATTGAATTGAGGGGTTGCTAATCCCTTACAATCATGTTTCTTCCAATTAAGTTGTAGGGCTTTAAATACTTTCAATCACAGGAGGCTGAAGAAGCAACTGCAATGTCAGGAAGGGAGGAGGGTAGTAATCCTAAATGAAAGTAATTTTATTAGGAGAGAAAGCAAGCAACAAACAGAAGTTCTGAAGTGGAGAACTTCAGAAAATAAAAGATTCTGCAAAATGCTCTGACCCCCTAGGGAAGTGAAGAAATAAAATTGGGATTTTCAGCTTGATTAAAGTTTGATTTATGAGCTGCTTTTTGTTAACAGCAGTGGAACAGGAGGAGGAGAACAAGGATTTAACTTGTAAGGGAGAAAATTCTTTTAGAAATTGCCTTCAAGTTCATGGAGTTTAAAGAAAGTGACAAATGGAACTGTTTGTTAAGTACTCCCCTTCTAGCCTCCACTTTGTTTTCCACTCTCCCCCAATCCATAGTTAGTAATAGAATATAAATAATAATGAAGTAATCTAAAAGCATAGCAGATGACTAATTTGACGTTTTATTATTGTTCAAGAGTAAATAGCTTAGTATTGGGGCATATATATTGTGTGCAGTCTCACTTAGGTGCCACAAAAATGCATTAAAAGACCTAGAAGATCACGAACTTAATGTCCATACATGGAGGACTTTTGCACAGAGGTTATTATATGTAGGAGATCAGGAGGTGGAAAAAAAATTAAAGAAGTGCTGAACCTCTGTGCAAAAAGGTACAGTATTTCACAAAGAGAATTAAGAATTGTAAAGTACAAAATAAGGAGGAGTCTCTTATGTTTTTCTCCTTCTGGGAAGGAGCATGGCTGAAGTTGGGGTTGGCAGGGAGCGATAGGTGGTACAGCTTTCTTATTGCTCTGTGTATGGAAAGATTTCTCTATCCTTGTTTCATCAAGCTCTTACCCCAGTTTCACGGCTCATGATGTGAGCTGTCAGTCCACAGCAAATGGAAAAACAAATCCTCATTTGATACTGCTGTCCCTTTTTTGCAAAACGTTAGGTAAGTGACTCCTAGACCCAGGAACTTAAGGCAGGATGCTGTTTCCACAGGTCTAGTTCTCCAAAGTGGAGTCATGGTGACATCCTATCTTAGATCCAAAGATGTATTAAAAGTTAGCAATTCTTTAGTGCACTGTAGGGGTTAAATGCTGTCATGCTTTTTAAGTAATACTGAGTTCACATTGGCTTACAAATTGAAAGTTACTATTGTAGAATACCTTTTAAAGGCAAAGGTAGGAGTAAAATTGCTTTTCAGTTTGAATTGACTCAGACACTGAAAATTCTGAATTGTCATCATAAAAATTCAAGCTGCCAGTGCTTTAACAACCCTTTACCTTCTATTTTTAGATGAAGCACCAAATCCGTGTGAAGTAATGACACACAGGATTTTCTTTCACTTTATGAAAACATTATAACTTGTTATTTATCAAAAGTTTTAAATGCTGTGATCCATGATAAAATAGTTTTGACCACCTTGCAATTACATGAAATCTTTTATTAATTTCAATTTAACTTGGATTCTAAATAGACTCCCATATTTTCATGCTAATGAGAATGAAGTTGTCACTGTGCTAGTTGATACAGTAGTTTCATTTATAAACACTCAGATTGTGCATTTGTCATTAAAACATACTAAGTAATACATAGTAGCTCTTGAAACCATCTGTCATCCATCATCAAGGCTTCTTTATTTTTAAAAATTTGCCTATTCACTAAAAGCCCAACTCTACCCAATTTGTTCATACATACTACATCTTAGTGAAAAATGGAAAAAGTGTAAATAACTGATTTTTGAATTATTTTTATTCCCTTAAAAATATATACCAGTATATACTACATATATTTGTATAAAATTATTGGATTTAATATTATGTTGGCTGTATATCAGCAGATACTAACACCTGTCTAAAAATAAGGGTACAGACATGCATGGTATTATGCATCTGTTCAACCAGCAAACTCTCTATTTCACTGTTTCAGCAGAACTCAGTGTGAGGTTTAAGAGTTTCCCAACTATTAGCCAAATCAAGATTTTCAATCTGGAAGTCAATTGGCTGAAGTTTGTCTCTAATATCTGATGATGATAGGCAGTAGGATATCAATGTTGTTGGTATATCATGATTTTAAATATCCTCTGTTTGCTGCTCTTACATATGTGATACCTCAGAACGCCCAACCCTATGTATGGGATATGGAACCGTACCAGAGGTGACAGGCACAGGTACAACAGCAGTATCTTCGTCCCTCCTCTACACCAGAGTGCAGAATCTGGTCTAACTTCCAGCTCACCTGGCAGTGGAAATGGAGGAGATCTGGGGGTGGCCATGGCCCCTTTCCTTTTCCCAGCTTCAAGCACCTTCTCCCCAGCAGTGGGGCAGAGGAACTCCATGGACAAGGTGGATGGGAGGCTCACACAAGAATGGATAAGGGAGGAGGATATTTGAGGTACTACATCCCACTGAAATGAGACCAGAAAAGGAAAGTTGCCTCTGCTGGTAACTTTGCTACAGCTACATCGTTGAAGAGGTCATAGCTCTGTAATGAGAAAGTAAGTTAGTGGAAAGAGGGAGAGAGAAAAGATTTGAAACATCCAAGTGGTTCACAGATATGCTGCCATGAAATTAATATTAAATGTCTGTTAAAGACATACTATATTGGCTGAAAAATCTCAGCAAGTACTCCCATCACAAGCATCGCTCCATCTCTAGGGGTTTTGCTTCATAAGTGTGTAGGCATCAGGATAAAATCGGACACTATAAAACAAGTAAGGATTACATACCGAATGTATTTACTCTAATAAAGGCAGAGTACCTTCTCTTCCATCAGTGCACACATAGAATATTGGGTTGGATGCAGCAACAGTAAGTACCAGTGTATGTAAAATTACAAATATCAATCTGTAAAGTCAGTGTCTGAGATTAGAAAGAACAATTTAGTGTCTTCTCTGTGTTGAAGGATTGTCTTTGTTACAGTATATTCAGTAGATGGCTCCTGCACACAGGATCTGCACACAGATTTGTCCCTACAATCATTGTACCTCTAAGACTAACTTAGTGTCACTTGGGTGTTTCTAAGCTGTCTCTTTACCCCTTATAAGAAGCTGGACTGTCACCACATTCTTGGCTGCCACTGTCAAGCTCTTGGAAGAGAAGCGGGCTTAAGTATTTCTGATGAGTGCTATCAGTAATTTACCACAAAAAGCAGAAATTTTCAGGGTAAAAATTCTGCCCTCTCATATCTTTTCTGGATGCTATTTTATTTTTAATATACTCTTACAAGGTAGCTTTGAACTCGATTCACATAAAAGAGCCTCCAGCCATACATCTTACAAAAAGCATGTAGACCTCATTTAATCATTCTTTTTATTCCTCTGACTTGAGTGTGATCTCTGTTCCACTCTTGCTGATGGAGTTGGCACTTTAACGTCATCCAAATTTATTCTTGATCTAATTCAGTAGAACACACTGCAGAACAGATTTCCAAAGTGGAGTAATAGCCACTTAACTATTGTTTAAGGCCACCACATACAGAGGCAACAATTTCAGTTTCTTCAGAATTATTTTACATCTTCAACAAATGTGATTATTCTTCCTCCTGCTTATTAAGGTACCATCTAAGTCGCAGCATGTCCACTATAGGCCAGATGTAACTTTTTGTGATTGTTGTTACACCTTTTGTGATGGAATTATTTTTTTAAGCTGCCTGCTAGCATGTTGAAGAGTGTTTTTTTGTTTTCCTCAAGCAGAAACTGGGATAATACTGCTTGGAACATAAACTACTGAGTGGGAAACTTCGCTTATTCATTCTGATTAACAAAGATATTTTGCATTTTGGATCATGTAACTGTGGTTTCCAGGCCACAAAATTCTTTGGTAGTGTGAATTCCTGCACCTATTTCCATCAGACTGGAGTGGATAGATCAACAGAAATATATTTATTGTTCAGTTTCTCAGAAATATTTGATTACTCAGTCTGCAGAAGGCTGTTGAAATGTGTTGAAATTTATAATAGTCTTGAAACTTGGGTCAGGTGGGAATTGTTACCTTTTCTCATCTACCACTGTATGAGTAAAACTGTAGGTCAGCTGAAGTGGAATTGAATTTAAAAGCTGAGACATCTTTTCCCATTAGCCATTACATGAAGTAGCAAATAGACCTCCATTGCATGGATTCATCTGTGTGAAATAACTTCTCAAGAAAGGTTTCTGGTCACCAGTGTCCTTTTCCATTCTTCAGTAAGCAGCTTCCTAGACAGCAAATGTAAACCAAAAACATTATTAAGGCAAAGTGTATCCCAAATAAAGAAAAAAATTATTCTTGCCCTTTAGGTGGTATTTCTTGGTGTGCTTTTTACTGGGTAGGGCAATTTTTATTATTTTTGAAATCACTCAAAAAAAAATCATGAAAGGGCTCCCTACCAAACTTTAGCCATGCAGTAATTCCGAGTTCAGTTATCCTAACATGTTCCTTCCCGAAGTTTCAAAATGGTAAGTATAATAGATATCTTTATCTTACCAGGATACACTGCACAAGCTGGCTGTCAAAGCAAGCCCTACTACAAACCTGGAATACTCTGGCCGTCAGCATTTGAGTTGGTACATGCAGAAGAGAATCACAAATGGTAACAGAGTTCATAAATTAGCAGCAGGACTGCTGTCACAATTTTGCCATGGCTATGACATGTCATTTTCTCACTGTGATTAACTGTGCTTTACCAGAAACCCATTTTTCAGTAGAACAAAATGGGAGAATTAAGTTTCCTTTATATTTCACTTAGTTCATTGTGACTGAAGACTTCAGTCCGTCTGATCCAAATTGGTTAAATGTTAAAGCAATTTGGCCTCTTTTCAGCTCCAGTTTCTACTTTCAGAACCTGAAGACCGTGAACTCTGTCTTGCGAAAGGGTAAACTCAATTTTATTTTCTGTTATGTGAGCTAATTTGTGAGGGGTTCTCATAATGTCATGTCTTCAAGGAGATTGCAATGAGTGTCTTAAAGTTCAGGCCAAACATGTGAATTTACTGTTCGTGTTATAGTATTAATTAGAACTAACTTAGATCTTTTCAAAATGTCCAAACTCTACAAGTCAGAAAGTGGAAAGTCTCATCTACAAGTGATCTGAGACCTTAGACAAATTCCATCAGAGATGTATTTAAAGTAGAAATTGGGATTCCTCTGCTGAATCTCTAGCTGGTCCATTGATTCATTATTTCTCACTTAGCCTTCAATTCTTTGTTCATTAGTGGTTGTCATATTGCTTACATTTTCATAGGGGTGTGGCAGCTAATTATTACATTTGGCAGATTCTGACACAGCAGAATGTATTTTAATATATAATAAGGTATTATGATTTGAATGAAAACAGCTCATATGTTCACCAGTATTTTCATTGTGTAGTCTTGCATCTAGTCTTAGCAGCAAGTCCTTCAAAGATAACCAGGTTGACCAAATACAACACAAGTAACCTCAAACCAGATCCTAAGGTACAGTTCCTTTTAATGATAATAAGACAATCATTTATACGTAAAGAAACAGTGTGGTACTGGCTATCAGAATGATTAATTCTGTTTAACCCCACTCTAAAGAAAAGGGAATGTGTACAGCTCACTGAGGTTTGTTGCAGTATTATTTAAACAATTTAGATGTGGCTTCACTTGTGCTATTAGTTATGGTCAACTTTGATTCTCTGTGTTTAAGTTGTGCGGTTCCTATGCTGGGTTAATTCCCAAAATCCCACAAAGGTTTTCTGGTTTGGTTTTGGTTGGTTGGTTGCTGGCTTTTTTTAATTTGCTAATGTATCCATTCTCTGGATATCCATCAAGCTATATTTTCAAAGATAACCTGTTCATCTTGTGGACCATAATTATCTCATAACTTTGTTAGCTGTGAACCATCCATCAGGATATGTTTTTCCTCAGTAACAGATTAATGTTATTTTGAACCACATCTTACTCATTTTTTGCCAAATGTGGTTCAAAGTTGCCTTAATATATTCTTGGTATCCAAACATTCAGACACTCTAGGGTGTCTGAATTTTTCAGGGTCACTGAAATTTCAAGTAACATAATAGCAAAAGAATAGGTATGTGTGCAGGTGTGTCTGTGTGTGCTACTTTTCAAACAACTTGTTACTAACATCTTAACAGCTCATGTTGATGGCAGTTCTCAAAGATGTGTTCTTAAAATAATTTGATCCTCTTCAGGGTACAACAATACATGAAGGCTTGATTTTTATTTTTTTTTAATTAAGGTTCCCAGAAACATAGAGCAAGTAAAATGCTGCAGAGACATATTCTATTTTGGCCAAATGGAGGGATTGAAGAGAATTTTCAAGATAATGAACACAGATGGGTTTGTTGTTATCCCTCACATAAGGAAAAAACTAGACAGGCATTTTATGCTTTTCTATGGCTAGTTCATGTTAGGTACATCTGAGTCAGCATTTCCAATACCGATTTCAATTTAGTCCGTGGCTGTGAGTGCTACACTAACAAGAGAGCACAGCTGTGATTCCCTGCAGTGCAGTGATAATCACGATTCGCTGCAGTTGCTGGTTAATGCAGTTGCTGGTTAATGCAGTAACCATCCCTCTGACATGCCAGGTGAATCCCCAGTAACTCTTTATGATGGATGCTATCTGGTTTGTTTGCTCACAGTTCACTGTATCAGTACTTCATGCTATTTTTTGTGTGACTGGACAGCAAACAGGATGTTTTATCGTGGCTGCTGTAGCCTACCCAGCTGAGCACGCTGGGCGGAGGAGTTTGCCAGGGAATGGCAGAGGTAGTTGGCAACAGCTCAGTCAAGACAGGTTCATCTTAAACCTCTAACCACCTGGGACCCACCACGTACTTATGTATTACTGTTGATATATTTTGATGAATGGCAGCTGTCATGCACATGATAGCAGAAACATTAATTAGATTCTTGATCATATTCATTACTCTGGCACTGCAATAATATAATACTATTACCTTAGTTATTGCTTCTTTAATTGCCACTGGCTTACAGGTGAATGCACAGTAGATTTACTGTTGAAGCATCATACATACACATCTGCAAGCAGCCACTGGTGTTTACATAAGCTGAGTTGAACAAGCAAACCTGTAACACATGCAAAATAATTTTAAAACAATTCAAACAAGGAAAGATGAATTTAAGGTGCTCTTCTGTTTTCTGAAAGCACTAATTACAGTGGTATTTAAATACAGAATCACAGAATCACCTAGATTGGAAGGGACCTTTTAAGATCATCTAGTCCAACCAATGAAAAAAAAACAAACACACACACCACCCCCCACACACCACACCCAACCCAACACTAAACCATATCCCCGAGCACCATGTCAACTCGTCTCTTGAATACCTCCAGGGATGGTGCCTCAACCACTTCCCTGGGCAGCCCATTCCAATGCCCGACAACCCTTTCAGTAAAGAAATATTTCCTAATATCTGATCTGAACCTGGTGCAACTTGAAGCCATTACCCCTTGTCCTATCATCTGTGACCTGGGAGAAGAGACCGACCCCCGCCTCTCTGCAGCCTCCTTTCAGGTAGTTGTCGAGAGTGATAAGGTCCCCCCAAAACTCTTAAGTTTTGTTAAAATGAACTAAAACGTTGTTCAAGGGTAAACTCTTTTTTTTCCCCCTGATATTTCTGGACGACCAGAATATAGTAACAAAATAAGCTCTGTAATAGTGACCATTAGGAAAGCTCAAATCAAATGGTTAAGCTGTTTTTCCATTGTTTACAAGTCTCTGGCCTTCTTTTTTATTATCTGAATAATACCTCTGCAATCCTATAACCCAGAAACAAATCCCTGCCCATGGTAAGAAAGCTGAGGAAATCTCATTCTTCTGAACATTTTTTAATTAGTTTGGATAGAGGAAAAAAGGCAATTCAGGCAAAACAAGAATAAAGTACATGTTTTTAAAAATGAGCTCGTATTCATTAAAAAATCTTCTAAAGTATACTCTTTTTGTGGCTCAGACAGTTTCAAAAGGATGGAAGCTGAGTCTGAAAAGTTAGTACTAAGAGATGTTTTAGCACCTTAGACCCTGGTTTATCCCAGCTAATTCGGGTATATGGTTGTGGACAACCAGGGATCAGAGTAGATCTACTTCCCTCTGCACATTGGCCTTGTGTTCCTTCTCCTATTCTTCTGTTTAATCTGATTGCCAGGTTGGTTACTTTGTTTTCAAGTAATTCTTTTATTTTTAAGTACCTGTTCTATTTAAATCTACCTCTTTTAAATCTACTTTTAGCATTCGCGGTTCAATTTACTTTGTATTAAGTGACCTGAAAGCTTCACTTGTGCCCATAAATAACATAAATTAAAACAGAATCCAAGCTTTAAGTCTGCTTCCTGACAGTTATTCACTAACATTGAAGGTAATGTAATTAACTACTCAGTTTCTTAAGAGAATTGTAATGCTGGATATGGTACAGCTCAAATGGAAAAGCAATATTTGATTTTCTGTTGTTGCTGTTGCTGATTTCTATATAAAAAAAGCCATACTACAATTACTTATACTATTAAGACATGGCTAAGGGGTGATTGCAGATCTGTGGATTTACAGATAGCAATCCTTTCATCACTCAGTTGTGTGTTTTATGAGCATAGAATTTCTACGTTGTGATAGTTGCTATGGTATCCACATGTGTACCAGAAAGATTGTAGGGGAAGTGTGATTTATATTAACAACAAACTGAATTAAAAAAAAAAAAGTGATGACTGATAAATTTTAGTTGTGTTCCTTAAAAATAAAAACCTCTTTCTTTTGGTTTAAATCTAAACTTCTGATTCCCCCCCAGGATAATGCTAATGTGAATATATGCTAATAATTTGGGAATGGGTCCTGAGGTATTACTGTTCAATTCAGCCTGCTTTTCTTTTTGTTACCTGGCTCCAGAATGCTCTCCCCTGATCTTTGAATCTATAGCAAATGCCACAGTGACTCAAAGTGAAGTATAACTGCATGAAGGGGAGATGCAGACTTGCTAACATCTATTGTAAGATATACAGAAAAATACTTGTTTTATTGGAGTAGCCACTGGCCCAGTATTTACACATTACACCATTTTATTTCCATCACATCCCTCTGCCTGAACTATCAGTAATTTGGTAAAAAATTGGCATGTTTGGTTCCTTGAAGTAAGGACAGGGAGAGCTGGCACAACATCTTCAGCAGTAACCCCTTCCACCAGCTGAAGAGTCACAGCAGTGAGAGCTCTGAGCTCTGGGCTGTTCTCTGCTGGACGAAGCATGGCTGGGCCAGCCGGGTACGTGGCAACCAGGAGAGACCAAACCCAGGTGTGTGGCACTGCACAGGGAAGCGACAGAGCCAGAGGGAAGGGAGAGCTTATGTCCCTGTATTAAACATGAGCTTTTCCTCTTTCAAATTCAAATTCTGTATTTCTTCCAATTAGGAGAGGTGACCACTTAATTCCACCTAATTAGATGGATTTTTAGATCTATTCTCCATTAGGGGTACTGTGCATGCAAGATCAGAATCTTACCTTTGCCGTGAACTCTAATGGATCAATCATTTATATTGCATAGTTTAATTACTTCAGTTCAACATTATTTACTTTTGACTTCTAATTGACTTTATGAATGGCATTATTTGTATTGTATGACTCCTTAAGGAGGAAGGAGAAACTGGTAATACTGTGATTTTTTTTCAGTAAAAATAACAAAATATCTACAGGAAACATTGTTCAAATATAGTATTATGCGGGTAAATTTTTTTCTAAGAGATTATAATTTGGAGAATTTAAGCATTTTTTATTGTAGGCCAAAGGCTTTTGTACTCACAATTTCGTAATTTCTCTGAATTGCTGATTGTAAGTTCCATTTA
This sequence comes from Limnodromus scolopaceus, assembly GCA_028565335.1. Lineage (NCBI taxonomy): Eukaryota > Metazoa > Chordata > Aves > Charadriiformes > Scolopacidae > Limnodromus > Limnodromus scolopaceus. Next base: position 17,747,897 of record JAOXNO010000063.1, read on the forward strand.
GTAGTTTCCCCCTCTTATTTTCATGATACTTGATCAAGATCTCAGCTTTCTGAGAATCTGGAAAGACTTTCATTTTGAAAGGAAGGTTTTATCTGTGTGGGTTGAAAGAAAAAGCTTCAAAACATGAATCCTGAAGATGCAAAAATCATAAAGGTACAGGTGATTGCAGGTCTATAAATTGTTCTCTAAATGTGAAATTTTGCTTGATCTTTGATTTCCTGAATGTCACCTAGTTGCTTAGGTTTAAGAGACGTGACAATTCTTTTATGTCACTGGATGTCTTTGGTGCCAAAACATAGGAAATGGAGAGTAAAAACGCACTTCCCGCAAAAAAAGAGAGAGGGGTAGATCTCAGCCTCTTCTGCTAGCCCTACATATTTTCGCTAAGGACCTTGAGATACGGGTTGCTAATTCTGTGCAGTATAACCCTGACCACATGAGAACTGAGGAGGGAGTACCTACAGTTTTTCTTTCACTTCCTTGCGCCTTGTTGCCCATGAGGGGAGCCAAGGTTTGTCTGGTAGCTGGCTTTTAAACTAATTGCACAAAAAGTTTTTAAGTTCTGCATAGTATGCCCATATCTGCCAGCTGGGCGAGGAAACCTGACTTTTTGTAACATCAATTACAATATTCATCTCCATAGTTGACTGTACAAATAACATAAAATAGTGTTTTAATTATTCTTGCTGTGATTTGATTGTCTTTTACATGGGATTTTGTTTGCCTTCTGGATACCTACATGTTTGTTCAGTGAAATGGTGAAACATGAAGCCTCTGACCATAGCTAAAATATTCCCTATATATTTTGCAAAATAGTTTACCATTTCTGGATACATGGCATTCTAGTGAAGCAAAGTTTATTATTTTGTCTCTAATAAATACTTTATTAATCTGTCAATAATGAATGAATTATGCCTTGCCTTTTCTTTCTTTAACTTTCTATCATTAGTTGTAAAGTGGATTGGTTTTTTTATTCAGTTTCTTTCCTGCCTGGAACCATTTTCTCCTTCACTTTAACATTTAGCCAATTTATGCAGTGACCATCTCCTACCGTGAAGAGCAAGAGTCTTTTACTTAAAATGTAAGAAATATTTATTGGCACAGAGCTTTGTTTCATATAGAGAATATTTCCTTGAGAGAGTAATAGGGTTTTTTTTTTTTCCCTGCTTACCGAGTGAGCTTATCAAGTCCTTTTACAGAATCCTTAATATTGTTGTTTTCCTTCCGTGAAGTGAATAAATGCTACAGACAAGTGTGGAGGAAAACTGCTTCCTAAGTTACCTCTTTTTCTTGGAATCAAAAAAAAAAAGTCATTCAAAAATTGTGAGTGATAACTCTGTTTTCAGAAAAAAATACTCTATATTGTTGAGCCCTGTGAACAAGATGATCTCTGTGCCTGCAAACTATTTTGGTTTGAAGGCAGGCAAGTCTCCTTGGCCCTTTAAAGAAGAAGTCAGCTTACAGCAACAGCTAATAATGCAACAGAGTTATAGGTCAAATTTGTTGGTCTGTAGAATGAGAAAATATTTTAAAGGCTGGTGTGCTGATGGTCTGTCAATATTAGGACTAAAGTGGGAATCAGGTAGACAAAATCTAGTGGGCATTTGTCTAATTAGAAGTGACCTTTATTAAAGCAGAGCTGTCTGAATTAAATTAGTTATTGCTCATCTGGTACTGGCTTTCTTTATGTCTGAGAATTTGGAATATCTCATCTAGGATGCTAATTCTATCCTTCTATCTTTTCCTCTGAGACACTTTTCATTTAGTAATGACTTCCTTCATTGTTTTTAAGTTTAGGACACAGCCCTCTTTTTTCAGGTTATCTTTTACTTTCTGCGCTGAAATACTTAAATACTACTTTCAGAGAGAAAGCAGTAGGAGATGTGAGTACTTCAAGTAAAATTAGATCTTTTGCCTTCAAACAGAATAAAGTACTCTGCTTGAGTAGCAAGGTAGCATGTGAAAATTGAACTCTCTATTTCAAAAGATTTAAGGTAGTATCAGGCATTTAGTATCCTCCTATTCTAAACCTAAACCTCTCATTCTGGGAGTTCTACGCTGCCACTGGTTTTGATTTCTTCAAGTGAGCACAAGTGCTACCCTACAGCCTGAACAAGAAGCAAAGTCATGGTCAGAAAAAGAGAATGAAAATGTAGCCCATGCTCAGGTTCCCAAAAGGCTCGCTTTCACCATTGCTAGCCATTTGGCTAGCTGTTCACCATGTTAATCAGCATGTGCTTGCTGATTTCAGTGACATCTGGAGTGGCATTCTGGTTATTTTGGATCACACAGGAGATGTGTAGTTCTCCATAGGATCTGCATGGGCAGCCGTTTAGAGCTCAGGGAATGCCAACTTCAGCTGCATCAGAGATTTTAGCAATGCCACGTGGTATGCTGTAGCTGTGCTCTGGGAGCCATTCTGTTGTGGTTAGTGTTTCATGTGCAAAGCAACTCCCTTCATTCTCACTCTTTGGGTTAGTAATTTCTCCTTGTTTTAATCAAGGTGGTTCTATCTGAGTTTGCCTGGAGTTGCCAACCACACAAAGTTTTACCAGTTTTAGGCTCAGCTTTGAAGAAACTTGAGGAAATGCAAAGTTACTGTTGTTCCCATGAGCTCAAACTGCCAAGATGCCTTGATAAACTGGTAAGGAAATGAATGTACAAGGGTAGAAAGGATTACAGATAGAGATAGAAGGATTAGGTTGTGAACTAGCAGGAAGACTTGCTGTAAAAATGTTGCTTCGGGCTTTTGTTTATTATTTGGAGAAATTCTATTTAAATGCAGATTAGATTTTCTACCTAGAAGTACAACTTATTCTTTGTTTAGGAGCTCTACAGAGAAGAATGAATGCAGAGTGATTTTGTTTTCATTTCTTCACAAACTTTGGCAATCACATTGCTTATCCTGTTATCTGGATTAGGTATGCAAGCTGTGGATATAGGAGTTTTAAGCGTTTGTTTAGAGACCCTAGTTTAATTAATCAGTGTAAGATTACCAAATTGCCTTGGGATGAAAAACTGTGTCTGAGAAGTTGTAATTGGCTACTGACTAAACAGAAAGGCCTAGTTCCGCACGGGGTATTTAGGGAGGGAGGGAGGCAGGGCAAAGAAAGGGAAAGCTAAAGAAACGAGCAATAAATTTGAAAAATACTGAATCTTTTCTGAACTGAAATCTTTTCATTCTGTATACAACGTAACTTTTTCATATTGCTGTACATTCTGTAATGAATCACTTCTTAAAATGCCATTTCATCTTCCTTAGAAACAAAAAAAGAAATTAAACCAATTCTTTATCAATTCTGCTGCGCTTATGAAAATTAGCCTGAAAATTCCTCACTTTAAATAGACTCACGAATACTCAAAAATTTTTCTCTTGCATATTGCAGGCTTACTTACCATAACAATAGCTTAAATGTAGCCAAGGGAAACATCCCAATCACTTCCCACGGATTTATTTTTATTCCTTTATCTATTCTTGTTGCATCTTGTCACCAGCATCTCCAGCGATGCTTACTGATCTGCTCAAAATTGTGATAACATGATGTACATACCTAAAACAACTTTTAGTTAATCATCTCAGCTGTCTGTGCTAAAAAAAACCACACCACCATGCCAAATTTAAAACACCAATTTCAAGGGATTTCTTTTCGTTTCACCTTCTTCTTCTTTCCCAACATAATTTTTGAGTTATTCACCATGTTTTCTGACAGAAGTTCCACACAATGATTGGCATGAACCATGTCTGGGATTCATGTACAGAAGCACTTGAATTGAAATACGTTTCAGGATCTGAGATGTTGACCCACTTTTAGAAAAGTATAAGAGCAGTTTGAGTTCTTTGGATATAAAGATTACTTCGTTGTTTTTTGTCTAAGATATGAGAAGAAGGTTACATTAGGCTGGAAATCAAGTATGTTCTCTAAGAAGATCTACTTCACTAGCAATTTAGCATGATCAGTAATTTTGTATTGATCATGTAGCATGGAAATAACATGCTAATGGAATACACTTAATGTGGTGTTATGGTAATGATGTACTATTTAGGTAATAGGTAATATTTCAGGTAATATTTCAGTATTATCATATTCATAAAAGCTTGTCAGTTGAGAACATAATGAAGATTTCTCAGTGTATTACCTAGCTTTCTTATGAAGTGGAAGAAATAAAAAGATCAAACCTTTGCTTAAAGGAGGTTGATGAAACTTTTTACCTCATACTAGATACGTTTTAGGTGCCTTGTGGTTTTTTTGTTCCTCTCTTTATATCTTTTTGATGAACAAGCTAAAGCAGTAACTGATGTAAAGGAAAAAGATGAAGAACCTTAGGCCAATGATTTCAGAAAGTAACATGTTCTTAAGAGCTCACACAATCCCATTCAAGGTTTCGGAGCCATTTAAAAATATGAATTTAAGCAATGCTTTACTGTGCCTCCTCTTGAGCAAGCCAAATGTTTCCCTTCATCCATTTTTGGTAATATGATGAGCTGTGTATACAATAAGTCAGAAAAAAATGGATCTGTAACGAACAATGCATGACTGGTGAGTGACAGAAAATGGTATTTATTTCAGAGAAGAAAGTAACGAATCACATGGTTAGCAGTATATGAACGTGCCAAATTCTGATGTCATACAGGGTCAATGGACAGACTGAAAGGCAGTTATTACAACAGCTTATTTTTCCTTTAATGTATCATTTCACTGTTGCTTGTACTCTTAGGCTACATCAGACATTTATATTCTGTTTCAGGAGTTTCTTCTAACAGTCTATTATTTGAATGGAACACAGCAACTATTAGCTTTAATTTGAATATATACTTGAAACTGTGTGCTCTGGGCAATACTTTTTTTTTTTTTTTAGTACTTATTTTCTCTTTTTGGAATGTCTACATGTGTGTATAGTTGTGCAGGCTAGTTGCTAGGACCAGCAAATGTTATGAGCCCCAGCTTTAGCTGTGTTTAAGTTATGAGGATTTTGTAACAGTTTTTTTTTTGCTGGAGGAAGAGAGAAGCTTACATTCTGGATGCTCACTGTGAACCTGTGGAACTTCTGAAGCCCAACTATCTAAAAATCTTTGGACAAATGGCCTTTCTAGTGGGTACTTAAGGCTCAAATTAGAAAATAGTTTTCTGAACAGACCACTTGTGTGGCCAGTGAATTATCGCTTGTGAAGATGAAACCTTGTAATGAAAAGTCTGGCATTAAAACCCGATAGACCAGAACTCTTTTAGAGTACATCTTGCTTTCCCCAATTTGGTTTTTCCTTTCATGAAAGGAAATATCTACTATTTTTCTTCTTTTGATTACAAGAATATGACTGTTCAGTTAAGAGCTTTCATTCTTCAATTTGACACAAGTATAGGGGCCAAATGTGAAGCTCTTTTGTTACGTGCTAAGAGTTAGATACCCCTTCTTCTCTTTCCTCCTTTGTAGCTGTCTCAGGCCCATTAACACATTCTGTTACATAATTCTGTTGATATAATTTATACTAACATGAAATGGTAGGTTTTTTTATATGCTGCTTAGTTCCTCTGTATCTGCAACATAGTCTTTCTAGCAAAAAGGGGTGCAAGCTTATTCCAGCAAATTCAAATGTTGCATTAGAGTAACATGGATGTCGCTTAAATGCTTCTGTGCAGTCACGGAAGAGCTGCACAGTTGCTGCCCTGAGTTCCCCGTTGCTGTAGCCATAATGGGAGTTATGCCTGAGCTGACTTGGGGATAACTAATTGAGCTGAGCATATTGTGTTGACTGCATAATAGACCTCTGTGTTACTGTACATAGCTATACATAGCCCTTCTGAATTAATTCTTAACTTTCTGCCATCTGTATGATAACAATTTGTAAGATTTACTTTTCCACAGATGATGATTGTGTTGGAACTAGAAAGGGAGAGCAGACTTCCTGCTATCAAAAGTATTTTATACTTTCTTCTACATATGTCTCCTTTCTTTCTTTTCATTATCTGTCTTTGTATTTTCCTTGTTCCCTGAGGAAATAAGTATTTAACTTCACTACATAGAAACTGTTGCCTGTCTATATTGGTTAGGAAGGAAAGGTTACAACCCATGTCAGAAATACACAGGGAAAAAAACCACTTCAAAATTAAATACTCATCGGTTAGAGATAACAACACGGTAATTCTGAGAAATATTGATCTATGTGTCTATTTTTAATTACGCATGGCCAAATCTACTTTTAATTTACATAAAAAACCATGAAGATTTTACAATGGGAATAGTTGTAACTATAGTCCAATCTATTTTATAAAAGAATTGAAATTTAATTCTGACTAATACTCTGAGGAATTTGTAGAAATCGGTTTACCGTGTAAAATTATATGAAATCATTAAAATTTACTAAATTAGAGTTAATGATGAATTTTAAGATATTTCTTTTAGAAAGATTTGATACCATATCAAATCATCAAAGCACATATAATCCTGGGATTTTTTACTGATTTATTAAAATAATGAGCTCTTCATCACAGAAGGACTATTTAAAGCATATATGTGGTTTTCTGATGTTGTACTTGGTTAGATTTACTAATGATAGTGAAAGATAAACCATTAATGTATCTATTTTTTGTTGTAAATTTCAAAGTGTACAACACTGCTCTTTGGTGGAGAGAGAACACTGAATTTTTGCTAATATGTTGTGCCTTTCAGGTTTCTTTGGGTGCCAAGGGCATCATTGACTACTCCAACAGATAACGCTTTGAAAGCTTAGTATAATATGCTCAAGTGTGCAAAAGTCTGGTTTAAGCTATCACAAGTTGGGCACCCAGAAATAATGAAGACTGCATAATTTTGTTTAATTTCTTTATGCCTCAGTTTCCCAAGTGCAAATGACCTCAATAAAGCAAATAACACAAGTGGGATATTATTCATGCTCATGAAGCTTTCAATTGTGCTGTGAAAACAACAAAAAAACTACACAAGGAAGGGAATAAATCTGCGTTCAACACACAGCTTTGAAAGTATTAATTAAATAGGCATATGGCCACATGCTGATTAGAGTAGATAAAGAGAAGTATTGAATAACTACTTACTCTCTGAATTGGGCCCAAGGGTTCTATGAGAAAAATAGTATATGATAATTTAATTAAAGTTTGCATCAAAACACATTTACACAAGGGAGCTGAATTAATATTGCAGAATTTGCACTTCCTAACTTTGCAGTGCTTCTCTGGGAAATGTTAAGTCTTTTTTAATACACTGATTCTTCAGTGTGACATAATGGACTGATCAGACAGTTGGCATATTCACCTCACTGAATTTCTTTGATTCAAAGCATTAATATAATGAAGTGAGCATAGGTCTTGAATTGGAAAGAGTAAATGATTGCAGTGCACTTGGAAGAACAATTCTATTGGTTTCTGGAACATGATAGAAGGAAGAGGGGGAAAAGGAGCTAGGATGTATGTTCTGATTGAGTCAGCCAGGTAAGCCTACATATTCAAACATGTTTAAGTACTTATATTTCTGATTATTTATGTTTATATTCATATTTAAGATCCTCTGTAAAATGTCTAGGCAGAGCCCGCTGAGTTTTGCATTTCTTGGGCAGGTCTGGAGTATTCGCTGTTGAGTTTTTTTCCTTCCCCTTCCTGGGAGAAATTTAGTTACTCAAGTCTTGAAGCTACATAATTACTCAGTGTAACAAGACAAGGAGCAGAGAAATGGCTCTGATACGTACAGAATTACAATATGAGTATATGAAGTGATGGATAAATGGAGTAACAGTCCCCTGGGGAAGTGGCCATGTCCAGTATACAGCAGTTTTAAGTATATGGGGAATTCTCCCTGTGCTGCATCTGGGGATAAAGCAATAACTGGGTGAAACAGTAACAGCTAGAATACTGACTATAACATGGTGATTAATCAACTGTTTCCAGGCTTTAAAATAAATCTCCACAACTACAGTTACAGTGATACCACATTCATGACAGTATCACAGTGCTTTCCAATTCTACTGTAGAATGGGCTTAAAATGGCAAAAAATGTTGATTTTTTTTCCCCCATTGTAATAGTATCTGAAACACATTGTAAATGCTGTTATATCCAGCTTTTCCTGGAATTCAGATAATTTATAGATATGTAGAAAGTGTACATAGAGTAGTAGATTACCCAAAATCTATTAATTACTGTTATAGAAGGGATAATTACAACAAATTGTAAGTAAAAGAAATTAGCATTACATTATGCAGCATTACTGTGAAGCCCTTTGCTGCATGGGTCTGTTGATTAACAGTTTGCGACCCTCTGAAAATCAGTACCATTTCTGTACAGCTTTGAATGTCACTGTCACTCCTTGTATGTGTGTGATTGTGCCCCTCTGCATCTCTAGGCTCTGTCATATGCAAATGATGAGCAGAGCCTTAATGATTACTTCTGCCTCCAGGCAGCAGAGAGGGTGAGAGAGAGGACCTGTGAGTGTGAAAATAAAAAAGACTCAGTGGCAGGAACCTATGTATTTGGGGAGTTAGGCTCTGGGGTTTTTTTGTTTGTTTGTTTTCCCCTTGAGACTTTAATGTCCTTTTCTGCAGTTCTGCAGTCATTACAATTTCATCTCCCAGCATTCAAACAGCCCAGTTGGTGGGAGGCTTTTTCCCAGCCATGATAAATTATTCTCTGTTAGAATCCAAATCTGCCTTTTCAAGTCTGATCATTTTTGATAAATTTATTCTGTTAACATGAGCTTGAATAGAAGCAATAGATGATAATAAATTAACTTTGAGCATATTAATGACATCTGTAGGAGACTATGGATGAATTAAGGAATAAATAGATGAAATAGGTTCAATAACAGGCTGGTGAACACTTAGTCAGCAATTGACTGGTAGCTTTTCATTTAGGTCCTTTTATATCCTATGGTTAATTAAAAACTATAGAAGATTTTAAAGCAACCTTTTGGAATACAGACTAAGCATGAGCTCCTCCAATCCATACTTGCTGTAGCAAAAATGATTGTCAAAAGTACTCTACTGCAGACTAAGAAACATCAGCTTCAGAAATTCAGGTTTGTACCTTCTTAAAAGAGATCTTTGTGCCAAACACAAAGAGAGCTTTCTATGTGCATCTGCCAGAGCAGCACTTACCCCAGACTTAAAATATCTTTTTTGTAAAGCTTATGAAGAAATAAACATAAATTATCCGCTTTTTTGTATCTGCTCTTATAAAGTAGAGATCAGGGTAGTATATGAGCTATGAGCTTCCATTCCTAACAAGAACTGTTGTGATTTCATCTTATTTAGTTAACTTTAGTGTATGCCTGCTACATCCAGGATTTCCAAACTAGTTTGAAACTTAGACTTTCAAAAGAGCTGGATGCTAAGCTTCAGTGATTTTATAAGAACTGAGTGTTTCTTAAATCTGTTTCTAAGGGATCTTCTGTCATATGCAATAGAGAAATGGCTGATTGAGGCTTATACTAAAGAAAGTGATAAGTTCCTTGACAAATCTGAATGCTAGTATTTAACCTCATTTAATAATATATGTTAGGCTTTTGTTAGCCTAGATATGCTCATGCCAAAGCTTATCAAACAAAAGTGAACATTACTTTTTTGCAAAGACAATTATGGTCTATTAAATTTTTAAAAACATAAATTATTGTTTTATGCTAGAACATGTTATCCAAATAGGGCTGAGTCAAAATGTAACACCTACCCTGAAATTTGAAGCTTGACAAATATATCTCTCTTCAGAATCCTCAACATAGGCACACATAGGCAGTGTCTGGTTATAAGAAGATGTTTATATTTTTAAGTTCATAAAAGCATACTTTAAAGATCAATCAAATTTGTGTTCCTATTTTAATACATTTCTTTCTTTGAAGCAATGGAATTCAATTTCCTGAACAATTGTATACCTCATGAAGTTTATACTCCCACAGTTTTATATTTGTTGTGCTCAAAATCATTTATTAAAATAGATTAATAATAATAAATTAACTATCATATTTTCAAGCATCATCATAATCCTCACGGTTGCAGTCACAGAACCTGTCCTGACAGCTATTGAAATGGGCTGGAATGATTGCCGTCAGAGGGTGCTCACACCCATTCTCTTGGCTGATATTACTGACCCTAAAATCTTCCAGAATAATCACAGCAATGACTGTTCACTAACACTGTCTTTCTAAAACAATATATGCTATGAGAAATCCTGTTCTGTAAAGAACTGTGTCAAACATTGATCTGGCCTAAATTATTCCCATCATGTGCTGATTGTCCAGGTGCTGAGAGAATAATCTGGTTTAGAGGAGGAAACCACACGTTTACTAATACTGCTAGCTAAAGTTAGAATATTTTTATATTTTAATTGAAAATTACTTAGGAGAACAGAAAAAAATATTGAAGAAAATCTGAAAGTCACTGTTTGAGGGTGCACAAGGGAAGCAAGTGAGAAGTAAAACTAAATAGCATATTTTCTGAGAGGTAATTTTTTTTCTTTCAGCAAAGGAAAACAGGAAAGTTCATAATATATATGTATTCCTATCCTGTCACCAAAACTCCTTCTTGCCAGAATCTTCTAAATAGTTGCAAAAGGCTTATTGGAATTGATAGAAGAAATTTACAATCAAACAGCAAAACTTCAGTGCAGAAACTGGTCACAAATGAATGTTTAAAGAGATGATAACTGTAAAAGTATTGCTTCATCAGAACGATGCCAAAATTTCGGAAGGTGCTAGCAATGGCTATAAAGGTGCAATTAGGAAGTCGTAGCCATCACAGTAAGTAGTTTTGAACTCACAGGTAAATGATGGAAACTCAAGTCAGGCATCCTTTTTCTTTCAAATGTCTATTCTGAATGAGGCTCTGAGCTACTGTGCAAAGATTGCTCCAAATCACTCAGAGCCACACTTCTATGCCTGACTGGAGCACAATGAAGTTTGGATTATGCTGTTTTAAATTATCACCCATTTGAAGTAATTTTCTTTATAAAACAAGATTAAAATGACTGTAATTCAAAACATTTTACCTCAAATTGATGTGAAAATTGTAGTGTTCATATTATTTCCATTTTTCAATTTGACAAAACATTTCACTCCATGTATATGCTTTTCTGTGTTGTCACTATCTTAAGAGTGAAAATATGCATTTTACTCTCTGCATTTTATTCTTTCCTTATGTGTCTTATTTCTTAACACTACTTATTTAACTTTTATAAAGCATGTCTTTATATAGTCTGTTGTGGTACCTGGGGAAAATATAAACAGATTCAGGAGGTTTGCTTACCTCTTTTCTACCCCACACAGAAACAGTTTATAACTTCATACTGTTCAATTTGTTCTCTAGACTTTCTGCACACCTGATAGATAAGTGCTGCTGATAAAGCAAAGCAGAGAAGAATTTTAAGTTCTAGTTCGATAGAGTTGAAACTCAGATTATGGTGACTTTTATTTACATGAAACTTCCTTTCTTTTGTTTTCATAGTAATACCATAGTTGAAATTTCTCTCCATATTTTTTCCACAAGGTTTCATGACTCCTGAAGAAATAATTTAGGGAAAGAATAGTCTTTTCTATTCCTCAGAAGTTTATATCATGGACAGGCTGTTACATCAATTGTGTTTTTTTTAAATCCAGTAAATTCTGAGTTACTTGAGTTCCCTATGATTAAGGGTATGTGTTTCATCTAATATAGAGTATTTCTTACATACTTCTTGTAGGGGCAAAGTACAGAACAGTACTGAACAGCACTGAAAAAGTAAGTGACTTGCAGAAGTCCATGGCTAAATTAGTACCACTGAGAATTACAACTGTAAAGTTCCTGGCCTAGAAATACCAATATGCAAATGTACTTTTATTTAAGTTATACTGTATTCAACCGTAAATGCAACAGACTGCCAAAGCCTATCACTTAATGTAATAGCAATACATACACCAGCTATCAGACCCTCAAACTCTGGGAAGAAGCTGCATTGTGTGCTAAATCTGCATAGGATAATTCATTCCTTACTAGGGGGTATGATTTCATGAGCTGAAAGCTTTAACTAGTACATATGTATAGGATAGATTTAAAGTGATTATGGAAATGTCACCACAGGACAATACATTATTAGTAGTCCCTCATATGTTGTATGCTGTCCTCTTATGTTTGCTGATAATTAAAAAGCAGATTGGGATGTCACAGTAAGAATGAGTGCAAAATGTCCCTTTTATCATTTGCAATAAACATGAAATAGTGGTCTTTCTGCATCCTTCGGTGATTGTTCTATTTGCATTGGTGACAAATGACATCTTTCTCCTTGTAATGTGCCTGCAGGGTTAAATGACTTTATTATTATTAATGAGTCATTGCTCCAGCTGCCCAGAAATAGAGGGAGTAGGAAACATAAGAGATTTAAACCTAAGTAATTACAAATGTAATTATTACCTTTCAAATTTCATTTTTACAGCAATCACAAAGTTGTTAATCAAACATGGCGCTTTCCATGTATTCACACTTTTTGGAGTCTTTGTCAAAGGCATGAGTAGCTACGTGGTTCCACTGAGGGTAGTCTGTGGCAGATTGACAAAGTGGTAGTGACAGAAAACTGCTGTGAAAAATTGCTTAGAAAATGTTGTCTAATCATCAAGGAGCCTGTGGTTCACAGGGTTTTCCAAGAGAAAAACCCACCTGAGCTGCAGCCATATGGAGGAGAGTGTCTTGGGGAGGACAAAAGCTGCAGGAGGGGAATCCTTTTGTCCTGTGGAGACATGAAATGTCAAAGTTTTACTCCTCCAGTCCGTTCTTCCACAAGGTTGTAGATTGTCACTAAGGAATCCAACAAGCACAACAGAACCGACATGCTACTGGATACTTTAGGGGAATGAAAAGTGTGCCCTCCTGGCCTTGCAGTAGTTATCCTAATTACTCATAAATCTGGATTTTCAAGTTTTCAGGTGGAGCACGAGGCTTGTTCTTCTGTATTAATGGTGAGGGAGTCGCAGGGAATATAGAAAAGGGGACTGGTTGTGGATGATGCTAGACCATTTTGCAGATGCTGTGAAATGTAAGCAGTATTGCTCTTCATAATCTGAACTTGAAATTCATTGTGAAATGGAAAATCTGAGGAAAAGCTTTGGAGAAATTAGAACATTTCCTTTCAATTATGTCATTTCTGCATAATGTTGAAATATTAAGGATTCTCATATTTTAAAAATCTAAATGAAAATGAATAGAGAAAATGGAAACTATTAGTTTCTGTACTTTATACCTCAGAATGTCATCTGAATCAACACTATCACAAAACAATTAAACTTTGAAAGTACATTTTTGATGGAATATTGTTTTGTCAAAAAAAAAAAACTTAAGTGAGCTTTACTTACATATTCAACTGGAATAAAGAGATTTAATATTGGTGATGGTCCAATCAAATGTAATATCTATCAGCACTCAAATAAGCATAGTGTGTTGCTTAGATATCATCATAGGTGAATATTGTAAAAATTAGAAAGATGCATTAAATAAATTCAGGGTATTCATAATAAAACCGTAATTTTTTGTTTATATTCTAATAAAGAAAAATGCCTTTTTTTTTTTTCTTGAAATGCTACTGCAGTCACAGCATAAAAGCCCTAGAATATTTTAGAATGTTGTAGGTTTATTTTGTTTGCTGCTCTAGTGGCCTTTGACTTTAAATTTCTGTTTCTGTATGTCTGATTAAAACACAATTTCAAAATATATTTCATTGTCTACCTCCTAAATTATCACAGGAAAGATATGTTTACTAGCTTACTTAACATTTGGGGGTTTTATGGTTTCCTTTCAAAAATAAATGTTTCATTAAAGTGTCTGAACCATAAGCAATTGCCCAGAGCTGTTCAATTTCTCAATTTAAAAGAATTTCTTAGTATTCTACTTTAGATCAAACTTTTGTTTTTCTTTTTATTGACTTTACAGTAAAAAAATAACAGGGCCTCATTTGTCCTGTAAATATATCAAGAAACTCTTGCTGAATTGGATAAAGGGTGTAAATACAGATATTTGAGGCAGAACTGTAGGTCTTTTATCCCACACCTCTTCCTTGAAGGAGTTGCCATATGTGAGGTGTCTCAAGCATAGCTGAAAATGAACTTCTGCTTGTCCCTTTCTTCATCACCCTGCCAGTATTCTGCATTCTGCTGAGGATGACTCACCTGATCTGCTTATTGTCACAAGTGTTAGGATTCATTCTTGGAGTCATATGAGAGTATACTAATATTTTCATATAGGTCTGTTACCAAGAGTAAGTGCTACTAACCTTATTCCACCTAGAAATTCTGTTCCCTTCTTATCTTTTTGAAGTTCATCCTTTTTCCTATCTTCAAGCCCAGACCTTTATTCTCTAGCCACAGAATCACAACAGGTAATTGATTTTTTGATTACAGCATCCACATCCTAAGCTTAAGAAATTTATTTTCTGCTGTTTCCACACCAAATTAGTTTATGTATATTCAATGATTCTTTGTTCTCTTTAGGAATCTTCACCCTTTCAAGGTATTTAATGATTTATAGTAAAATCAGTAAACTACCTCTCCTTCACACACACACACACTCAATTTTATTTAAAACTTAAACCTTAAAAACTGAGTAGTATTATATTCTGTATATTTACACTGTAGATACTGTAAGCAGGAATTTTCTTCTTTTTAGAACTTAATATGTATATATTTGAATGCAAGCATGAATGAAACTGAGCAACCTCTCTAGCAAGGTTTCAAGAAGAGAAAGAACAGATGTTAAGAATTATCAGTAGAAATTACTGCTAAATTAATTTCTTTTTCTAAGGATTACCTATACAAAACTGCATCTTGAAGACTGCTCATTTCGTAGTTTCAGATAAACCTTTCTGTACAGACAAAACATCAAGCTCTTTGTGTTGTTTTAATGTATTTTTTTCCTGCTTTTATGGGAAAAGTATAGTAAAGTATAGTAATGGCCATTACTTCCATCATATAATATATTTTCTCACTTTGCTTTATTCTTTTTAAAACATTTGTTGCTTCTTAAAATAGTATTGATATGCCACTAAATTTCCCATGCAAAATATTCTCTTCAATGTTGAATTAAATGAAAGAGCATACTGTGCTGAACTGACTCTGGATTAAATAAATAAATGTATTTAAGCAAATACACATCTGTTTAATTGATGGTAATAGGTCCTCATATACATTCTTAATGAGGTATTTGAATAATTATTTGATCACTAAAAGGAGATATAAATGGTATTTTAGAGTGTACAGAGCTATCTTGTATTGTTTAAGTGATTTTTCTGTTAATTAGCCCCCATTCTGTTTTAATGTATTTGACTAGATCACTTTTTAAGTTGAAAAACATGCCTGCATTATGATAAGGAGAAAATATATAATCAGTTTTTTCTATTCCAGTTTTTATCTTGTTGATTGTATTTTGTGGTATTTTTAAACTTTTTTCTAATACCATTTAGCATAGACAGTTAAATAGTAAAAGTGACCTTTTAGTGGGAAATAGGCAAAGGGTGTTAATACCCAAAGAAGCAAAAGGCACAGCAGACCAGAGCTCGTCTAACATTAAGGAATGACTTTCACTTGTATGTTTAAGAGTAACTTTTACTGAGCATTTTAAATTTAATCTCTAGAAGTTCATATGAGATATACTATTCTTTATAGGTCTCCTGCACCTCATATTTCAAGTAATGTTTAAGGATATTTAAGAAAGCATATACACATGTATGAGGAGTAAGTCTTTAGAAACATCATCATATTATTTAGTGACATTAGTGTTGTACTTCAGACTCTCTAATAATGCTTGCAGACACGCTAACTTTACTGCACTTTTTGTTTTCCTGGGCACAGTAAGAGATGGCATTGATAAGCTCATTTCCAGAGAAGGTAAAAGGTTTTCCGTGCCCTCAGGACCACTGAAGGAGTGAGCAAGAGGCTGCGTGGTTCTCAGCTGCTGGCTGGGGTTAGCCCACCACTTAAAGACATTGCTTGAAGAAGCAGTCATTCCAGAGTGATAATTGCTGGGTATCTACAATTTTCTACAGACTCTCCTTTCCCTTACTACAAATAAAATGAAGTTTTACACATCAAGAAAGTTTGCTGTGTTACCACTGTCCTACTGAAAACTCATATTGAAAGTGTTTCTTCTTCCAGGCACCAGCTGAAAAGTGGCAGCTGAAGCCCTTTCTCATCCAGCATATTTTTGTAGGAAGCTGGGTTTATTGCAGAAACTTTACATCAGTAGAAGAGCTTAATATATATCACATAAAACACATAGGCTTCTCAGGTATGGGGAAAGAAATGCAAATTTCACTCTTTACTGTGTTTCCAGGTCGAAGATTATTGCTGGAGGATAAAACATTTTTCACTGTGTAGTTTCACCTTGTTTAATTGATTTGAATTTAAATTTATATTCGGTGTTAAATAATGAACAATGTATTAATAATTAAGAAGCTTCAGTACAAATGTGAAGCAGTTAATTAAATATTTAATAAAGCACATTGTATTACCCAGTATTTTAATCAATATACTAGATTTTAGGCTATTTGTTTTAGATGGTCATTATACATTACAAGTTATTGTTAAAATTCTCATTGATAAGTCAATATACACTTCATAGGCTAAGAAACATGCATCCATTGCAAATTACCATATTTGTTTTGCCATAATTAGCAACAAAACATGGACATTAAAGATGAATACAACCTGCCAGCTGAAGTACTAAGGGTCAGTGCCGCGTATTCTACAACACTGTCATGCCCATGTTCATTAGGCTGAAACAGAATAGTTTGCAGGAGGGGTGGGGGCCTGAGGGGATTTTTGATGAAATCTCTTCCTGTGGAAAACAGCAATTATTGAAACTGAACTGTTTTCAGGAGCATTGCTTTTAGACCATTTCTTGGTTTTGATTAATACAAGATTGAAATTCTAGTCAGAATAACAATAACAGATGACTTAATGAAAGATTAATGTGCTTTATTTATATGACTATTACTTGTGAAGGAAAAATTCACTTCATTTCACAAGCATAGTTAATTGTACGGAATTAGCATATGCTGTCTCTTTTGCCCCGATACTTCCTCCATTCCTTGTCTTCTTCCTCACCAACTTTCCCCAGCCATCTTTGATAAAGTTTGCTTGACTAATTGAAGCCAGGTGCAAAATACACCTCATACCACTGGGATTTTATAATAAGCCTAACTCATAGCAGTTTTTAGGATTAAATTCAAATTAAAACCATGGATGTTAGGATATAAACTGTGTTCGCTGGTGTGGAAAGAGAACTTATTCTTGCAAGATACCCAGTAAAATCTGTCAAGCCTAAGTAGCACATCGAAATGTGTGATTTCCTGCATGCCTGTTGCTTCCTCAGTTAGAACATCTGGAGGATCAATCTTCCTCCGAGTACGATTTCTCACAGGCTCTGGTAGAGGCAAGCGGTGTGTCCTACTTGTTCTTTGAATGAAAAGGTTCAAAGGCCTAGAACTTAATTAACTCTTTTAGGTTTTTAAATTATTGAGACATATACAGGAAATAAAATATTCATAGGAAACTTCTCCCAAAGGCATTTTAATTACTAAATCAAAAAAAAGCAGAGTATATTACAGCAGCATTTATTTAGGGTTTCTACATTCAAGCTTCTTCCTCCTGACCTTATTAAAGTAACCCAGTTCACACTAACAACTATTCTCCTCTGCCTTTTTTATTGTTATTGTCATTTCTGTTCTCTTCACATAGTGGAGACTGCTAAATGATGTTACCCAAGTGGCCAGTTTTGGTCACCAGGGTAATTCTAGACTATAATTTCCCTATATTATGCTTGAATTCCTGCTTAGATTTAGTACCACATTTAGTAAATACACATGGGCAAAGAATGGGGGGGGCACGACCCATTCCTTAGGAGCTATTGGCTGAGATGAGTAGTATAAGGTTGTCATCTTCATCACTCTGGTGGGTTCCTGCTGAGCAGAGAGCACTGAATGTGCGATGGGAGCTGTTTAATATGAAACGCCTCAGTAAATGAGAGGCACTTCTGGATGCTGACAGAGTAGCATTGGCACTGCAAGCCATGTATTCATATATGTGCTGTGTTGTGAAAATATGAAAAATAGCTCAGCAATGGCATAATTATGGGCAATTTGCTTAATTGCTTGCTAATTGTTGCTTGCTTTATTATGAAACAAGAGTGCTCTAAATGTAACACTGGATGGTTTGCATCCAAAATGTGTCAAATTCAATACTGGCTTTTCATTAAGACTTCAGCTACGTGGCTTTAAAATTCAAGTATTCTGTATTCTCTGTTGTAAGTCGTTTTCTTTTTTTTTTAAATTGTTTTTGAAATTTTCTTTGCCCAGTTTATAAGCCCCTAAGCCTGCATCGGTACAGTGAGGTCTGGCAGATTTTGAACTTCTAATGAATCTGAGTACTTTGCTAATGAATACATTTACAAATGTCTTTTGATCATTATTACACATATGGATAAAGGTGGAGACGTTTTAAGGCTTCTCCAGAAGCTCATGTTCTTGGTTGTTCAACTCTTACAAATGTCCATTTCCTTTTTAACATATACATGCAGATTTTTTTAAAGGCATATCTGCAATTCTGAAAGTTTGGCCTAAACTTTTAGAAAAACTATTCTATTTTGACCAAGAGACCCTGCTTTCAGCAGAAGGTTAGACATCTTCAAAAGTCCCTTCCAGCCTGTCTTCTTGTCATTTTGTGATTTTGTGATGCAAGTGATGACTTCTGTGGCAGACTGAGAAAGAAACCAGCCCTCTTAATGTTGTCTTAGTCATATGTCTCCTTTTTGGGGGTGCAGGGGAGGGCACAGGGGTAGAAAAGAAAGTGTATCGTTTA
Organism: Limnodromus scolopaceus; assembly: GCA_028565335.1. Lineage (NCBI taxonomy): Eukaryota > Metazoa > Chordata > Aves > Charadriiformes > Scolopacidae > Limnodromus > Limnodromus scolopaceus. The sequence goes on from JAOXNO010000063.1 coordinate 17,766,702, forward strand.
TACACCAAGTATATGCTTCCAGTCAACATTATGAAACTGCTGGTAACACAGATGTAGTAACAGCCTGTCTTCTATTTGAGAATTCTCTATGACAAATATTCTTAAAACTGGAATGTAATATTAAGCTGGAAATGCCAATGCATGCAATATTGTGCCACATATTTTGTAGACTGAGAGGGAGAGTAGTATTGTAGAGTTCTTCAGCTTTCACTCCTCAAAAGTAAAGATAATAACCAACATTTTTATTTACTACTTATAAAACCCTACACAGGCTTTATATCCACAGAAAGTATCTAACAAAAACAAACAGGAAAAAGATTACCAAATGGTATTTTTTATAATTGTTTTGACTGAAGGATAGCTACCTGGCAAGGTTGGAATTCCACATTTTCTTAAGTGAAAGTAAATATTCTTACTGAAAACTGCTTTGACCTATAAATGATAAAGACTGTGGAACAATGAAGAAAGTCTTTTAACTATTGTGCTTTTAGTTATATTTGACAGTTCTGATCTAAAGATTTCATAAAAGCTGCCAGACATGTTCTTTAAAAATGTTCTTAGTTCTTAGGCAGACAGTTTAAAAAATGGTTTCATTCCTAAAACAATCCGGAGTTCAAATCAAAGTGGTAAACTCACATGTGCATGAGTGTTATCTATTTTATGAATTAAAAATTCTCTTTCATACTACTTGCATGTCATAGTTGAAGAGTCTCCATGTTGTGTGAAAAAAATATACAAAATTAAGGGTTTATTACTGAATGAAGTAAGAAATGAGGTAGACTGTAAGAGTTAGATGGAATGTATTGTTTATTCATAATACATGGGGGATATGTAAACTTCTGTTTCCATTTATAAACCTGGCATATTGTAGGTGAGACGGTGTTACTAGACACTGCATTTCAGTGGAGAAAACTATCATTTCTTCTGAAAATATTTAGAAAGAACAGGAACCTTCTTTTACTTGATCGGTAGAGGCAGATGTCACATATGTTTCCCACCACTGAGTACTTACAGGAGTATGGAGAACAATTGCCTACTTTCCAATGAGAAACAAGGCACAGTAAAGTACTTGTACTTGCTAAATCCTTTTTTATTTTCTGTTCTTCTGCAACACTGCAGAGGTGCTCAGTAGAAAAGGGTCTTAACTCTTCAAAGTTAATGAGAACTGTATCTTTTACATGTTATTAATCATAAGCAGTGATGAAAAATGTACTCTGACAATCAAGATTACGTGTACCACATATCAATGCTGAAAGATTATGACTGCTACAAAAGGTGTATCTTCTAAGCAATCCTGCATTTGCCAACTGCTGTGTAACGAAACCCCAACTCAAATTCAAAATAATTTGTATGCATAACTTATGATTATGCCCAGGATTGTTGTAAAGTTTTTGGATTTTTTTGTTAATTTTCTTTGCTAAAACTAAAACTTGGATAAAAATATCTCTTTATTAACAGAATAAACAAGACTGTCATTCTGGCAATGTTGTTATTCTTAGCATGGTAACATGTTCCAAGTCTACAGGTAGTCTGGCAACACATGGCACAAAATTGCCATCCTACTGATCTGCTGAGATGCTGTACAGAATGTTTTATGAGTGACCTTTCAGTTCTTTGGTTGCCTTGTCTAATGCTTAAATGTTAAGTTTTTATTGCCAAATTTAGCTTTTGTTTACAAAGCTTTTTTAGCTTTGTTTACTCTTAGTGAAGTTTGAGACAGATAGTAAAATCTAAGTATTGTAACCACTTGCTGTGAAGAGCTAGAAATGCATAAATATTATTTCCAAATAAGCAATTGTTATTTTATTCAGTTTTACTGAATCTTTTACTGAATATTTTTTAGTTTTACTAATATTTAGTTTTTTAGTTTAGTTTTACTGAATATTTATTTTATTCAGTTTAACTGAATTAAAAGCATTTTAAGAGTGACTAGAAAGCCTCAAGATAAGAAGAAACACTGAGGTACTGGGCATCAAAAAGGTATTTTTAATAAACACAAAAAAGATCAGTTTCTGTATAAAACAGGGATAACTAAACACTCTGTCAAGGTTGTACCTGATTTCAGTGACTTGCCTTGATCAGAAGAGAAGCAAACCTGGATAATTAAAGAGCTTAACAAGACTTGTATATACTTCAATTTATGTCTTTAATAGCAGATAGGAGGACACAGAAAGATTAGGCTAATCTACTGGTTGTAACTTTTTTTGCAGGAACTATTGCCTCTGCTGAATTATTTCCATATTTATGTCTCCTACTGCCCATCAAAACTGGATTAGTATTTCAACAGCAAGGTGCCAAAGCTTTGTCAGGATTACCTTGAAAAATACTGAGACAAAATGACTGAAGACATGTTAAATGCCAGTAATAGGGAAAAATAGCATTTATAAACAATCATTTCTCTAACTGGCACATACTTGTACAATATACTTAAGGAGAAATAATCAAGAATATAGCATTCATAATACAATAAGCAACCAGTTGTCTACTTAAATTTGGTAGATTTAGAAAAGATGTATCCTATATTTTGGACATCAGTTATATATTTCAGTGCCTGAAGGAAAAAATTCATGTGTATTGAGATGTAACATGGAAATATCTATTTGTGCTTTGTAGCTTTACACAGATTTCAACATGCAGAGTATTTATTAAAACAGAAAGGCAGCATAAAGCTCAGAGGGTGAGAGTCTCCTACTCAGAACTGGTATTGCTGTAAGTGATTCCTAGCAGCATACCTTCTCCTGTGGTTATGAGCCAGAATCCAATTTTAAAGGTTATTTTCATGAAGACAGATATTAAAAATACGCATGTAAGTTTCATTCAAAAGTTTTGTGAAGGCAACACAGCAAAGTATCCAATTGGATACTTTTCTTCACTCTTCATGTATTTCAACCCTGCACACAGCAAGAGAATATAAAATTAAAACAAACAATATGAAAACTATTTGAAGGAATGATTTGTAGAAGTTTAATTCTGTTGCTTTGAATTTACATAACATGGTAAATCCACAGTTTAAATGAAAATGATCAAGACTGTTTATGTATTGCAAATTAGGTCTTTTCAGATTAGTAGTTTACTTTGCCTTTGAACAAATTATAATTTCTATCATCCTTTTTCAAGGATACAAACCCTGCATCTGCTGGTTCGATTACTAGTAAACTACAGAGGTTACAGCTTCTTTTGCTATTACCCTTTGATTTTTCAAGGTTTCCAGTATGGAATGCATGGAGAAATCAATTCTCTTTAAAATAGCTGTTACGCTGTCTTTCATTCTTAAAGCTCTGGAGTGCATCTTTGAAGCCAATGTACCATCTTTGGTTATTGTGTCCAAATTAATTTCGTTTTGCCTCAAGGAAAGCAAAACAATCCAAAAATCCAGTTTCAAGAGAACATTTTAAAAATCCTAATTGTAATATTTTTTTCAAGTAGTTATATGCAAATATGTACAACTATGGTATTAGATTATTATAAAGCTTATAGCTTTATTACACAAATGGCAATTTGAAAAAGTGAAAAGGTCATTGTAAGTAGATTGTATAAGGGCTTTAGTTACATAGCTGTATTGATGGTATCATCTGTTCCATTAAACATTAATTTTTTCCTGACGATAGCTGATGACACTACTACGGGTGCCAAACCTGCAAAATCTAAACCTTAAGTCGTACACCTGGAGGTATTTTCTTTTGAAACTGTGGCCATTATTGTAGAAGTGGGGTTTGCTTTGTTAGCCTTGATTCCCTGTGCACATCAGTCTTCCGACCTCTGATAATGTCTTTTTCCACCCTCCCAGCTATTGAAGTCAATCTCCAGAAAGCCCTGGCTGAAGCCTCCGAAACCTGCACACAGGAGTGTCTCATCCTAGGCCATTCTGACAACTGCTGGATGCCACCTTCTTTGACACAGTATCAGCAGTCCAACACCCCGTTGCCATCATTTGGCTTCCAGCAAGGCTGGGGCCGAGGAGTCAGGCCTGAGGGACGACACACTCTTGGGAGGCCCCTTCCAAAGGACGACACCGACAAAGGCCAGGGTGGGCCCCGGCCCCAGTTCTACAACACCTGTGAAAGACATTGCGCCAGCGAAGATCCCGTCAAAGTCATTCCTCTGGCAAACTTCGCCGCATCCCACCAGGCACCAGTGTCTGGGAGTAGCACGGCGTTTATACACGAGCACCAGCTATGAATGCATATCTGACAAATCCGCTGTTTCAGGCTTTAAGTGTGGCTTTAAGTGTGACTGTATATAGTCACAGCCTAACACTGTTCTTCGTGCATATACAGACTTGTTAGGCCTGTGAATATTTATGTATATAGAATCCTAAGTTTGAAATTGAAAAGCTAAATCCTTAGGACTTAGTTAAAAGAAATTTACCACAGCTATTGGTAAAATCCACAAAATGGGGAAGAAAACCCACAACCCAGAAACAATCAAAAGAAAAACACAAAATCCTGTTCATTTTCTTATATGGGCCATGTAGTGCAAATATCTGCCAGCAGTTCTTCCTCCTTGTTGAAAGCAATTTGTTAGTACAGTTTGGAGAATATTACAGTCTAAATATAGTTGTTGTTATTTATAGCATATTCATAGATTTCATCTTCCATTTGCTTAGCAATAGAGATCAAGTGGGCAATTTCTCATTTGATTACCTCACATAATAGAATGAATAAGATCCTAAAATCTAATTCTTAAGAAGGATCTTTCTATCAAAATTTATCTTTTATGTAATTAAGGAAAATGTACTTAAGGACACGACATCTGCTTTTGATTTTAATTTTTATTGGCTCTTTCAAAGACTTCTTCTTTGAAATAATTCAATAGATGAAATAGAAAGCTCTCAACTAGGCTTTTCTGTGTGAAATAAACAACATGACAATGATAGGATATGCAAGATCACAATTGGAAAAAAAATTATAAATAACTTTATAATTTCCAAGATTTTCCTTTCTATAATAATGCAAGCGACAATATTAAAAATATTATGCTTTTCAAGCCATACGTTTATTTCTAATTTCTTTTTTTTCATCTTGCAGAGCTTGCTTTGGCTACTGTTCCTGTTAGTAGAAAATAACATGGGCACTGCTGAAAACAGTAGGAAAATGGGGTAGGTTTTTTGGCTGATGTGATGTTGTGGCTGCAAGCTACTGGTGTTTAAAAGAATATTATAATGATGTATATGGCTTTTTTTGTTACAGCTATATTGACCTATTGTAAGTATTCAGTAAAAGATTAGCTATAATATTAGTTACTTCACCGTAAACCTATTAGATGAAGGAGTACTCATCATTGTGGCTTAATTAGAGAATGACTGAGAGTTCTCAGCAAAGAAAGAAGAATCTAGGTAGTGAAGGCTGGATAAATGTGATTATAAACACACCCCAATTACATTATTTGATAAAGTCTCAAGATGACTCTTTAAAGATGAGGGATTTTTTTCAGAGTTCTGTATACTCGAGGATATAGTCTTATTACTGGCAGAAAAAAGCTGGTGAACTCTATAGTGAGAGAAAAGGAGGTTCCTTTATTAGATGAAAAAAAACCATTTTCTTTCTAGTATTTTATTGCTGTTTATCCATTTCATTGTTTATAGTATGTACATACCAAGAAATTTTTTCTTTAAAAAACTGCGTAACTTTGGTTTTATTGTTACATTAAGTGAGACAATCGAAGTTGTATGGAGGGGAAAAAGACAGTGTGTGAATATTTCCTATGGATAGAATTCTATGTAGGCTTCATATTGTAACTTAAATCTGTAATTTATGAACAAAACTGTTTGTAAAAATGCTGTAATATTATCTGCTTGTAAAATTTACAGAAGTTCAAGTTGTTGAGGGTTTCCAATGAATGCTAAAAGAGCTTCTCTTATGTGCCCAGCAGGTATAAGTAGCTTTATATATCGCTGTCCCCACTGTAAATCTATTCAAATCACATTTAGATTTTATGTGCAAAATAAAAGAAGCTTCACTTTTAACCTACTGATAGGATTTAATTAATGAACATCAGGTTATCTAATGATGTTTTCTTTTCTTTTCTTTTTTTTTTAATGTAGTTTTCAATAACATTTAGAAAAGATGTGGCACACTGGCTTCCAGTTGCATGTAAATCATGGAAAAAAAAAATAATCCTTTGGGTACTGACACACAATAGCTGACACAACTCATTTCCAATTCCAGGACAATTAAAATTTGAGAAATTAATTCATACCTAATACATACAAAGCCCTTTGCTGTTTGCTTTGGAGACATCACAATGAGAAAATTCATCAGTCCTTTTCGGGGATTCGCAAAAAAAGCTTATCTGTAGTTTACACAGATTTACCAAACATATTAATTGTGCAAATTTAGAATAATGCTGACAGCTAATGTTTCCTATTGTAAGCAGAGGACTTCAGTTTTTATTACAGAGAGCTGCCATACCAAATGTTCACAGAATTGGCAGCTGCATTGGAAAACACTTTTTTTTGCCTGCAATATTTCCTTTCGGGCTAAAAATTCTAACTGAAATTTCCTGGCAAAGAATTAATTTGTACAATTTTAGGATTTTGATAGGAAAAAGGAATGAGAAGTAGTGGTTTTCCATAGGTTGGGGGAAAAAAAAACCCAACAAACATAACATTTGAATGTTTATTAGGTTTTTTTAGATTTTTTTTCCCCCTAAAGTACTGAAGCAATTAACTGTCCCCCTTTATCTTGAAATCAAACAAACAAAACACCAAAACCAAGTAACAAAAAATTGCTTAAACAAAAAGCATTGTAAAGATGAATCTGATTATAGAAAGTATTGAATGTTACATTCATTAAATTGTGTTGTGATAGACTAAAATTCTGTCAACAAGATACAGAACAATTAATTATAAATACATGTTGTGTCAGGAGTTAAATAGTTCCCTCATTCTTATATATTACGTATCTGATACATAGAACTATGAATTTGAGGCAACGTCTTTCTGAGTTCCATGTCAGTATCCAGAGGAATAATGTTACTAGAGACTCTACACATCTTGCCATATATATAAATAATTTATCTAGTACATAGACTGTATATTTTTGTGTAATTTTTTTTTAGTCATTTAACTTATTTTATCTTACTTGTGTGAATTTGTGGAAAAAACAATCCTATATACAATATACAGTAAAATGGTAGTTACATGATTAGATTTGTTTCATACAGTGTAACAATAAAGGAAAACCTTTGCCTTCAAAGCAATGTGTCACACAGTCTAGCCTAGACTACTTCCCCCCCACCCCAACTCAGTACAAGCTTGTTGCACTTTTAAGTACTGCATCAAAGTTAGGGGTAGTGGTGGCAGAAGGAAAGGTACTTTTTCCCATATCGTAAAGCAGTCAATTATTTAAAAAAATACCACACCCAAACTTAAAAAAAAAGAACAGAAGTTTGAAGTAAAATGTGCTGTTTCTTTGTTTTCCTAAACTGTGCTGTATTCTGAAGTGTAACTTAATTCTAAAGAAAGAGTAATTAGGCATGTCTGCTTGGCCAGACAGAGACTATGGAGCACCTGCTCTCTCTGGGCTGTGAGCTGGCCGGATGCAGGTCATTTAGCTAATTATCATGGCAATGAGCCCGTGCTAATAGGACCTGAGGGCTTATGAATGTTAGCATGACAGCCAGCTTGACATAACATTAGTTATGTGATTCTGAATCCAGCCAGATCTTTTTGCTTGGTGTAGGGCTGGAGGAGGGAGAGCAGCCGCTTCGTATCAGACATCTCTGAGCTTGGTGTGTACACGTCTATTTGGGGTTTTTGTAAGAGAAGTGAAAGTTTGCTGTTGGATTCTGAGCAAGCGTGGAGCCCCACCAGCCCCCAGCAATCACTGTTACCCTGCTTCCAGCCTGGTCAAGCCAAAGACCGCAAACCTACAATGATTTCTACTCAGTAAGGGTTGATTAGCTCAAGGTTGGTTGATTCAAGCTTATAAAGTTTGAGTTTTTAAAGCTTAAAAATTTACACTTGACTTCTATTTGTTTGCTGAAGTTTAGCTTTTGTAGCTTTAATACCAATCCTTACTGAATGATTATCAATTAAATGATTGCACTGCAGTTTATTACCACTATGTAACTGGGTAAATAAAAAAGAAGGGATTGGTTTGTGCAGACACAAAGTAAAGTTGAAGGCAAAGATTTTATTTGGTATACGTAGGAAAATTGTGTATAACTTATGTTATCCCTAGTGAAGAAAGAGATTGACAATTTCTTGTAAATATTTGAGTTTGTATTTCTGGGAAATCTCCCTGCTCTATGGCATACTACAGGATCTGAGAGTGAGCAGTGTATGTCTGTGTATTAAAACAGCCCTAACCACACTTTACAAATCATGCAGTTGGACATCATATACTACAGTCCAGCAGCATTTAAAGTCCAGTAAATTTCCAGTAATTCTATTTCAGGTTTCTGTACAGCATGTTGTCTTGTTAATTACAATGCTTATTAATAAACTAGATCCACAAAAGTTTTCTCCTCTGCACTGTCTTCTTTCTGTTTCTGGAATACAAGGGGTTTAAAACCATTCCTCCAGCTATACTTCTCTCCTATTTTCAGCTTTCCAAAACTCATTGCTTTGTGAAGCCCCACACTATCAGAAAGTCAAGAAAATTTAACTTCATTTGCAGTTCCTTCATGCAACAGAGTAGCAGGCTTTTGGTAAACAGCAGAAATATTCGCACACAGCGTGTACAGCAATCTACCTTTATATTATCAGAAATATCTTCCATTTCCATGTCACTTCTTTTCATACCAATCTCCCTCCTTATACTATGCCTCTGATACTTACAGAAAATCATTATGAGCTGGAGGCAGGAGTGTTTACGGGTTTTGTTTTGTCAGAAAACAAGCTATTTCTAATTGAGAGAACATGGTTAATAAGTTGTTATTGAGCTAAAGAGATTATCTTCTCACCATGAATGTGATATAATGAAATAAGCATCAAACAAGGAACTAATGAAACAATATTTTATGCATTTTTCTATATATAAGGCCATATTTAAAAAGCAACTCTTTTGATAGTTGTCCTGCCACTAAGGCAGTAATATCTTAGACTTTGATGCAGTTATGGCTTTGCGAGCATAGTGGGTCTGTGGGACCTTTTCAAGCAAAAAAATAATATTTATTTTGGCATCAAAACTGTGCACAAGTATATTCTTTCACTGACAATAACTGTTGAAATATTAGATTTTATTCTAAAGAATGCGTTCAGCCTAAAATAAAAAAAAAGTAAAAATGGATATAAACTTCTGGAGATGGAGGGTTTCTCTGGTTTGTATGGCAAATCTTCAAGCTGGGTTCAGTGATGTTTTGAAAGGCAACCTCAGGAAGCAATGAAACTGTAGAATCTCACAGAGATCTGACAAACCAGTATGACAGAGCAAGACAAAAATATCCAGTATCTGAAGATGTGCTTGATTTTAGCATTGGTGTCACCATGCAAAACTGCGAGGGGATTGCAGAAGTGGTGCTCCCTGGGAGTCATCTTTTTGGTTTCCTTCCTTGTGGGCACAAGGAATACCTGGAACACTTCTCTGTCCACACTGGAAACACCTGAATCCCAGGTATTTGCTGTGTAGCTCTACAGAGTGCCATATTTTCACCAGAGCACTGCAGTGCTGAGGGTGGGCTGGTGCAGTGAATGATCATTCAGCATTCTTGACTTTTCTTTAGATTCCTTCCAGGTGTGGCCTTAGGACTGAGCTGTAGTTTGACTGAACAGCAGCTAGTCCGCTCCTCCTTCGAAGTGCTGTGTATCAAGCAGAAGAAGGAAATGAGCAAGGTACTTCCTACAGCGAGGAGAAACCAGCTCTCCTCCCTTGTGTGGTGATGAAAGTCATGTTTTAAGAAGGTACGTATGGGCTCCACTTGCAAATAACAAGTATTTTTCCAAGATTTAATCTTTCTGGCTTGATCCTTGCATTCATGATCTAGTACGAAAATATATCATGTCTATCAGACTACAATGACACTAATGGTATATTTCCATTTGTATTTTTTATTATTTTAGTGATTTAGAGGTCTTTTGATGGTGCTAATTTCATGCTTAAACCTAAAGCTCTAACAGTAAATGCATTTATGATCTGAAAAGCTACATTTTCATATTTAGTTCAAAGCAATTCAAAGCAGAAATTTAAATGTGTAGGTCCATGCATTCTGGATAGCTTTTAACTACGGAGTTGACGCTTCCTCTTCTTACAGTTTTTCTCTACTAGGATTAAGAAGTCTGTATTTATAAAAAAGAAAATAACTACACCTATCAAAGAGACAGAGAAATTAAGTGCCTGGAAGCAGAGTAGACTACACTTCCACCCATAGCTTTAAGCTACCAGCTGTGATGTGTTCTAGAGTAGATGAGTAGGATGTGCAAAGAAAAAGACATTTTCGAAGGGACTGAAATCAAGTTATTCATTGCTACTGCAGCTGTTGTGTATGTAGTAAAAAAGTTGATTAACATAATGAGATTAAACTAACAGAAATTGCTTTTAACCTGTACTTAGCTTGAGTTGTTATTTAGTTATCAGGGATGATAAAAGACTGTACCCCAAAGCTTGCTTAAACTTTCCAGATGTCAACTGTTCTATAAAAGATGTCTTTTCGCTTCTCTGCTGTGTAGATCAAGCTCCGATTTACTGGTGTATGGAACTACAATAAGCCAGTGTATAGTTCTCAGGAGACCAACTGAACAGAGGAAAGTTAAAATCAGGCTGAAAAGTGGTTATAAGCAGGGTGGGCGGGCAGGAAAAAAGGTGAATACTTTAGGAAAAATACTGTAAAGACTCTGGCAAGCAGGTAAAATGAGTGAATTGTCCAGCTAACAGATACACTGTGACACACTGAGTTGTCTGCAGACTTGCAGTGCAATGCTAATTTTATTAGTTAACATTTTGTAGATAAAATTTTTTTCTGCATAAAAATATCTCTTAGAACCAACGTGATCAAGATCTCTAATGGCAAAGACGACATATCTGGAATATGTTTAGGCCTATTTAAAAAGGCCTATGTACCAAGCAGGCCTGCACACTGATTTCTAGTAAATATAAAGGGACTCTAGCTGTTGCTGTGCAAGAGCTAGTGCTTTCAACTAATTCTAACTACAGAGACCATAATGGACCATAATGGTTTAAAAACTGAAGTTCAATGAGAAAATAAGGATGTGTAATCAATTGACATATAAATATACACGGTGTCAGTTTAATTTTCTTTGTTTCCAAATTTCATCTATGTACAAGAGACAAATGTCATCACTGAGCATCACACCAATTACTATATATAATCTAAAAATATTCATTCTATTATGTAAGTGTGCACAAAGTCAAAGCTGCCCATCGTCACAGATACAAGTTGCTGTTTGTTTGTTTTAATTGCAGTGAAGTCATTTAGCACTGTGCCTGCCTGGTAATATAGGAAACATAATACACGACCTTCACATCTAATAAGATTAGACTGTCTGAGCTGACTGGCTCATAAAAACAATGCTGAGGAAACTGGCAAAAAACCCAAGTCTCTGAAATTCTAAACAAGTATTTTAAATGCAAAAAAATAATCTAAAGGGCCATGTTTGCAGCTTGTGTGCTGCAAATAATGTGCTGCACAGCCATATCCATATAAAAGTAAAATTTTCACAGTGAAGCACAGTAAGAGAGCCCTTTTGTTAGCTGAATTCACTCTCTTGCAATGATTACATACAATCAATCTCCTTGGATTTTTAAATGCTTTTTATCAGATTTCAGCCTATTGGATCATAAATGTATTTTTGTCAGTGTAATACTACTGGATACTAAAGAAAAGATCAGATTTTCCAACCCAAAAGCTGCCACTTCAGTCTACAAAAGACAGTTCTTGAAACCTATTACTCTTTTAGAAACGCTTGTCTGAAATTCCCTCTAAATATGCTACTAAAATATGCAGAAAGGACCAAGAAAACACTAATATTGAAGGTTTATGCTTTAAAATTTGAGTGAATTTGCACATAAATGTTTCATAGGATTTATGAAATGTAATGAAAATTCAGGAATGTTAATGTTTTCTCTACTCGTAACATCTGAGGTAAAGTGAATACCTGAATCTAATTACAATGAAAGTAAATCTAGCCAGTAAGCTGAACAGAAACAAACATATTAATATATATACATATTCAAAAAAAATGTATCTTTCTGGGTCCTTCTAGTTAGACACAACAGCCAGACACAACAGCCAAGATATATCACCCTTAATTTTAGGGGAGGTGTTTTGTCAAAGTTAATTGTCTAAAGCATCTCTAAGATGAGTATTGGGAAAAATGTACCTGCAGGGGTAACTCCTTCAGTTCTGAAATTTCAGAGTCTGCACGTGCCCAGCTGATGATGGAGGAAAGCTAGAAAATGAAGAATACATGTCTGCCTTTTAGATAGCTAAAATCAAATTAATCCAAACCGTAATATTTACATAGAAGATTATGTTCTATATTCTAAGTGTGAAAATTAATGTGATTGGTGGTATCAAATAAAACAAGCGCAACCCCTCTTCTCTCACCAAGCATGACTACTAACCTCTTCTGAATGGTTTGCCTGCCAGGATGCACCTGGCTGTGTTTTGGTTTTTGTGCCAGCTTTCTGTCAGAGGGCTACAGAGAGGCTGACACTTGATGTATGCAAAAGAACAAAGAATAGGTTTTGCATTAAAGCCAAACTGGCAAACATTTTTGTTTACGGTGACAAGTTTTGCTTAACTAGCACAAGAGCCAGCCGTGCAGATAAGTGTGTCCCTATAGTGTAAAACAGAATCTGTTTAAGAAGGTAAGTACAGTTGCTGGGTTTCCACTTCCCTTTCTTCACTCCCCTGCTAAATGCTGCGCTGGCATATCACTTTCTTTTCTGTGACAAGTCTTTCGGAGAGCTAACAGGGAGCCAACTGTGCTGAGGCATATGCACCTGTACCACAGAAGAACCAAATGAAAACATTAAATAATGTTTCTCTTCGTGCAGAAGAAACATCAAGAGCAAAAAAAATTCTGCAAGAAGCATTGCCATCATGCAGAGAAATTGGTAAATAGTCTCATCTCTTCATGAAAAGAGAAAATTCTTCTGAACTGAGAAGACATGCTCTTTTTATGAGCTTACCTGTTTGCTAAGTGCTGACATCTGAACAACCTGTGGCTGCAACAAGCCAAGGAAACACTTATGTCAATGAAATTGGCTTCCCTTAGCTTCGGTTTAAGAGCTGATCACCTGAAGGAAGGTCACGTGCAGGGAAACAGCATTTCAGTGAGGAGGTCATATTGGACTGACCCAGGTGATATCCCCAGTTGTCCTTTACTTGGAAATCTCTTGGAATGCCATCATCCACATTGTACAGCCACTCACACCTGACAGGGCCATTTCCAACAGGGAAAGTACTAAAATCTATTTTTCCAGTAAAATGTTTCAATGTTTAGCAGCTCCTTCTGTGCACATTTCAAATTCTTTCTCACTCTTTCACAAGTTTACTCCAACCTGCACCATTGGTTTTGATAATTTATTACTAATTATTAACTCATTAATTACTGGACTCTGTCAACATTGCATGTTCTCCACATGGTCAAGAATGAGCTGTCAAAAGCCTGTAACTTAATAGCAGCTGCCTTACTCATCACCTCTGCCTCATGTGCTAGAGCATGTGGCGCTAGAATTAGGACTTGTTCGCCAGGTTTGGCAACTTTCTGCTTTCCAGAAAGGCCCTCAACTCACGAGACTTCCAGAAACACCTACTATGTAAGGTTATAGTTGGCTGTAGTTAGAAACAACTTAAAGTAACGCCAGCTGTAGTAACACCAGTGGTACAAAGTTTGAGGACGTGCAATAGTGATCTCAGTCTGATTGAAAAGCAGCTTTAGTAACATTCTCCAAGTCAGCTCCAAAATGATATATGACCTGAGATACAAGTTTAACATTAGAAATGTGCACAGGTAGTAAATGTGTGGATGCTGGTATGAAGGAAATGATTAATAATATGAGTCACATTTACCTGGTTCTCAGTTCAGCTGGACATTAATATGCACAGTAATGTAAATATCTACCGTGTTGGGTTTTTTTGTATTTTAAAATCTTTTCCTCTCCATCTTCCCCTCAACTTTAGTCTCTGTATCATAAACCTTTTTAACTACTCAAAAATACTCCTCTTACTGTGAGTTACTTTTTTCTCAAAATTTTTCCAAATCCTTAGAACTTAAGTTGCCTAGTCATAGTTACCTTTACAGACCAGATGTAACTTAAAAATATAGTAGTAACAAACAAATTCAAAGAAATTCTGCTTGTGATTTCAGTGCAGAAAGTTCACATCTAGAGTAGAAAAATTATTATTTTATACAGCTACATTACAATTCTTAACTTGAACTGCAGGCACATGATGAAGTTACATATTCTTATAGTATTTCACACAGACTTTATAAACTTGATTTGCCATTTCTTAAATGGAGTTTATGGCAGCTGTAGTAACTAAAGGCCTTACAGATTTTTCTGCAGAGGAATGTGCCCATTTTTGCTCAGTTCATGAACACTAATTTAAATAGCCAGAGTTTGTGATTATTGATTCTATAATTGATAGTTTGCATAAAGGGTTTAAAATGTAGTGATCAATTGAATGCTGGCTCTCTAGAGAGGCTTTAGCTGTTCAGCGTAAGTCTAAGAAGTTTGACGTAAGTAGACTGTAACTATATAGCTTGATAAAAAAGCTGAATTAATCAAGGTTATTGTAACTTTATTAGAAAAAAAAAGAAACCCCTGTATTTATTACAGTAGACAGTGCTGTAATAGACTTTTTAGTCCTGAAAAGTTTTAATTTATAATAACACTATTACTATGGAAAATTATATGTATTGAAGCAAATATGACAAAGGTGATTTGTACAGATCAATATTACATCACATACTTCTGTCCTTAACCAGCACAGTTAAGAAAAGCTGGAGAATAAGGAAAAGTTTGGGAAATTTCTTTGGATAGTATGGCAGCCTTGTTCCTTTCTGGCCTTTCCATACAACTACCACAATTTCAGCAACAAAAAGAAGATGTTAGCAAAAATGAAAACAAACTTCTCTCCCAACTTCTCTTTAAGGGAGCTTGGATTCTAGAGTAATTTAAATGTGATGACAGAAATGAAGCTAGCAAAAGTAATTGAGCCTTCCTAATCTTAATATAATTATCAACCAGTGAAGTTAAGAGAAAACAGTTTTTCTAACTGAGCATTGAAGGAAGACAGTCAATATGGAAATTGTCAACAAAGGATATCTTGGTTTCTAAAGCTATCATGACGTTTTCGGGTTTGAATTCTATAAGGGAATTAAATTAGCACTAATATTTATATTAACATGGTAACTTTTACAGTCAACTTCTTAGACTGTTGGATGGTCCCCTGTGCGGTCTCTAGTTAAAAAAACTGTATCCTTAAAGGGACATAATTATTATTCTACTTTTACTAGTTTTAACCTTGTCCTTGTCACATCTTCATATTTTAGGCTAGAATGAAAATCTTATTTTCAAAAGAATTAAACACATATTAAGATTTTATTCACAAGGGATAGCAACATTTTAATTAGTTGCAATTAACTTACCTACATGTCTGTCATAGGAGGCTGTGCAGGGAGACAGCAACAGCACCATCAATAAGAGATTAGACAGATTCATGGACAACAGATCTATAAGCAGCTACTGAAACGGATGGACAGGGGTAAAGCTTCTAACATCCCTAACTCAAAAAGTGTGAGCGCTGGAGAATTGTGGATGGCCTGGACAGCAGAAGATAGACTAAGTTCACTTGCTCCTTCCAAGCAGCATGTCCAGCTGTCCCTACCAGAGCCAGAACACAGAGCTGGAAGCACTTCTGGTCTCACTGAGAAGGCATTTCTCATGTGCTTGTACAGTCTGTCAAGGACATCTGGACAATTAGCAGTGCTCACAGCTCACTGAGATTAATCACATCTCCCAGGAGCCACTTCTTTAATATGTACTCAGAAATAGCCCCTCTTCAGAAGAGTTTCAACACAAGCGAACGTTTCCAAAAACTCTTCCTCTTCTTTGAATGCAGGCTTTGAAGTTCTGACTTTGCAGCTGTGATTTATTTTTCATTTGCCATAACTAATATTACTGCTGGTCCTAGTAATTTTATTTGGCCTTTTCCCACTGCAATTTTCAAACAGTATTTGAGAGAAATTCCACGTACTACTTCATAAAAATACTCAAAACTGTTCTCCAAACACATACTCATCACACTGAAGGCATGGAATACGACTGCCCCTCTGTCATTTATTGTATGGAAAGCAGTGCTGTAATTCTCTGGCATTGCGTCATCTGTTCAACCCAGGTTACTCACCCCTTTGCATTATCAAGATTGTATTTTTCCTCCCTGAGAAATAGCAGTTATAATAGACTATTTTCAAAATGACAGCTTAAGTGGCTCCATGGTTCCTAATATCTATTCAGAAGTCTTGTATTCCTGCATATTTTTATTGCTTTCTTTAAAAAGCAGCTTGTGCTAAAGGTAATAAATTATTAATGCTACATGTCATAAAATAAAATAAATACTCACTTTTTGAAGAACCTGATCCACTAATCAAGAGTAAATGAATGCACCTGAATTATTCAAAGAACCTCAAATAGTGCAACTTGTACTAAAATTGAATATTGTGAATAGAATACTTGCAATGCAACAAAAAGCATCTCTAGTCATACTAACTACTCCATTTTCATAACAGGAAATGGGATTTTTATTATTATTTTTAGTCAGTGTACTTATTTCACCCTTCTTGCAAGGACAAAAAGGTCCAGGGTAGGTTTCTGCACTTTGTTACCTTTAACCAGTCTTCAAATGAACAGCACTTCAAATGAAGCAGGTAAAACTCTATTCCTGTGCAACAGAATTGTGTATCCGTTAATGGTGAGCTGCAGGTTGGCGATCATTAAACAGCTGTGCAAAGAACATGTGAAAAATGCTGTCATTTGTCGTGAGAAAGTGAGCATTGCTGAGCTGGCGACATTTTGAATCAGTGAGTGATGGTATCAAGGGCAAGACAGGAACGAGCAGATCTTAGGCATTTAATTAAAAACAGCTCCTGCAGCTGGAGTTTGTTTCCTGCCTATTACAATCCATTTACGTCAATGAATTTTCTGGCACTGCTTTAGGATTTTTCACTACAGCACCCAGTTGCTCACAGTATGGTATTTATACCATAGCCCCCAAAGATATCTGCATTCCCAAGTAAGAGTTTTCTTTGGGAAAAGCAAACAAACAAACAAACAAACAAAAAACCCCAAAAAACCAACCAACAACAAACGAAGCTGTGCCACATTTCTACATACATCTGCAATATCTCATTCTTACACATAGACGCCTTGCAAATCCTGTGGAACAGTACATCATGTTAAGTGCTGATTTATTTAGATGTTTTTATTTAATAGATTCTCCTGGATTCAAACAGACCTGCCCAAGAACTATTACAAATGTCAAATTGTAAAAGTAACAACAGTCATCAGAAAGCAGTAAAGCAATGAACTGCTCCAGGAGAATGGAGTTCCTGATTCTCTTCCTTGGTGGCTCTGTGATCCAATCTTGAATTCTTGAGATAAAGAATTCTTCCCTCTTGGTTCAGTTTGCCCACTCCACACATACATGGCTTCCTAGTATTTCACTGTCAATGAAACTTTCTCAGAGGGTGAGACAGTGTGGGAGGGGAGGAAGAAATCTTCAAGAAGATATACATATTATTTCTCAGCATCAGAAAAGTAATAACATGTTGCTTCAGACACACTCAGAGTGACTGACTTCATGTCACTGGGGCTGATAAGTTAAAGAGCTGCTAGAACAGTTTTGAACAGCCTTTATGATATGAGAATTTTGTTTATGTAAACCTAAAAGCCAATGCTGAAGGAACGTATTTTATACATTCTAATATGAATTTAACCTGTGTGCTGCAATATAAATCATACAGCTATTTTTAAATTAAATCAACAACCTGGAAGTATTGCCCTTCTGAACAGGATTTGAAATTGCAGCTTCCATTTGGGAATCTGAGATTTGGCAGACATATCTTGACCTACGATCCTATTACGAGAGATATCAAATTAATGCTCAAATCAAGTAGCAAGTTTGCAACCTCAAACCTGATCCCATTCCTGTTGAAATCAATGGATTGTTTCCACTGAATTCAGGGGCCATCTGTTCAAACCAAATGTGCTTTATATTTTGTGACAAAAAGAGTAAGAGTAAGATAATTTTTTCATCTCAGAGAGTGTATTCCCCAGAGGAAAGCCACAAGCTGAAGCTATGGGATTTACAAACTCCTTTTGTTTAGTCCTGAAGGAACAAAATGTCTCCAAATGCCTATATTCCCATTTGCTTTATGTGTTGTGTCTCTGGAATAAAGATACTTTATCTGGTTGTGTTTTGAAAACATTGAAAAATCTGCAATAATCTTGAAGAAAAGCAACTTCTGCCTGGAAAATATGCAAACTTCTTTCAGAATCTAACATTAATCTGGAAACCTGAAATGAAGTACTGAGCTCTTTCTAGATGATTTAACTGCAGTGTAAGAAAGAGTTACTTAAGTATTAATATCTTTTTCTACTCAACTTTGAGCATGTTTACATGCACACACAGATTTCATTAAAAATTATTTTCAGTGAATGGTGATATAGTATACATTTTTACCTATACGTGCACACAAGTACTTTTTCAACATAGTGTGAACAGATCAAATCAGAGCCAGAGAGAATGTATTTGTCACATCTTCTCTTCAATCTCATCTGTTTTTCCATTTACATGTATTCATCATAAATCTAGTAAAACACGCTGAAATGCTCTGGAAGGGCAACCTCAATAATGTCAGTGAATTTGTGTGGTAGCGAGACTAGATTTTAACAGCAGCATTACTTTCCATTTCAAACCTGTGATAAGACTTCTGCTGCAGTTTCAGAGAGTTATCTCAGAAAACATTTCCTTGTTTCAAATGTGGCAGGAAGATGAATGATTGAGTTGGTAGAATGCTACAGATAAAAGGTTAGGAACATTCTTTATCCAGATTATTATTTTTTTTAATCTCTCTTGGAGTGAAATATAGATCTTCCTATTTAAATCTTGAGTCCGTATCCATACGCTTTGCTGGGGGCTGGAATTGCCAAGAGCCGAGATATCAGAATCACAATCCAGTGAAGTTGACCAAAAGATTTTTCATCAGCTCTTCTTGGTCCTTGAATCGTGTACTAAATGAATAACGCTTCTTTTTCAGCAGTGAAAAATACATCTTTTTTTTTAAATTTATTTTTATTTCAGGGAAACCTGATACATCTCTTACTACCTAACAAAAATATAACACATTTATTATTAGTTAGTAAAAGATTTTTATATTAATATTTACTTCGAAAAGGAGTCCTCTTTCTTCCTGCCTT
This sequence comes from Limnodromus scolopaceus, assembly GCA_028565335.1. Taxonomy (NCBI): domain Eukaryota; kingdom Metazoa; phylum Chordata; class Aves; order Charadriiformes; family Scolopacidae; genus Limnodromus; species Limnodromus scolopaceus. Next base: position 17,786,090 of record JAOXNO010000063.1, read on the forward strand.
CAAAATTTTACTGTGTTTGTTGCCCTGCTGTTAGTATCATACACAGCACCTTTTTCGTTTCAGAATATTCAGGCCTTATACTGAACTTTAATATAAACAAATCCTTTATCTGCAATGTATTTTTATACAAGATCACACATAGGCAAATAATGACAAGTCTGCTAAATGGTATGCTATCTTGGTATATTCTGATTTTGAGATAACTATTTGGCAAATGTTGATCTAATCCAGGTACAGGCTGAACTTGGGGGCTATACAACAGGAGCTCTATCTGGATAAAAGAATGGCTGCCTGGCAGAGGACCACTTTCTAGGATGAGCTTGGTGTGTCCTGATTATGTAAAAGTTTTGGGAGGGGTTCAAAACCTAATAGAAATAATTTGTAAAAAAATATTTCTTTTTAAGCATAATATAGAGAACACAAAGCATTGACAGTGTTGGAGAGAAATATCTTGGTTTCCTGACTTATCAGTCAGTTATAAAGTGTAATTGGCCCAGCTGCACAACATGGCATGAATCATTAGGATGACATTATCCTGTCTTCACTCATTTCTTTTCTGCTATATCTCACAAGTCTGAGACGGGCAGCTATTTTTAATACTGAAAGCTTTCGTATGCCAGGTCCCACATGAACTAATACTGTCCTCTATCTCATTCAACATCTGTCAGATCAGCAGTGGATAACATGAGATGTTCCAGACTAAAAAGCCAATGACACCTGACGATACAGCTCATCTATCAGCAGCAAATACAGCACCAACCAGGTCCTTGAGTGACTGGAGCGTATGCACACATGAGAAGCCGTTGTCTTGGGAGTTTCAGAAAAGCTAATACTCAAAACCTTTCCTCAGGAGCAGACCATGCTGCAGCAGAGGTTTCTCTAGCTAAGCCTGAATCTCTTCAAGGCCTACACCTACCCTGCAGTCATGGCTTCATGGGGTCGTGTCACGTGTGTACAGTTGCAATAAACTCAAAGGTGGAGTGATTAGAAGTATATTAGAAAATGATGAGTGGTGTCTGACAGGTGAAGAGGAATTAACTGCCAATCAAAGAACTAGAACAAAACTAGCAAGACTTCAAAGCAGGTAAAAAGAGGTGACCCTTCAGGCGGTTGCACTTCACGTCTGGCATTCCTGGTTACAGGATGCTGTCACTGCTTAAAGCTTAACGAGCTCAAGAGGAGACATAGCAAATCCTCAGAGAAATCCTGTGTTATTTATTAAATGCATAGCAATAATGTCAGCTCAGGAAATGCTGCAGTTGCTTCAGGCCTGCCTTGCTTAGTCCCTGTTCCAGCACCTGATCACCCTACCTCTGAATTATTTTTTTGTTATGTTGAATTAGAACTTGTTCGTTTACTTGTTTGCTTCTGGCTCTGTATTTGCACCGGGTTGTTTCCCTGAGCTCTACAATGCTGCCTTCAGCTGTTACTGGGAGCTTCTAGAAGGTTCTGCAGCCCTCAGCGTCTGTGGGCTGTGATTGGTTCGTGGTTGCTCTCTGGCTCCTGATTGGCTGGTTCTTGAATAAAAATGCCTGCGAGGGTGGGGGCAGGGTGATAGCTGTGTGGATGTGGTGCTGCTGTTGTGTGGTGCAAGAGCTCTGTAGTGGTAAGTAGGTGGTGGAATGTGCCAGAAGGTGTGGGAGTGTTCTGTGGTGGTGGTGCTGCACCAGGCTCAGTTCCCAGTGCCAGTGGCCGCCATCTTGTTTGGGGTGGCAGGCAGGGTCTGGGGACTCTCCCGGGGCACTTCAGCATGTTGTGGCCTAGTGTGACAGTGCATTTTGCAGGCACACAGTTTGCTTATAGCCAATATGAAGCTTTGGGGGAATTTTTTTTTTTGCTTTTGGTTTCTTTTTGTTCCTTACAATATGGGCTAAGTTGTGCTTCTGTTAAAATCCTTATTAAGGGCTCAAGCCTATACAAACAGAAGGATCATTCTGAAAGATTGACAATACTGGCTGTGGGCTGTTCTGTGGGCATTGTGACCTTGTTTTCTGTCTTTAGGAGAGTCTGAGAAGTAAGGTTCAGCATTTGGAAGGGGTGACAAAGGGGTGAGCTCATTGCTGTTTGTAGCTAGGTGATATGAAGATACAGAGGAGGCAGAGATGGACTCTTTCTGGAAATAAACAGGGGACAGGCTGAAATATAGTGGACAAAAGTTGAAAATAGGGATAGTCTGATTAGATACAGTAATACTTATTTTGCTGTGTGGGTGGTCAGACCCTGGAACAGGGGATCAAATGGGCTGTGGAATCTACCCTTTGGGACAGTCAAAACTCATATGGGCAAATCTGAGCAACCTCATCTGCTTAGCTTAGATGACTGAACTAGATGAGCTCCAGAGGTCCCTTCCAACCTAAATTATTCTATGATGCTATGAATCCTATTGGTAAGCCTTTAATGTATCTCTTCATTACTACATATGTAGTAGGTTTGAACAAAAGTATTAACAGAAATACTCTATATGAAATTTGAATATCCTACTTAGCATTTCCTTATTTGTTTCTACGTGTTTTTTGTTACCATGATTCCACTTCCTGAAGAGGAAAGCTTGAAATACTTCCTTGCAAGAATTTCTGGATAAAATTCCTGGCAGAAAAAAAACCAAAACCCCTAAAGCAAACTTATTTTGAAATTTTAAGTTTACCAATGCATTTTTTAATTTACTTTTTGTTATCTTTGTGATTAGTGTTCAGGGTTCAACATTCACATTGTGAATAGAGGAGGTTAGTGAGGGGGATTCTTTCGATGTTTGACATCAGGAGAGTGAAAAAATACTTTATTGAAGTACTAGAAGCATGACCTGAAATGATTAAGGATTTTCCTCAAGATAAATTTCATACAATATATGTCTGAGAAAAGATCCTGAAATAGCGTGAATAGTAGTCTCAAAGAAGCAGCTACCCACTCACCATGTAGGTGTTGCTAAAAACATATAGGGTGGTTTTACTTTTTTGCTAATCTTCTTCTCCAGCATTTCTGCAAAGGGATTGTTACTAAAAGAAGATAGAGATGACCATTATAAGGTGTCTTTTTCATTAATCCTTGTTATCAGTTTGAATAATGTACAAAAACTTTTTCTTCACCTTATGCTAGTCCCAGAAAACATCTCTAAATAATAGAAAAAGAACAGAATAGAAGGAACTGTTGTAAGAGCATAATGAATTTTATGTAGTTAGAAGGCGAGAAGGAGATGACAGCATCTTTGGTAACATGGGGTGTCTGTTTCATTTGTTCCTAAACCTTCTTGTGTTGGTGTCAGGTATAAGGGCCTATTTAGGATTCCCATTACAGATTAGTCCCAAAGGCAGTGTGGATAGGTGCCTTCAGGCATGTGCTCTGCCAGCCTGGTTCCCAGCCTTCCAGGTTAGTTCCTTAGATAACTAGGATGCAGTAGATTTCTGTCAAGCAGTAACCAGGAGGTGGTGTACGGTGAACACAGAAGTAAATCCGAAAACCTGTCAGGATGTCCTTGGGTATATATCCATGGAGATAAGAAGTGTTTCTAGGTACTCCTTAAAGGACAAATACATTCCAGGACCATCTCATGAACTGTTTTGCTGCCGTGAATTGTTTTAAAAGTTCGAGTAGCCCAGAATTCCACATCCCAGTGGCTGTAAATGGATGCTTGTAGAAGAGAAAGATGGGTTCCTCTAATGGCTGATTTTGACACCTAACACATTCCCTGGTTTCAACTATTTTTTGTTGGCTACTTACGAAACCAGATGTGGTAATGCATAATTAGTACAGGATTTCTCTTCCATGATCTCATCTAGGCTCTTACTTACCTCATGTAAAATTTTGGCATCCATGGTATTTGTAGATGGTTGGACTCGATGATCCCAAGGGTCTCTTCCAACCTGGACAATTCTATGATTCTATGACAAGGAGTGCTACATCCTAGTGATGTGTTGCTTTAATGGTGGTCTAATGTGGGTTGGAACCTGCATCCTGGTAGTTTATTTAATGCCATTTAGTTGTTATACATAAAGGGCTGGTGATTGATCACCAAATTGATTGAGCCACCTCATCCATACCACTGACAGATCTCTGTTGTGTCTGAAGGATGCAGAGGGGTCTTTGCTTCCCTGATCATTCTCTTAAGGAAGCCTTTCCATTAAGGTTTGATTGTGCTTGCTGCCCTCCTCTGAACCTTTTCAAAGCATATTCTTTGAGATGAGAGGATCAGAACTGGATGCAATATGCAAGATACAATGAATCATGGGTTGCTTGTGGTGCTTTATTTTGCTTTCTTATGATTAATATCTGTTTAGCTTTTCAGGCTGCTAGTAAGAAGCATTTTCATGGGACTATTTATAATAACCCCCAGTGTCTTGTTCCTGAATGATAATAGTCACCTCAGAATCTGTTGTTTTATATGTGAAATTAGGATTGCTCTGCTCATCCAACATAGTCAATGTTTTTCTTCATTGAGTTTTGCCTGGTTTTACTGCCTAACTGCTGGAACTTAAAATCCCTCTGCAGTTCTTTACAGCTGCTCTTTGCCCTTACTCCTTCAAATGACTTTGTATTGTTGAACTTCTATCACCTAACTACCTAACTGCTTGATCCCTTTTCCATCTTGAGAATGTTCAACAGTTACAGTTACACATCCCTGTAGAATGCCATTAGTGACCTCCCTTCTTCATGAGGGCAGATCGTTTATTCCTACATTTTGTTTCCTATCTTTTTTAAGCCATCATTTATCCATGACATTCCCTCTTATGCTGTAACTTCTTAGTTGCTTTCAAAGCCTTGATGGAGAAATTTGTTGAAAGCCTTTTAGAAATATATGTAGACTTTTATCAATGGGATCACTTTAGCTGCACAGAGGTGACCTTTTTGGAGAATTCTTCTAGGTTTGCGCAGGGCAATTTCCTTTAACAGAAGGCAGGTTGACTCTCTAAAAATGCATTATTTTTGTCAAGATGTCCATTCATTTTTTCTTTACAGTTTCTACATGTGTTAGACTTCCAGACATGTTATTTCTCAGTTTTATCCTGGCATCCCTCTAAAATTTGGTACTGTATTTTTACCTCCCCAGTGCTCAGATGCCAAGGTCACTTCAAGTGAATGGTTATTCACTGCTGGGAGTAGTTTGGCTAATTGGCTTCCCTTAGTCTTAGGTGAGTACCGCTTAGTCCTTGTGACTTGATATTGCTCACAATGTAAAATCTCCTGGAATCTCCTCTATAGTCACTTCAGCTTCAGGCAGATCCTTTGAGTCCTCCACAGAGAAGGATTCTGGAGTAAGAATTTCCTCTTTCTGCTACAGGGACCATATGCAAAGAATTTGGCTTTTCTGAAATATTGTTTGCTTCTGTGAATGCTTCTCTTAGAGTGTATGTATGGCCTTACAGACTTCTTGAAAGGTTTTCTGCTGTTGATATTAGTAAAGACAATATTGTTAGCTTTGATTCCTTTAGCTTGCTGTTTCTTGAATAATTCTTTGGTTGACTTACTGTGTATGTATGTTTAATATACCAAGGTTTATTTTCAGTTTTAACAGGATGCCTTATTGTTTCCAGAAAGTGCTAAAACATTTTAAAAATCTTTAGGAAAATGGAAACATGTTTGAATATAGTAAAATATGTTTGTTTCCTCTCCGCTATTTAAACTGATTCCTTTTACAGGTCATTTTTTTGAAATTCCTTTTTTTGCAAAATAGTCTATATAACGTCAGGCACATAAATGTGTATGTGCATTTCTTTGCTGAATAGGAAAGGATTTAATTGGAGGCTTAAATATGCTGCTGAATTTGGCCTTGATAACTTAACTTCCTAACAGTCTAAGTGATATTAATGTATCAACTACGAGGAATAAAATTTACCCCCAAACACGTTGAAGGTTCTAGTTAAAGCTAGTCAGAGAGATCAAAGCTCAATTTAGCAACTTTCTTTTTTTTTTTTTTGGTCCTTCATTGTTTTAATAGTCCTACTTTCTTTTTCATTACAACATGGCATACGTTACAATGTAAAATTACCCTGAAACCTGTTTTCCTTGCGTTTCTGGTGAGTTATGAATTGAGGAATTTGAAGTGGTTATCATTTGTTTCTATTTGTTAGTGTTCATTAATTACAACACCACTATTCAGATAAATCTATCAGGTAAACTGAAATTCTCTGTCGTTTCTATTTTGGATCACTAGTTTTAGATTTGCAGTAGCTTGTCTGGATCTCAGGTCTGTCTTTTAAATTTGTTTCTCTAGGGTTCTGAAATTTTATCAGATAGTAGAATAGTAAATAGTTGTTCAGACTTCAAACCCTAATGTTTCTGGTTAAAGCCATGAAGTGCTTTCCTATTACAAGTTTCAACTGAAGCAAAAAATGTGAATTCAGGATTTTCTTCATAAAGAAATTCTTTGTAGGAAGAAAAACCAAAATCCTATATTTGTTCAGCTTGCTTTCTTCAAAGATCATATGAACTTGGAATATAGACTGCTTACTTTACAGCTATTTACTTGTTTTTTCTACTTACCATAGTTTACAGAGTCTTTCTATCATACATTCAACATCTCCAGTCTGGCTGGAGAGATATATATAGCTCTTCAGGCATGCAGTGTTACATTATTTTGGTTAACAGTGAGCTCTGTATCTCAAATCTTCCTGCCTGGCTAGAAATAATAGTTTAATTTTTACAACTTTGACATGAGACATGCTACCTACAGCACAAGTTTGGGCAATTGTAGTTAGAAGTGCCTTTTTGGTAACAAGAGGTATCCTTAAGGATACATGTATGAATGATGGAGACAGATGTATGACCTTTGATTATATAGCATTGAAGAAAAATCCATGCAATATGCTAGTCTAGGCCCTCAAAAAATGAATTTGGCATCACCCTAAAGAATTCAAATTCTGTTCTGCTTTGTAGAAATTCCTCTTAACTTCTTATTCCTCTTAAGGGCAAATAGATTTAAAAAGGGAAAAAAAAGGCCTGATCTCACATCTATAGTCTAGGCTGGCACTGTGGCTTGGGTTACTTCTATAATAAAACTTAAAAACCCATAGGCAATGTCTGGCTATTGTTGGCTGCTTTAAATCCTGGAGACCCTAGAGAGAAGCCTACTGTTGTCAACACCAGTAACTGATATCAAAAGTAAATAAAGTGATGGCTAATGCTTTTTGATGCTGGAGGTGGCTTTGGGATTATTATGAAGGCATGAGGACTACAGTAATAGCGTATCACTGAATCTCCTAGATCAACAGCAGGTTGAGTGAAGGAAGTGTTAGTGACGTATGTCTGGTTTCAAGACATGCATAATAAAAATGAGACTAATCAAGGATTAGGACCAAGGATTAAGCCAGGGTTTAGGAAGAGAGACTTTGAACTAAGATTGCAGATGGATTACATAGTGCTAAAACTCTACAGGGTGTAGGTGGTTGGTACTCAGTGAAGCCTGGGCTAAGAAAAAGAAGGCTCAGTTTATTGCTGAGGTCCTAATGTTTAGAGTGAGGGCTGGAGATAGCAAAAACTTGCTTGGTGGTTATGCAGCTTATTGTAGAAGGTGAAGGATTTGGTAGTGTGTATGACGAGGAGACCTGATGGTTGGGGTATATTGGAGTCTACATGGTCTGAGTTTGTGTCACTGTAGAGGTAGACCACTGTTTCTGTTACAGCTTTTTTTGTCACTAAGATGACCTAAAGGCTGGATTAGGTTTGGTTGCTGGAATGAAACTACAATGAAATGTTAACCACTGGCTTATCATTTGGATGTAGTTAAACCTAAGGTTAAGCTAGGTCATGATTCATTATTGAGGAAAATTGTATTTCTTAATAGCATCAATTCTTGATCTCTTCATAGCTTCTTTGTGCAAAACTATAATATTTGGTTTCATCTTAATTTTAGTCTCACTCCTAATACTTCTTCCGTTGGGAGGTAGACAGGCTTCATTTAATAGATAGACCTTCTAGGCCCCAGGGGACCAGCATTGGCTTCAATTTGGTAGGAATAATTCAACATTTTTGAACTTCTCTAAATATCACTTTTTCTTTGTACTTTGTGTGTGTACAAACATATATGTGCCAGTCTTTGTTCCAGATAAATAATTGCAGTCAGTTGCTTATTGAGTGTAATACCCTTGAGCCTGTCAGAATTTTCAGCATCATCCCATTGCCAGTTCATTTCCCCCATCCCAGACTACGTGTTCATTTCCCATACAGCACTGATCAAAACAGTTGGAGAGTTTGGCCTGCAGTCTAGGCTTTGGCAGCCTTGTGTAAGTGCTAAATTTGATTTTTGTTTCCAAATTGGAGGTTATATGTTTGCATAGTCTCCTGACTCCTGCTGAGTTTACTTCTCAAGAAACAAGATGCTACTGATTTCTTCTTTAGAGGTAGATAGTGCCAATATTATCCCTCTGATGGGTCTGGAAAAGCATGGAAGCCAAAAACCAAGAGAAGCTGCCTCTCATAAATTGGTTCAGTGTGCCATGGCTCATGGCTCCCTGTTCTGTAGCAGTCTTACTATGGGTTGTCAAACAGAGATAAACAGACTGTTTCCCACACCATAAATTGCTAACCTGTCCTCTGATCAGTGGTGAGTTGAGTACTTTTGTTTTAAAAGCATCACTAATGTGTTTAATTCCTTTTTATCTTGAATTCAGACTATGCGTTAGCTCTACCTGCTGCTTTTTTTTGTGAGTTACTTTCACTCCAGAGTCAGAGTCATTTGAGATGCAGGCTCAGATAAAGAAATGAAAATTTCTTAATTTTCCGTTTAAAGAAAAAATAAGTCAGATTTGTAAATTCAAGCTTCTCTTTGCACCCCCTAGTATTGGGGTTTCATTAAATGTTTTCCATCAAATAGAAGGCATTACTTGATGTCTCCATGTTTTAATAGTTCTAATAGGAGGTTAGTAACTCTCATTTGTAGAGGGATTCTCTACATAATGAATAAGAAATTCTAAGGCAATAAAATTAATGAGAGGAAAAAATTGGTAAGAAATCAATGACAAGTCAATGACAGCTGAATGCAATTCATATAAATGTGACTGGTACTAAGAACCATCTGTGAAAGCCTCAGCTAGAGAATTAATCTGAACTTCCTGAACCCTTCACTTTTATTTCTGCTCTTTCTTCATATGTATTTTATTCCTGTCAGGAAAGCCTTTGCTCTTCCAACAATTTTACAGAAGATGTTAAGAACTGCAGTAAACTAGCAGACGTGTACAGTAACTTCCCTACAGTCTTCTAAAAAAAATTGATGGTGCCATCTGGAGTCCTGGGAAGATTAAACAATTTGCTTTTTAAAATGTGTTTGATTGCATGTTTAAAGATGTTTTCTTGTATTATCATCATAATATTAAATCCAGCATTATCAAACAGCAGACAATAGTTCAGCACAGTTTTAATTTATTGATTGCTATAAGATAGGGGGGTAGAGTTATATAAATGTGCTTTGGAATACATGAGCGTTGTGCTGCACAAATCATGCAGTTCAGTGCATTGCATTACGGTGTCTTTAGTGACTTGAGTCTAGTATTTCACTGTGACAGCAATTGCAGTCATCTCTAACATGTTTTTTTAGCTCTGCTCTTCTTTATACTACTTATGAACAAAACAATAGGCTGTAAGATATTAAATAAGCTTAAGCGTAACATAAGGAATGCTGAAATGGGAAAATTCAGTGATAACTATAGTGATATAACTCTCAGTATAAACACATTGTTTCAGGATTTACAGCATAATTTAGTGTTACTTGTGTCTCCTTGGAAGTGGTGCAGTTTTGGCAAAACCACCAAAAATATAAAAAAAAAAAAAAGAGGGGGGGAAAAAAGTGCTGAATTCCAAAGGTAGAGACCTGTACTAACACAGAGTGATATAATTATATTGGTTTGAGAATGCCAATACATTTTCCTGGGAAGGCATTCTTTAATCTTATTTTGGAATTTCTATTGATTTTTCTTGTTAGCAGTGGCTGAAACATGATTGCATGTAACATCTAGCTTATGCAACAGTGCCTTGAAATAGACCTAGCAGCTCAGTCCTCATGGTGACACACAGAATCTGAGTACAGATTTCCAGCAGCATCAAAATAACTAATAAACCTTTCCCCGCTCAGGAAGTTAACAGAATCATTCAAGCGAGCACTGTCTCCACGCTTGAAGATACTGCCTCATGTTACACCAGTCCTTCACGGGGATATCATGGAATAGTTTAGTGATGTGTAGTATGAATTTAAAATACTTTCTCTTACCGGTAGAAGTAACAGTATCTGCAGTCTTTCTTTCACATAGATCTGTGTAACTACAGCCCTGTACACATACATATAAAACTCTGTAAGTACTTGCAGAAATCTTAATGGATACAAAATCCATCTGCAAGTCTGTATTTATTCTAAATAAACAGTCTGTATTTTCATAATACTAAAAAACTTGATTTTTGCCACACCTTCCCCACCAACTCTCCTACTTAAGAAAGCTACTGATGTCTTTAAAGTCTACAGGACTAATATGTCATCAACACGGTTAAGAAAGGGAAATATTCTGTGTACTGCAAGAAGTAAAACAAGAAATGGTTTGAATTTGAAAACAAAAAGTACAGATAAGTTGTTAGAAATTTTAGGAAAGGTCTTAGGCATGTCTTGTATTGCAGTTTTCTGCCCTTTAAAGGTCTTGCATTAAGCTGGAGATTTATTTTAATAGGCACCATGCATAATGGATTATAAAACAATGTGGCTATCTTTCTTCCATTTAAAATTTGGAAATCTATATTTTGAGTTTATCTTTAAATGAAGTGTAGCAAGATATGGCAACATTTCTGTGAGGTTAATTTTCACTTGACTTCATGAAATATTACATTGGTGTTCTGTGTTAGTTCTGCTATGTGTTCTGAGTTCTACTAGGTTATCAGGCCAAATCCTGTGTGTAGTGTGACCAACACACTCTTACTTTGCTAAAAGGGAATGTGATCAGCTGAAGAGAAGTGTTTGCCTATAATGATTTCTCAGTCTGCTGCTTCAGCAGTGGCTTGTTGCTGCAGTCCAAGGGTAAGTGGTAAAAGCAGCAGGGAAGACAACTAGCAATTTGATCACCTCATTGGTACACTGTGCCATGTGTTGTCTAAGACAGCCATGAAAGCCTGAGAACTTGTGGAAGGCCACAATTTGTGTTTATCATTCATATTTTATGGATAACAACTTTGATTTTCAGTTGTGAAAGCAACAGCAAGTGATAGCTGGGAAGCTGTCAAAATCACTGAAGTGTTTAGCAATGTTATTTCAGTGACTATGCTGAAGACTATCTGTAGAATTCAAAGCCACAAAACATAATTAAAGTCGGATCCCTTGCTTATCTATTTAAAATGGTTGAATTCTTTGTCTGGAGACAAATGTGAAAAGTTTAAAAGAAAAGGATATATGAAGACTGGAAATAAATATAAATTATTTTCCAGTACTCTGTTAGCTTGGCTATTTTGGCATTAAGTGCCAAAATATTCAGAAAGTGACATCATGATTGAGAATTGCCTGAAAGAGCTTGGCAAGTCACTGAGACCATCCTTTTCCTGTGAGGTGTTATCAGCTGTCTGTCTAGGCAATTTGTTTCAAAAATACCTGTCCCAGTTGTTACAAAGCTTTTTGTAATGTTTGAGTTGAGTCTGTCTTGCTGCAATTAAAGTGATCTGCTGCTATTTATTGTGCTCTTGTCGATGTGGAAAGCATGACCTCCATCTCTGCAGTAGCCTTTTATATCACCTGCACTGTTATGACTTCAGCTCAACTCAATGCTTCAGTCTATCTTCTTAGATAAGGAACAAGTACTCGGACTCACAGGGTCAGAGACCTGTTACCATCTTCCTAGCAAGTAATATGCATAGCCTTAACACTTAAGACACTTCTAGCTGAACTATACAAGCTCCCACAGACTAGCTGTTGTAGCAGAATTCTTGACAAGTTGAGAATTTTAATGTTGATTTTCCCTAATCAAATAAAATTGCTTTATTCTGCATGAAAACTTAGAAGCTATTTTCCTCATGGAGTAATGTTGAATACTGCATAGTCCTGTAAATGTATCACAGAACAATCTATTTACAGGTCAGACTGTGGGTAATCCAGGCATATTGTAGTAACTCTTAGCACATAACATAGCAGGTGTAATATCCTGAATACACCCCTGAGCTGCAGTAAATCCTCAATTTTGTTATGCTCTGGATACAACATTTTGTGGGGGGGAAGGGAGGAGGAGAAAGACTGGTGGAAAATGATGGTGTAGGGATGCTCTTTGGAACCAGTTAACTATGCAGTGGGTGTAAATGAAGACACAGCTAGGACATGCAGATCGTTAATGAATAGTAGTTGGATAAAATAGCAGTATGGAAAAGGACAGCAAGCATTTAAGCGTTACAGAAAAAAATTGTTTCTTTCATAGCACAATGATGGTGCCACAATATTCCTATCTAACTTAAGAGCTTCACTGAACTCTAAGGTCTGTAAAATGCCAAAACTCTTCAGGAGATAGCTTCAGAGCCTGTATGGCATGACAAGCTGTATGCCTAAAAAAAACTTTACTTCTGGTATTCCTGAGATAGTTATGTAGCCAGGCTTTGAGAAGCACAAAGAATGATAATGTCACATTGCCATCCTCTCAAAGGATTTGTTGACCACCCTGCTATAGCAGTGTATTTTGCTGTTTCTTTATTTTACTGTACTATCAGATATAACAAATTGAAGCCCATGAATTTTGGAGCTGGTGAGAAATGCACTCTGCTGCAAGTAGAATTTTATTTTATTTTATGCAAGAAAAACACAGAAAGGTGAGAAAGACTTTTTAAGAGTGAGAAAGTATAATAATTGTATTGAATTAATGTCTTTCATGCTGCTCTGCCAGTCCCCCAATTTTTGATTTAACTGTTAGCCTACATATAGGAGTTCTTTATAGTAGCTTGGGAAGATGAATAGAGAAGAAATCCCATTTAGCACCCGGAAGCTGGAAAGAAGCAGGGTGAGGAAATGCCTTCTGGACCATGTCTTCAGCAAATTTCTTAACTTAGAAAAGACTTGCTTATTAGTTAAAATAGGCCACTGCCACTTTGGATAATATACTCTTAAAATTCCACACTGTGGCATCTGTGACCTCAAGATGTTAAGATAATCCACAGAAGTTAACCACTGAATTTTTATTATGAGTACATTGACAAAACCATAGTTTTATTGTATCTGCACATATAATAAAGTTGGCTGGATTGCTGAGAGCTGTACTTAGAGATGAAAACCCTTTTAGAAAGCTTAACAGTTTTCATACTTCAGGGCTTTAAATACAGATTCTGACGTTGTCTTTTTCTCATTGCTGCTTCTAGGCAAGTAGTGTGCTTTGGCATAGAATCAAGTTGCTTTCCCCTCCCTGCCTCCTGTACAAGATAACTGTACATATGATGTCATGTAGATATTGAACTGGTCAGAGTTACATCACTTCTTTGCCATTGGAAATTGTAGTGTGATAGGTCCAAAGGCTTCTTCTGATACAGGCATACTACTTTCTCCCTCAGCTAGATTCAAATTGCTAGAAATGAAGAAATTCTCCCTTATTTAGGCCAGGTGGAGTAACAATCCCACAGAAGTAACTCTTAAGTTCGAGGCCAGAATATGTTTCACTTTAAAGGTTTATTGTCCATTGCCAGAATTGAGGCTATAGTTTAGTAAATGCTGTAGATATGATAGGGGGGGAAAAAAAGCTAGAATATCATGGTCTTTTTTTTTTCCTATCACATTTAACACTCCGAAGGGCCTGCTAGATCCATGAGTTAGCATGTGTACATATTTTAAGTCATACAGTAACCATACACTTTTCAGTGTTCTTACTTTAGTAAGCCTAAAGCATTTTAGTTTGGGGACTAAAATATATGGAACAATACTGTTGAAAACATGCTTCTTAATCATTCACCTAAAGAATTTTCAGAGAATGAACATGTATAAACCCCATCTTTTCTTCCTAGTAGAAGATCCTCCCTACTCCCTGCTTCCCCCCCCCCAAAAAAAAAACACCAAACAAAAGAGGGCCTGCATTAATTCCAGCTGTTACACTCTTTTTCTACAGTCAGAATACTGAGCAGAAAAGTTCTAATGCATTAAAGTGAAGTGCAATGTAGGAGCAAAGATCAGCCATGGTTTTATGTTCAGAAAGCCTAAACAACGACTTAAATCTCATTCTTTACGTGAGAGAGATACAGAGAAAGCAGAAGTATCTCAAATAGTATAAATTAGTTAACTTAATAATGAGGGAGAATAAACCACATGACCTTGAGAAAACAAGTACTCAGAATGAGAACACTGTGTGCTATTCCCACTTCTCCTCTGTGTAGGCTTTGCTCTTTCTAAGACTAGAGTGCTTATAAATGCTATGTGTACTTATGGCAGGCAGGTGGTATTTGGATCTTATTTCCCAGTCATCCCAGTCTTCAGAAAGGGCAAGAAGGAAGACCCGGGAAATTACAGACAGGTCAGCCTCACCTCCATCCCTGGAAAGGTGATGGAACACCTCATCCTGAGTGTCATCTCAGAGCATATGGAGGAAAAGAAAGCTATCAGAAGTAGTCAACATGGATTTACCAAGGGGAAGTCATGTCAGACTAACCTG
>JAOXNO010000063.1:17800756-17812400 GCA_028565335.1 Limnodromus scolopaceus
CCCAGTGACAGGACAAGAGGAAATGGGCACAAACTTGAGTATAAGAAGCTCCACCTAAACATGAGGAGGAACTTCTTCACTGTGAGAGTGGCAGAGGACTGGAAGAGGCTGCCCAGAGAGGTGATGGAATCTCCTTCTCTGGAGACATTCAAAACGCGCCTGGACAAGTTCCTCTGCAACATGCTCTAGGTAGACCTGCTCTGGTGGGGGGGTTGGACTAGATGATTTCCAGAGGTCCCTTCCAACCCCATATGATTCTATGATTCCTCACCACTACCACATGATGGTGCTGCAAGGCCAGGTGGAACAAAGAAGAGCCTGCCAGACTGCATACTGAGCAGTGACCTGTCCAGATACATCCTCTGTAATATCTCTCCTCCTAAGTAAAGGAAGGCAAGCAGAAAAAGTTCTCTACGGGCAAGTGAAAGTCTTTATCCAAGACTGGTTGTTGGCTGGTTCATTCCTATCCTACTTCCCTAACTTTTAAAAGACTGTCTAGTTTCCCCGTAACTTTGAGGGTGTGCTAACATTAACAGTGCACTGGCACAACTTTATCCTCAGCAGGGCAGTTCAATAAGTAAATAATCTAGACAGTGGTAACATTCTCTTTGAATGCACCTTTATTCTGCTTTTACAGAGCAGTTTACTTGCAGCTGAATCACATGTAACTCACTGGACGGGGAAAGAGAGCTTTTACATCTGTGCAAGATAATAGGCATGAAAGCTATACTCTTTGCCAAACAGGTGAAACTGGTTTCATATCTGTGTCTCATTTTTTAAACGCTATACAAAATCCTTATGCAGCCAAGTAGTGTCTTTCCTTGACTTCAGTCTTTTACTCATTTTAGTTTGTGTGCCAAGTATGTAATAGTGAAGGTAAAACCATTCTGTAGGTGCAAGAGAGACAAATCAGTTGAAATTTCGATCTGGGACAATCATACCAATGACCAATGTGCACCTACCTATTATTGTTTATACTAACAGATTAAACTGCATCAGGAACCATAAATTAAGAGTTACAGGATCATGGCTGCTTGTTAATTTCCCACTTACAAATGCTAGTAAAAAAAAATGAAGAAAAAAACATTTTGAGATCGTATCTTAGTGTAAAACAGTTCTGTATTTTTCTTGGGCACACCTTTGTACTAGGTCAAAATGCTTAAGAAACTTTAGGAGAACACCTTGCATTTAGCACACTGCTGCCCTTCTAGGAATAGCATCTCATAGGCTAATAACCATGCTAAACTACACACCTTCTGGACACCAGGTTTTGGACACCTGATGAATCTTACCAGACTCTTAGGATCTTCATAGAATCATAGAATGGTTAGAGTTGGAAGGGACCTTAAAGATCATCAAGTTCCAACCCCCTGCCATGGACAGGGACACCTCCTGCTAGACCAGATTGCTCGAAGCCCCATCCAGCCTGGCCTTGAACCCCTCTAGGGATGAAGCATCCACAGCTCCTCTGGGCAATCTGTTTCAGTGTCTCACCACCCTCACAGGAAAGAATTTCTTTCTATTATCTAATCTAAATCTCCCCTCTTCCAGTTTAAAACAATTGCCCCTTTTCCTATCGCTACATTCCCTGATAAAAGAGTCCCTCCCCATCTCTCTTGCAGGCCCCCTTCAGGTACTGTAAGGCTGTTATAAGTTCTCCCCAGAGCCTTCTCTTCTCCAGGCTGAACAACCCCAACTCTCTGAGCCTGTTTTCATAGGAAAGGTGCTCCTACCCTCTGATCATTTTGTTGGTCCTCTGCTGGACCCGTTCCAACAGATCCATGTCCTTTCTGTGCTGAGGACTCCAAAGCTGAACACAGTACTCCAGATGGGGTCTCACAAGAGCAGGGTATAGGAGCAGAATCACCTCCCTTGACCTCTGACCATGCTTCTTTTGATGCAGCCCAGTATGTGGTTGGCTTTCTGGGCTGCCAGTGCGCATTGTCAACTCATGGTGAGCTTCTCATCCACAAGCGCTCCCGAGTCCTTCTCCTCAGGGCTGCTCTCAATCCATTCTCTGCCCAACTTATATTTGTGCCTGGCCCTGTCCCAGGTGCAGGACCCTGCACTTGGCTTGGTTGAACTTCATGAGGTTTGCATGGGCCCACCTCTCAAGCCTGTCCAGGTCCCTCTGGATGGCATCCCTTCCCTCCAGCATGTCGACCATGCCACAGAGCTTGGTGTCATTGGCAAACTTGCTGAGGGTGCAATGTATCCCTCTCTATCTTGTTTTATAAAAGGGGAATCCTTCCAGATACTTAGAGAAAAGTGGAGGGAACCAGAAACAGAACATGAAACTGGAAAAAAGGACTTACTCATTAACCTCTAGCTCATTTACCTCAATACAAGTAATATTTCAAGATAGCACAGCGTGGTGAAGAAGTAAGATGAAAAATTTTTCATCGTGATGAATTTGTTGTAATTTTTAAGTGAAGACTATTTGTTTTCCAAGCCAATCTGCAAAGTCTGTGGAAAGTGTGCATCGGCTCACTGTGTCTGTTCAGAGACAGACTAGAAGTAGGACTGCTGAAATCTAGGACTCTGAGAAATAGGTTCCTCCACTGGTATGAGTACACTGGGAAAGGTCAGCTGTATTCACACAGCTCAGGGTGATGCAATGGTGATATCCCATTTCTGAGAAAAGGAAACAGGTTGTGCTCAAGAAGCATGTCAAAAAATGGCAGTGCTGGTCAGCACGAGGGAATCCAGAATGGATGTAGTTCCAGTACATAAGGTCCAGACACAGAGTAGTGGATTGTTTCAGTGAAGAGAGTTTACACCTTGAGCTGTGCAGAAAAAAAGAATACAAATGACTATATTGACAGGAAACTATCAACAGGGTTTATAGACAGAAAACGTTGTGGGTTTTTTTTTTCTAGAGGGAAAAAGCTGGCTGTTTCATTTCCTTTCCTGATACATGACAAATCTTTTCCTGCAAGATTTCCTTACTAGGCTCCCCTCGGTGAGAAAAAGAAGTCGTTATCCTGTAAAACCCTTCACTCAGGAATGTTTCAAATCTTTCTCATCCTCTTAAGTTTTTCTTTGTGGCAGTATGAACTGTTGCTATCCAAGCAATCACCTAGTCTGTATGTGAGCAAAGAAAGGCATTTCACAGGTTTCACATCATGCTACACAGTTCAGACAGCTGGATACTTTCTCTGTCTGAATAATTTCCTGATACTTGGAGAGGAACTATAGGACAGGGTAAGGTGCAAAGTCATTTTGGAAGCTGTGTAGGAGGCAATGCCATTTTAGTTCTCCTGAAATTGTGGTAGAATTGATTAGTCAGGACAGTGATTACTGGTATTCTGTGTCTCTTTCTTTCAATAGATTAATAATTTTAATGGAAAAGTTTTCTGTATTTGAATAGTGTCGGATCACAATGTGAGGCAGCTTTATCAGTGACAAGTGGTTTTCAGCTTCCAGGCTTGTGAAATGCAGTGGTGTTAAACTAAGAGATCAATTTTCCTTTGAAAGGGACACAAATCTTACTTTAAGATGACATGGGCTTAGTTTTGTTGTCTGGTTTGCAATTCTTGCTGTCCTAATGGGATCCTATAGACTCTGTGAGATGTTTAGAGAAAAGCAGGTCATCAAGTAGGCGGTAGTGGAAAACTAGCTATCAAAGCATAAAAGGAGAACGAGTTTAGTATGGAGTTGGGCTCCTGTATGTTATTTCATACCAAATAAATCCATTGTTTGTGTTGAGTGGCAGCATATTTTCATAATTTTAATGCTTTGGCAGACATACAGAAAGTGCTGTTGCCCAGCCTGAAAATATTCCATTGGAAACTCTGAAATAAATTAAGTTTCAAGATTCTTTGATTTAAGAATCAGTGGGTATCGGTCCACTGCAGCAGCTGCTAAATAGTATGGAGAAACCCAACTAGATGGTTTTAGTCACTTAGTCTTTCTTTCAGGAACAGCTGCACAATCACAGTATTAGGAGGATTATAATGGGTCAGTTCTGTTTGGTTTCTTGGCTACTCTATGCCTGTAGAATGGGCAGGCTTTGTGTATAGAAAATTTCCTTTCTCTGAAAAATTTTGCACTGTTGTAATATTTTTCACTTTTTTTTTTAAAAGCTGGGAAAAAGATTTCTGATCATTTCTCAAAAGTTGACATCAACTGAACCTCTGTAAATTAAAGTAGAATTTGATTTGCAAGGTGAAATATTTCAAGTCATTGTCAGGAAGCACGATTCCTTACCTGGTCCCTGCATCAACATTTAACCATCGCTTCAGCACTTGACAAGACTATTATTACAGACAGCTGTCATATATATAGTTTGCCATTTTGATGTGAAATTGTCATGTCACATATTTTATATTTGAATTTGACATGCCAGGCTTTGCAAGTTTTCTGTAGCTTAAAACAAGTAGTTGCACACGCATATGAGGATTTCTCTTTCAGTAGTGAAAAATGTGTGAACACCGAAAGGTAAAAAGTGGTAGCACAAACGGCATGTTGCATTAGGTCATCCTACCCATGTGGAAGAATTTCTAATGATAACTGATGACACTAAGCTGTAGCAGATTTCTTAATAAATATTAATGTAGTTAAAGGGAATGCATAAACAGCTCTCCACTAATGACCTGCTGGCCATATGACGCAGCCCTATCATATTCCAGATGAAATTTGCCTCCTCATTGTGGTCTTGTAGGTAAATGTAGGTTGTTTATTCACATAAATCCTCGTTTTCCACTGAGAGTACATCTATGTAGTTTGTTTATTCCTTCAGTACATATTTAGGTTTTGTATCTATGGTGCAGTATCTCTGTTCTTCATCAGTTCCTGAAGTCCCTGAATATTAGTAGGCCATGAATATGGCTTTAATAAAACGTTTGTCTCTCAGTAGCTTTAGAAGTTTAAGCATGTTATTTCTTTCAACAAACTTTCAGTTAACTCACTGTTCCAAAGGTGGTTCTTTTGCCTTTGGCATTCAGCTAGACTGGGAGATAAACACTCTCCACTGCTGTATCGCTGCTGTGAACATCCACTCAAGAGATCAAAAAAAAAAAAAAAAAAAAAAATGTAGTAGTTCCAGGCAGCTTACATGGTGGCTGTCCCTTTTGGAAGACATTTTCTTGCTATGTATTCTGCAAATTAAAAATCTAGGGTAAGAAGGTGTCACAGAATAGTCCATAAGGCTGTAGAATCGGGTATGACGTTACGTATCGTAGAAAGAACCAAAGTTAAGAGTTTGCTGCCAGCTTTCATCATGTCTGTAGCTCCTGGTACCATCCTCACAAACCCTGGGAATCACCATGTACCCGATTAGAATGTGCTGCAAAGAGCACTTTGAGAAATGGAAAAAACCACCAAAAATAGTGGATTGCTGGGTCCTCCTATCATCTGACCCATCCCTGTCAGCTCTCAAACTACCCATGGAAGATAGCATGACATTTTTGGCAAATTCTACGTAAATTTTTATCCTTGGCTGAGAAATTAAGAGTTTGTGCTTGTTTGATTATGGGATAGGAAGGAGAAATGCTAACCGTGTTCAATTGTGCTGCAGTAGACTGCTTGCCATGTTGCTCTGTTAGGTAGATTTTCTGATCTTTAAAACTCTGAGCACAAGACTGGGCCGGTAAGATACTAGTAGAATTTCCTGCTGACTAAGACAGATGATGATTCAAAAATATTCCAGGTTTCTCCTTGGCTGCAGACTTGAAAGCTCTCAGATCATCAAGAAGTGACTCATTATAGAAAATAGACCTGCCATCCTCTGCTACTGAAAATATTTCTACATTTTAATGTATTCCTGCTTGGAAATGGTCTGCTGAATTTAGCAGCTTTATATGGAGCTAATCTGGAAGCTGCATACTGTGTACAACAGAAGAAAACCCTTTAAAACTTGTTCCTTAGGTTGCCCTGTGACTTTAGGGGGTCTATTTAATTGGCAGTGCTTCTTTCACCCCACCTCGTTCTGGGTTAGAGACTGCTGCATTAGCTTTATATGGTGTGCATGCTTCTATGTGCATATGTGCTTATATTCAGGTGTTGACCTCTGATATGATCACCCAAGAGCTGGGAAAGCTTGGTCCAGATGAGAAACTTAATTAGGTACTTCTGCTCATCAGTATTTTTTGCAGCTTTGTATTAAAAACAGTGAATTAATACTGCAGTCTGGGTCTTCCTCAGTACTCTGGGAGGACGATGAGGAAGTGTGGGCTTGAGGAACGAGCATGTAAGTGGAATGCAGGAACACTGCGTGCCAGTAGCAATGCCAGTATGATTTTAGGCAGGTTTTCCAGTACTATCTCCTCACATTTCCAGCTCATCTATGTATGGTAAGAATGAATGAGTTAATGTCAGTTCTGTGAAGATATAAGTCAAGATTGTATGTAACTAAGAATTATGAACAACATGGATGAATTCAGCTGCATCCATTGAAAGGGAAATGGTGCTGTTAAAAGCCTGCACATAAAGGATAAAATGCGTCAAGACTAAAAACAAACAAGCAAGCAATTTTTAAACTTATGAAGGTCTGATGCCTTTCTGTCTAGAGGGCTTAATCTTTTAATACCGAGCTATAAAGAACAATTACTTTTTTATAGGTTACGATTACAATCTAAGATGATTTACTACTTGGCTTATATTGCTGATGAGAGTTGGGCTGTTAACTTTGCTGGATTTTTTTTTATTTCGGTGGTCTGTCTTGTTCAGTCTCTTACTGTGTTTTCTGCCTCCTAAAAATCCTTCATGCTTCCATGTCAGCAAGTAACTCAGCTATGTACTACAATTTGTCGAGGATGTAGCAGTAGAGAAAGCATTACCCCCTTCAGATGTGACATTTGGTGTATTACCTGCATGTGCAGGATTGTCAGGGGTGTAGTTTCTGACCTGCAATGCATTATCTGCTCTACTGACTTAGGGGCTGTTTATCACCAGTGACATATTTCTCTGCAGGAACCTGCCATTCTTCTTGTGCCTGCTTTAAAACACTAAATGCAGACATACAGTCTGAAACTAGGTGCAAATTTGAGGGTGGAATGAAAACAGATTTTTTTTTTTTTAACAATTCCCTTCAATGTTGTCAGCTAAACACGGTGCCTAGTAAGCTGCTTTTGCTTCGGTAACAAATACCATGTTAAAGACCATAGGCACTGCAAGAGTGAAATTAATTATGTATGCTTTATGCTTGTCCAACTAACCACACTGTATTCCCAATGAAATACTTAACACATCTGTGCGTTCCTAAAGTCAAATAACATCACTGTAATTTGAGACTTTGAGCAGGGAAGAAAAGATTTTGTTACACCTACCTCCAGGAAAGCTATTCTTTTGGAGGATGCTTTTTTCATTCATATGCTTTGATTGTGTGCTACTTAATTTAGTCAAAAATTCTAATTGAGCTTATTGGCAGACTGCCTGATCTGTGGCACAGTAGGAATCTTTAAGTTCGAACCTTTGGGGATGTTTTCAGAGGAACGTATGTCTCCTATTTCATGCTTTATTGTGGCAGACTGATGAGAATTTTGAAAGCAAATGACAGTTGACATAAAATAAATCACACTGGAGTTTGTTCTCCCGCTGTTGCTTTATAAATGATAAATTTCAGATACTCTATTTAATTTAGAATATGTATTTGATATGATGCTAATGGATGGCAACAGCAGTAGAATAATTCAGTCATGAAACAAGAGGTTAAGTGTGAAAAGAACTCTTAATGGGAGTGATTTCTGACTAAGCAATAGATGGTAGACATTAGAGCAGTATTCAGTATCTGAAGGAGTTAAGATAGATGTTATTTGACAGAGCAGTATGTGTCATGGTCTAAGCAGACATAATAGGATGAAATTAAGAAATATATTAATATTTAGGCTACAGACAAGACTATTTCCTGGTAGTAAGACCTGTTCTAGTTTAAATGGTCTGAAGTTAAAAAAAAAGCAGCTCCTAGCAGGGAATATTTAACACCATGCTGAACAATATGCTAATCCTCACAGGAACATTACAGAATTGTCAGCAGGATGAACTAGCTGATCCCTTCTATCTCTGTTCTGTTTAATTTCAGTATCTCTTAAAGTTTCTGCTTAAGAGAATATATACTTCTTCATTTTCCTGTTTTCTTGAGAACTGTCATGTCTATAGCCTGGAGAATGACCTACTGCTGCAGGACATCCTCTGTTTGCTTTTCATTGCCCTTGATTTTTACAAGTAGTCTTGTCAATGAATGTCTCCAGCTGAAGCATTTGAGTTCGATTTACCTAGTTACATACTAAGTATCTCTGTAGTGTCAACTAAATGCTTCCTACTGACCTGGAATTGTCAAGTTTCCAAAGCTTGAGGACTCTGCAAATGGATGTACACAAACAAAAAGTATCCTTTGAAGACTTGTCATCTCACCTCTGCTGTTCCAGGGAGAAACTGGATGATTTACACCAATGTCTGTCCCCTCCTTGCCTCTGGAAACATGGAGATACTTCCACTTAAACAGGACTTCTGTGGAAAACGTAACAAAATTGTGCTGAGAATGGTTGTGTGTGTGTGGTTTTTTTTTTTTTTCAAATGTTCTTCTTAACACTTTTAGCCTTTTAGGTGAGATGAAAGCTTTCTACTTTTCTGCCAGATCTAGGATGATCTAGATCTGTTTTTCAGCACTGCTGGCCACTGCTCTACTCTGTTCATAAACCTATTTTAAAGTATGTTTATGCATTGTGGAAAAGAAGTGCTACATTTTAAACTTTTGGTTTGATGACTGAAATTAAATGGATGAAATGTTTTCATTTAATAAATGAAAAATATATTTAATATTAGTGAAAAAGCCTATAGAAATAGTTGTTTCTAAAAAAAAAAAAATTAAATCAAATCTTGCATCCTGCTACACCTTGTTTGGGTTCCTATAAAGAGTGGCCAGCAGGTCGAGGGAGGTCATTCTCCCCCTCTACTCTGCACTGGTGAGGCCACAACTGGAATACTGTGTCCAGTTCTGGGCTCCCCAGTTCAAGAGGGACAGGGAACTACTGGAGAGAGTCCAGTGTAGGGCAACTAAGATGATTAAGGGATTAGAGCACCTCCCTTACGAGGAAAGGCTCAAAGATCTGGGGCTCTTTAGCCTCGAGAAGACTTCTCTTCCCTGAGGGGGAACACAGGGGAGACCTCATCTGTGTTTACCAGTTCCTAAAGGGTGGGTTGAAGGAGGATGGAGCCGGACTCTTTTCAGTGGTTTCCAGTGATAGGATGAGGGGCGACGGGCATAAGCTGGAACATGGGAAGTTCCACTCAAATATGAGGAAAAACTTCTTTACAGTGAGGGTGACAGAGCACTGGAACAGGCTGCTGAGAGAGGTCGTGGAGTCCCCTTCTCTGGAGATTTTCAAGACCCGCCTTGATGCAGTCCTGAGTAATGTGCTCTGGGCAATCCTGCTTAGAGGGGAGTTGGACTAGATGATTTCTAGAGGTCCCTTCCAACTCTGTCAAATCCGTGAATCTGTAGCAGCTTGTGGCTTCATTGCTTATTGCTATTGAACAGAATAATCATAGATAGTTCTGGACAGTTTACTTACAAAGAGCAGAGGAAAATGTTTACTATGAGATTCCCACTGTAGCTCGTGAACCATGAACTCATCTTCCTATAATAGTCTTTGGTCTTTATAACATCTTAAGATACTGAACCCTTAGGTTTAGTATTACATGACCCTTCACCTTCCATAAACATCTCCAGATAGTTTGCCAAACTCAGTGCAGACTCTTTTTTTTGCCAAGAAATCTACAACATTTTGCCTAATTTTACGGAAAGTAAAATAAGAAAAAAGCAGTGCTGTCGAATAAATACCGCTGGAAGTATCTTTCCAAGATATCATCCCCATTTTATTTAGGATAGAATTGGAATGTTCTCATTAACTTAAGTGTAAAGTAGGTGACAATTTTAATGATACAGTGTGTGCTGTGGGACAAATGAAGTAGCAGCTAGTAGTTGGTACATTTTTGATTGTTGCAATTTTATTGTAAAATATTCTTGCTCAATGTCACAATTCTATCAACATGATACAAATATTTTGTCATAATGAAAAGTTATTGACCCTTACAATAGGTATGTTGTATAGTGCGTAAGTGTTCTGGTCATAATAATGTTACATAAATTAAAATAAAATCACTTCCAGACTCACACTAGGATTTGAGAAGGTATTAGATACAATGAATCTGACTTGGAAAGGCTTCACATAAATATCTGTAACTGGGGTAGAATTTAGTTTATGCCTTAGCTTTCTGGGAAAGCCATTCTTTGGATGTCAAGATCTGAATTACTTCTGAAGACAAAGTTTTGAGAATAGTTGTGATAAGAGACTGAGAAGAGGTTTGACCATCTGAGGAAAAGGCATTTACAGGGTTTTTGTTATTCAATAGCAGATCATCAGAATAAAGACCAGGGAAACGGAGAAGTTCATAAAGACCAGAGAAAGCCATAAAACACAAATTCCCAAGCACCACTGATGAGCAAGCACTTCCTCATTAAGGGCTTGTTACAGTACATATATATAGCTTCAATCAATTTGTTTTATCAGGGCACCAAGTGCCTCGCATAAAATTTGAGGGCACTCAGTACTTAATTGAAATTAGCCACGTATAACCCTTGTATTCAAATAAATACCTGGCTTTTTGAAGTAATTGACTGAACCTTGTACACATCAGTATATAGAGAATAGCATAAAATAAAAAGTAGTGTCTCAATAATTATGAACCTGTAGATACTATATACTGATTCATGCATTTTTAACAATTGATGTGTCAATACTGAGGACCACTTCATTCAAAGGAATTTTTAACAGATTTGAGAGTGAAAATGGTCCAGTGCTTACTATGCTGGCTCTGAATATACAGAAAAATATCAAAAACATACTTTGTTCTTAGAGAATCTCAGCTTAGTTTTTTCTCATGTTTTATTATGAAACTGCTTTTGTTGTTGCAGGCTTGATAAAAATATGACACTATACATTATGCATCCAACTTCATGTAATTCCTTTCTTTTTCAAGCCAGTTCATATTTAAGCATAGATCTAAGCGGGTTATGTCATGCAGTGCTCAAATTTCCCATAAATAGCTCCTCTGCCTGTTTCCCTGAAGCCAGGTTTCCAGCTTTTGACCCTTTTACTTCAGCGTCATTCCCTTCCTCATGTTGAGGACCTTGAGCAGGCTAGCAGTGTGTGTGTGATCTTTGTAGTCGCTGGGCCTCCATGGACAATGGACTGCTGCAATCCCATACATGAGCCTGCTGTTACTTCATGGATTGCATTTACTGTGAAAGCTGAAAAGCTGTTTTGAAGGAAGTAACCTTGATTCTCCACTGTATTGCATACTGAATAATTGCTTACACCTTCACAACTTTTCCAGGTGACGATCAATCATCAAATTGTCTTGGATATACTAATATGAGTAAATGTATATGTCAAAGGCAAAATATGCTCATGTTAAATTCATACAGTTTAATCATAGAATCATAGAATGGTTTGAGTTGGAAGGGACCTTAAAGATCATCGAATTCCAACACCCCTGCCCTGAGCAGGGACACCTCCCACTAGAGCGGGTAGCTCAAAGCCCCATCCAGCCTGGCCTTGAACCCCTCCAGGGATGGGGCATCCACGACTTCCCTGGGCAGCCTGTTCCAGTGCCTCACCACCCTCACTGTAAAGAATTTCTT
>JAOXNO010000063.1:17821294-17871768 GCA_028565335.1 Limnodromus scolopaceus
TTGTAGAGTAGGGTAGATGGTTGGACTCGATGATCCCAAGGGTCTCTTCCAACCTAGATGATTCTATGATTCTGTGATTCTAACTTGAGGCCATTTCCTCTTGTCTTATCACGTGTAACTTAACCATAACCATCTTTGTCTGAGAATCCTAAAATCAGAAACTTCTACACTTTTGGTACGTAGATATTAAAACTAATGAAAAGATAATATTTAAAAGTATTAGAAATGGTGTCCTTTCACTCTGCTTTCCGCCGCCTTAAATATCAGTGTTCCCTACATGACTGCAGTAGAGTGTAAATAAGACACCTGACCATGCAGAAGCTGAAACACATTGTAATGGGATGGCAGCACATTCAAGATAGCAAATGTTTGTAATAAACAACCCTTGGCTGTATTTATCACTGCTCTGGGATATCTAGAGACAGACACTAGCCTTGAAACAGGACCATAAAAGTGAAGCCAAACCCATTCAGAAACCCTTTTTCTGATAAGCAGAATCTCACAGAGGTTTTTGCATAGTAAAATGAATGCACTTGATTGAATGGTACCAAACAGTAGATAGGAAAGCTTGGCAACCGATTCTCAGCACTTTGGGGAAAAAAAATCCAGTTACGTTAGAAAAGGAGTCACTGAGGTATGATTGGCAGTAAAGTAGTTATGGCAGTAAAATAGTTACACAGTGAAAAATAATTGACTTTTTTTTTTTTTTTAAACCAGTATTCCTGAATGTATCTAGGTGAATATGATCTTACAGCTCTGAAAAGTCACATAGTTTTGATGGTCTTGTTGAAAAACATAGACCTTCTTAATTAAAAAATTTGAGTAAGGAAACCACACTCAAGCAAGATTCCTTAAAGATGCAGGCAAGCCAGATGAGGATGTCATTGCATTATTCTATAATCGTAAGTCAATTTCATTGGGTGATTTAACATACCATATATTAAATTCAGTTCTTAATATATCTGATTTGATCAGGTGATGTTTCTGGTTAGAAAGGCGATGCATCGTGATTAAAGTGAGACTTGATGCTGTGGATAGTGCATTTCATGCAGCAGTGGAAGTGCCTGATTACGCACCGAATGGTGCGTAAGATTCAGGAGTTGGCATCACAAAATGAATGGGTAAGATGCCATTTACAGTATTGGCCATGGGGTTTTTTTCTGCACTTTTGTAAACCTAATGGTATCATATGTGTATACCTAATGGTATTTTATTTTTTGTTTGAATTTTACCATTAACATGTTTTGAAAATGGAGATAAAAGTACCATTAGGATAATCAGATCATGAAAGAGCTGCTATGTTTGGGTGTGCAAACAAAGAATCTGCTTTTATAGCAAACAAAGATGACTCTGTTTGGTGAGAGAAGGAATGGAGATGTTTGGGGTAAATGAGGAGAACTCACACAGCTGACAACTGCCTTAGATTTTGAAGGCTTTGCCAAGTTTGTTCTGCTACAGTAGCAAAAAAATTTGAGAAAGTATTTTTGCAGACAATCAACAAAATGTAATAAATTTCAAAATCTGAATGATAGATCAGTCAAGCTCAGTCAAGCATCATCCTCAATCTCCCTGTGAATCTTAACATGTGAGTTTCAGGGATCAGAAAGATGAGAGAGGCTGGAGGCCAAAAACACAAACACACTTTGGCACATAGGGAGAAAATAGACAAAGCCATAAATACGACAGTAATATGAGCCAAAGATAGGCTGCTGTATTTCAGGGTCACAATTTCCTTACCTCTTAGGCAAGCGTACAGATGTAATATGGCAAGAAAGTACTGGGTTTCCTAAACCAGAAAATGAAAAAAGAGTGTTTTTCCCATTATTACTAGGATGTTTTCAGAAAACGTGTATGAAAAATATCTCTGTTTTTGTTTTATTTGATATACTAATCATACTCAGAAAAGGCAGAGGCAATAAGGCTTACGCCATTCATCCAAGGGTCTGCGTGCTCTGTGCTATCTCAAGTCCTGTTGACATTGAGTATCTTCCACAAGACTAATAGGAGCAATAAGAACTATATCCCTGTCCTGATTCTGTCTTTTGCCATAAGTGGAGCCACAATGCAACTGAGTAGTTTTTCCCAAGGGATTGTAATAGGCAACAACCTCAAAAAGAGAATGCAACCCCAAGGATTTTCCTTCTGTACTTCAGGGTAACTCTTCGTACCATAAAACATGACATTACTGGAATAACACACGCAAAAAAAAAAAAAAGAATCTGCATCTGCTACGTAAATACAGCTACACAAAGGCAAGAAGTGTAATTTCTACATTATCGTGCATGTTCCATGTCGTGTATTCACAATATTTCTCAGTTCTGTAAGTTTAAGAAGATGGAAGTTTTAACCTCCGCTGCAACTAATAGAATGAACATGGAAGGCTCCCCCATAAATTACTTCGCCGCCTTCTGTCATTGTACAGATAATAAATTGGCTTCCTAATGTAAGCAGTTTTATTACATTCTTGAACTTAGAAGAAGACAGATAATCACCTTTGCACCATTAGTTTTGATTAGGTTGAACTAAGAAATTCCAACTGGAAAGCACTGAACTGTACATTCCATAGGCCAAGTTTAAATGAACGTGAATATTTTTCAGTACTAATGACATGAAGGAGTTTTGTTTTTACAGTTATGCAAATAATTTTCCTAGTTGTTTTCTACAGAAGATTAATGTCAAGGATATATTTAACAGTATGTAAGGTGGTGTAATACAGAGCAACAAAATCAACCAACCATGCAGGTGAAGTTCTGGTCTTAAAATTCAAATCTAAATAATTTCATCTTTTAGATCTGTTTGTTAAGTGCTATTTATACATAGTAGGGTATGATAATATTAATTCCACTAATTCAATTTAATAATTTTTAAATGAAGATGAATTTTTCTATGAATGAGCCTCTGATTTTCAGTTCTTAGGAATGTATTTGTTTTGTTTTGGTTTTTAATTATTAAATTTCTTTCCAATAACTTGGGTGGTAGAAGGGGAATACAAATACTGCATTGTCTTCTTCTGCAATCTTATTTTATACAAGATATTTAGTTTAAATAAGTGGACTGATTAAAAGTCGTGGGATATTTCAACAATTTAAGTGATTTTGCTGTGCTACTTCCCAGATGAAATAGCCAATGTGCAACTAGGGAATGTGACAGTAAGTCAATCACAAAGACACACACACAGGCTGGTGATAAAAGTGACACTCTGACCATGTAGTTAGGATCTCTACAGGCCTTTACAACTCAGACTGAACCTTTTGCTGCCAGGATCACAAAATTATTGCCACGTGAATGAAAGACAAAAGCTACCTTTGGAATAGATACATGAAGAGCGCTCTTACCTCCTGATTGTACTGTACTTATACCCAAAGGAAAAAATAATTTTTTACTAAAGCAATGTAGTCTGTGCATACCAATCAACCAAATCTGATACACTAAAACCTGTTTGATCTGGCTTACAGGAAAGTTAATTCTTAGCTAACTCATAGGCCAGCAGGTTCTTTTATAACTAGATAAGGAATCTGAAAATGCTGTATTTTCCACTTGCCACTTCAGCTTCTTTGTGTGCTATCATTGAGACCAGCAGTAAAAATCAAGGATTACAGTATGGGAATCCTAACAATTATACGGCTTGTTTCTACTATTAGAAGGATCTGCATCATAACTAAAGATCTGCTTGTTTTTAACTGAGGAAAAAAATAAATTAGGTCTGCAGCAGACACTTGTACCCCCGCACACAGTGTAGGTCTCCTAGCCCATTAGCTAAGCTGAGATGAATAACCGAGAGTCCTAGCTGATGGGTTCTTTTTGCACGAGGAGCAACCTTTCTCATTTGGTGGACAACGATGCTGCAAAGCAATGGAACTCCACAAGGCAAATTGTACTTGCTGACTGTAGGGTAGTCAGTGCTTGCTCTTAATGTAAAATTTCATTTTTCTGAAGGGTACTTTTTAGCTTTACATGGGTGGGGATGGAAGAAGACTCCTGACTGTTTGCTTGCTTGAATTAGGAAGCATGACCTAATACATCTTCCTTATAGTGAAATGCAAAAAACATAACATAAATCTTTTGAGAACTTCAGCAAATTTTCAGTAGAGTTGTAATGGGAAAGAGATATGTAAAGACAGGTTGTCCTATCTTCATGGGGGCCTGTAATGAAATTCTGAAATTCTGAGCTTGTTTGTAAGTAAACGTGAAGTGGAATATTTTCTAATATTTTTGTATCCAAATTGAGTATATACTGCATATTGAAGGATAACATCAAAGACACGTTTTTCACTGGCTGTTCCTCTAAAAATGCAGACTTCCAGTGACTTTACACTCCCCACATTTTTGCTCTCCCTCTTTCATGTTTCAACTTTCCATTTAATACATACATATAATTTTTTGGGCTTTATAATAATGTAAGTTATTATGAAAGTCCTTATTTTCTTCTTGCCTTATTTCTTAATGAGTCTCCAGATTGTTAACCTATGTGTGTAGAGATACATATATTCACAATGAGGAATCAAATGAGTTGCTAGAGAGGGGAGTAATACCTGATAAGTACTTTTCTGTCTCTGCATGAATTCTCTTTACAACATAGATCCATGCTTTGTTGGCAGCTAAGGTTGTTAACCAAGGAAAAAGAACCTCACAGCCTAATAAAAAGGAAGTTCTTTGAGCTCCTTTTCTTTACATGAAGAAATAAGCAAGTAAAAAGGGTCTTGGTTATGCACGTTTCAGTAGACATCATGTTATTAAACAGTGTGAATGCAAACTGAAAACTTGTTATTTTGCTGAGGAAATCATAGGGTATAAGGTGAAGAAAATTTGGCAGTGAAGTCAGATAGGAATGAAATACCATCTTTTTTTAATGATTTATCTTTCACACATTTAGCTTGAAAGAGTAACTCTGAATAATTTGGCTTTGAAAGGGTGGCCTACCCAAGCCAAACAACATGAGAGACTTGGACTGAAAACATGCTCGCCACTGAGGCTGGATCATGAGCATGGTGTTGATAAACCAGCAGAGATGCCTGAAAATGTGTGTTTTTGAAAGCGCTTTCCTGAAATGGAGGAACTTAATTTGGTTGCTCTGCAGGATTATCTGATTTTGAGAGTGCTTAGACATTGATTTGTCAAACCTAAATTACTTTCAACAAAAGGTCACAGGTGTGTACTAGTTCATAAGATAACTATTAGCCTGGATTTAGATTTGAAATTACTATAGATTTCTCACATTTTCAACATTCTCTGCCTTTCCAGGAACTTATAAAAAATAATGAAATAACAACTCAGGAAAATCACATTCATTAACATCTGTACTTGTCCAGGATATCAGTCTTGCCCACAAACCCTTGTAGTTACAAAATACTTCCTGGCTTCTCTAACACTGTTAGGAGAGTTGTATATTTTATTTCTCAGTCACATTTCTGAAGGCAAAAAGGCCATCATCCTTGCTGCAGGTACAAACCTCTGGTAACAGGCGAGTAGGACATAGATTCAGAATGGGAAGATTTAATAAAAGTTAAATGCTAGGTAACAAATGTGTTACACCAGACCTTTGTGATGAAATCCCACAGGTCTGAATTTCTGAAGGTGTTCCTCTTTTTGGGTGTGTGATCCTAGTGTTTAGTACAAAATAAACCTCATATGTGCAAACAAGTTCATTAAAATTGCAAGAGCCTGTAGCACATTTGTAACAGCTTGCCCAAAGGTTAACATTTATAGTTTTGCACTGCCAACATCCTGCTTTTATGGGGCACATTTACATGCTAAATTGCCTATTATGTTAAGCTGTAAGTTCCCATTTAGCAGCATCAGGAATAAGATTTGACTATTAAGTGTTTAGATTTTATTAGTGCTATGCTCAAATTTCCTACAGACTGAAAATTTGCTGCATGCTCTACAAAGGTTCTTGTGTATGAGATGTGTTTAGGAACAGCTGAGGGTGAGGAGCATGGGAAGAAATGTAAGACACTACTCACTGATGGGGAAAAGGTGTCTTACTGCATCTTGCCTCTAAGCAAGTCTGAAATGTCACGTTTAAGCAATGATTGCATCTAAAACAATCTCAGTAACACCCCCTTCTTGAGTTAACAGGACCAAAAAGGTCAGCTGAAAGCATTCCAAGAAAAAGGGTGTTTTTATTGGTAAGTAAATAAGTCTAGTTGCTCTGCTTTTGCTGTAGGTTACTTCCCAGTGCATGACCTAACAGAATGAAGCGTGATATACCAGCCACATAAACTGAAATGGCAAATTTTAGCTGTATATGCAGTTCTCAAAGGCAAGAGAAGTGTATTTGCTAATGAAATTGTGTATCATTCAGTCTTGGCCTTGCTAACAGGTGGTTCTCAGGAGATCCCGAGTTACCAATATCACAAAAGCCTTTCAGTTCTAGGTCACTGGTTTGTCAGAGCAGGGGCCTGATTTTAGATACTGCTTTAAAAATTTCCATAAATATTTGCTCTCGTTAGTAGTGACTGAAGGCTGTCAGTGGTGACTCACTAGTGAAAAGTGACTTGACAAAAATAACAGAAGCTCAAGTCCTTAGCCCAGGCTTTTTGGGAAGAAAAAAAAAAGTGAGAAATTTCTTTTTGAATGCTTCTGCCAAAAACGAGAATGTGAGAACATTAAGATGCTACTCTACTCCTTAGCTTTCTCTAGCATTCTGGAAAACAGCATTCAAAAGAGATGTGCTTCACAAGCTGACCAGGCCAGTTTTGCAGACCTATTTAAGTTCACATAGTGGGTGTAAGATTGATCCTGTGTGTTTGTAGATTGTCAAAGAGATTTGAAAACAAGCCATTTTATATCATTACTGTTGTCATAATTATTAGACTGCAACAAGCTATTCATCCCAACCATAACTGGAAAACACAAAAATTGAGCTTCGGGTTGTTGATACAGAAGAAGAAGTATTTTCCAAGAGAGAATCCCTTGTATGTATTTTGATGAAAGAGAAAGTTCTTAGCAGCAAGTAAGAACGATAAAATAATGTGAAATCTCTCAGCGCAATCCAAGTTGAGGAGGGTACCTTGGTCGCTGATTAAATAGGATTGCAGAGAGTTTTGAGTGTGCTCTGCAGAAAGCCAAATTCTGCAGTGATTGCAGGTGTGGGAGTGAGGAAGGTGCTTTCTGTATAAAATACAGTATCATTTCCAAGAGACAGAGGTCCCACATGAAAGCTCTGAGGTCTCCGTAGGAATCTGTCTGTCTGAACATGCTGACTTTGTTGCCAGTAAAGGCTGCAACCTCTGGTAAATGCAGACAGTGCTTTACCTATTAAGACAATCCGTAGGGGAGAGACTTGAGGAAAGTAGTGCAGGAAGTTCTTTTTTAAAAAATGACCTATTTAAAGTTACATTTTTCAAATCATTTAAGGAGAAGACTTAGTTAATGCTACTTAATCAAAGTTCTCTGCAAATAACTTAAAGGTGACAGGTCAGCATAGACAAGCTTATTTAAAGACTGTATTTTAAGATTTAAAATGCTAAGAGTCTTACCAAGTCTAATCTGCTCAGAATTATAATAAAGTATAAGAGAAGTTCAAACCTTATTTATTTCAAGATCAGATTTATTATTTTTTGAAGACCTTTCAGGCAAAGAAACAGACAAGAATTAACACAGCAACTATGCCTCTAAAAGCATACAGCCTATCTGTGCTGGTGGTCGGATGGTGATTGGCCATTTCTGCGATCCAGAATATGTATGATTTCTGGTTGGTAGTTCTCTATGGTCTAAATCGGTTTCTGCAGTTGAAGTTTGGAGTTGGGTTTGTTTTTTTTAAATAGGCATGACATGACAACAAAATGTCTGTAAATACACTGCAATACTGTACTAATTCCAAATTCTTGGTTGTAAATTTATTTTTTAAATAGCTGTTGCTGTAGTTTGAAATTAAAATGGTGACCTTAAAAAGCAGTATCATTGTTCTGCCTTCAAGGGACTTGTACACACTCTCATTCACTCTGATGTGCTGTATCTGAATAGCTTGGTGTTCTGCGCCTATTGTTTTGCTGAAGTCACTGGAAAAAAAGGGGCTATGCAGTGCCCGGTGTTGCTTTCTTCAGATACATTTAGTAATAAACCACTGCACAGTAGGATCCCGATTTCAACTTAGTAACTGGAAATGTATTTTAATTAGAAATATGCACCTAGAACTTTACTTTTCCTATGTCAGAGTTATGTTGTGAACATGTAATTGAGGAATAAAGCCCAAGTGGTTTCCTACTTTTTATTAGGATAAGAAGTGGGGGCTATCCAGTGAGGGCATTTCAGACTTCTGGAAAGGGAGAGTTCATTGCTATTACATGGTGCGCACAGCTGGGAAAGGAGAAAACATCAGCTAATGAAATGGAGTGAACTACAGGTTCAAAATTCTGAAGAAGACTTGACATAACCACTGATATATTACTAGCCTAAATCCAAAATATAACTCAGCCTTGCAGTCGGGTCTATGAGAGTGACAGGATCTGAATGCCCTTTTTATATCTGAACACTATTTGAATTACAACAAGCTCAGTAAGGGAAGAGCAGGGTTCTGAGAGAGGGGGAAAGATTGCACCATTGTGCATTCTCTAAATCGGTGCTATCCCAGCAAAAAATAATCCAGGAGACGTTTTAGATCCATTTGAAGATTTGTGAGGTGTATGTGTCAAGCATATTAAGAACAAAGCGGCAAATCCAGACAGCTTTTAAATACCAAACGATGTGCTTTAGTTTAGAATGAAGCAATCAGTGTTTGGAGAATGCTTTTAATAACACCATCTCTCCCTCTGGAAATTACCTCTTCAGTGCAGGAAAATTCTGTTTGATTATTTCTACAGGTAAACATTGTATTTATTACGTTCAGAAACAACAGGAATTTACATAGCTGAGCCTACGCATAGTCTTGCAGCATTTTCCTTCTACTTTATAATAAACATGAATTATATATGGAGACAGCCATGCTTTGTTTAAACTGCTGCACTAAGTAGTCCTTGACGGCAGTAAATCAATGGTTTGCTTTCTCATACATTTGAATGAATATAGTAACTGGAATAAACAATTAGTCTGATGGATACACAGGAACTCTGCAGCTAAGTAGAACTAGAAGAATAATACTGTTCCATTGTTCATACATTTGTCATTTGTTGATGATCACGTTACTGACTGTGTATTATTTGTCTAATTATTTGATTCTCAAAGTTATTTTGAATAACTTATTCAGCACTCACTTAAACTGATGTCTGAAAAAAAATATTTCCTGATCTCCAACTAATAAGCCAATTAAGATCAGCTTTCGAAGCTATTGACCAGATTCCAATTTCTATTTTTGCTACTTAATTAAATCTGATGCTCCTGGTACTACAGTGACATTCAGGCACTTAATGTGTTAATATTTTTTAAAAAGAATGACAGTATTTGAATAAAATATATACACATGCATACATATATATGAAATACTAAACATACATATATATACACACATAGTAAAATGACAATGACTACTTACTTAGTAACTTCAAAGTTAGAGCCTGAGCTCCAGTTGGGCTGTAAGGCTGTTTGGATGTGTCGAGAGACAGTAAGTGAGTGAAATAGTTCAGAAGAGCTTTCATTAGGCTGCTTCTACCTGGTGCCCTGGAGGTGACATGGACATCATTAAATTAACGGAGGAAACAAGAGTAGATGTACAGTGACATTCTGTGGACAAGCATGAAATACTAGATAATAAATTTGCAGGGCTTGTTCCATTTTTATCTCCTCATTCTAGAAATGGAGGAATTGGAACCACTTACATGAGAGAAAGAAATACTGGGCGTTCCTGTTCCTCTGTCTTTGCTAAGTGAAATCAAGGAACATGATATCTCTTTAGGACTTGCCCATCTTAGCTGCTGAAGCTCTTGAATTTTTCCTTTAAGTGCCGAGATGCTGCACAGAACAAAAACATTCCTGGGAAAATGCTAATTGGGATTGGCCTTGCACATACCCAGATTTGATTGTTGCCTACCCAGACAGTAAATGAATTCTGTTAATAAATTTGTCCCGGGCAAACTGTTTACAATGGTTTAAGGGCTAGAATTAGCAAAGTGGTCCTTACATCTGAGGAGGAAAAATTAGGTATTTCTCCCCCGTGAAGCTTCTGCATTGTCCAGTGTAGCCTACACGCTTACATTAAGAATGCTAATTGTAACTTATGCAACCAAATAACTGAGATCAATGTATGAAGACATTCTTGTTTCTGTTAAGGCTGAGTGTGACCAAATCTGTTTGGGACAGGATGAGTCTAAAGGCATGAGCTTGCCTCTGGGAGGCAAGAGACTTAATTGATAGTAGTACTGTGAAAAGTATTTTTGCTTTCTGCCAACCCTGTGAAAGGATTCTGAACAGTATCTGTGCAGCCAGTGGTATTGATGTTTAAATGATCAAAAACTTGCCTTTGAACATTTTTGTCTTGAGGCGTGGATGATTTCTTACACTTCTAAATAAAAATGAAACCAAGCCATTCTATAGCTGCTGAAGGAAGGCAAACCAAGTGCCTACGAATGGACACATATGTTAAAAAATAAAAATCCCAGAATCATTGCAAAGTTTAAAACTATGTAAGACTTCTCCTAGAGGAGACTACAGTTGCAGTGCAGAGTAATTGAACAGTAACCTCATTAAAAACCTGATTCTGCTTTTTCAGTTTCTGTGACTAAGTGGAAGAGGTAGAGCAGCCTTCTGAAAGAGTCTGGGTCTCCATCTCAGGGAGCTGAAGTCATTCAGCGTCGTGGGAACAAATATGCCCTACTAATGGCAGTTATCTTTGGCCATATGTACAAGAAGTGATTAAGACACTTGCTATAGTCCAAGACCATGAAAGAAATGGAGGAGGGAGACACCGGGTGAATCTTCATGTGTTAAATTGTAGTTATTTTGTCTTAGGTTCCCATTTGCTCTTGCAAGTCACTTGCCCATCTTAGCTGCTGAAGCTCTTGAATTTTTCCTTTAAGTGCCGAGATGCTGCACAGAACAAAAACATTCCTGGGAAAATGCTAATTGGGATTGGCCTTGCACATACCCAGATCTGATTGTTGCCTACTGGGCACAAAGAGCCAGCTTTGAGTCAGGCACAGTGTATTCTGTTTGCTTATTTCATTGTGATTTGTGTGTGGGAAGGGCAAGCCAAGTAGTTTTGTTTTTTTTTACAGAAATTAAAAGTGATGGAAAGCATACTTTTTTGAATGGTATTCAAAAGGTTATTTGCTAAGAAATGTTTTAATGGAATATGCTTTAAATTCACAGTTTGGATGAGATTCACAGGCAGATGGCTAATTTGTTACAAAATCTTAATGTGTTCTTTACATTGTCTTTGCATTACTTGGAATTTTTTCTGCCCTTTTGGATGAAGGCAGATTGCTCCTTGTATC
Source organism: Limnodromus scolopaceus (assembly GCA_028565335.1). NCBI lineage: Eukaryota > Metazoa > Chordata > Aves > Charadriiformes > Scolopacidae > Limnodromus > Limnodromus scolopaceus. The sequence goes on from JAOXNO010000063.1 coordinate 17,832,664, forward strand.
CGCAATAACGGCATTGCAATAGCTGCACTAAACTTAAGAGGTACGGTGGTGTTGCAGTTAACGAATCTTTTCTGTTAAGGAGCTGTCTTTGGACACGTGCCTTCCTCCTGGGTCCTTCCTTACTTCACCAGGAATGTACAGGTGCATCCTCTACCAAGGTTTCTTCACAGAAAGCCAACTACAGAAAGCAATTCTCCCCAGGGACCTCCTGTCATCAAACTACAAGTCAACCAGAATTTCCCAACCATCCTCCTGCTACTCTTCAGCAGCTCCTTGGGCACGTTGTCAACATTCAGGAAGACAACATACTTCTACCCTCTCCCAACCAACTTGCCAACACTCCTGAGAAACATAAGGCTGCTTTTCATTTGACAGCCGTGTAATCTGCTGTACAAAACCCACATGAACAAGACATCGAGTCTGTGACCCAAGCATTCAGCTTTCTCATAGTCACTGAGCATTATTGCTCTATCCTGTTGTGTGCCGAGGCCACAGGCACGAAGCCTGGCTCTGCACCAGGCTGCTTAAACTGGGATTGTCTGCAAATCTAGACACTGGATTTCCATGGGTGTCCAGCATGCAGATCAGTCAAGACTGGTATCTACAAGCATCTAAATTGAAGAGCATGAGCCAACAAATCATCTGCTGGATTTCAGCACGCTAGATACAAAACCACTTACTTCTTCCATCAAAATAAAGTGTTTGACCTGTAAGTGCCTTATTTTGTAAAATCTTGGCTAGCAGTTCCAGAAGATAGCTGAAGTGCTGTAACGCGCCTGAAATTTGTAGGTTAGTTTCATGTGCGGGTATGTTCAATGTCCAGAATATGTACCATTTCTGGTTTTAGTTTGTAAACAGCAATGAAGGATGAGGTAGTGGAGGCATGAATCTAGCTGTCTTTTTGTAATTAAGCCAAAGGCTAGATTTATAGGAAAAAAGCAAAAACACACTCTTTTTTCCTACTTGTTTTGGCTTTCTGTCTCAGAAACAATCGGATCTAGTGACACTAGTATCCATGGTTAGGGGAGGGGAGTGCAGCTTCTCAAAAACTCATTTTATGTTCTGGCAGATCCTTTTAACGCCTGAGGTAAAGATAGATTAGAATAAGCTCTGCATCAATGTAGAGGTTAAGATAGTGAAAGATTCTTTATTATTATTATTATAAAAGACGTTTCCTGAGCTATCTGATTAAAGAAGTTATCTGTTCCACAGAGGTAATATTGCACTTACTTAAATAGGAGCCAGAGTTTAGATAAAAATTTGCCTTATGTCCCAAAGTCAGAATTGACTTTTTTTTATGGCAGATGGTAAAAATATTACTGAAACCCACTCCTTTTTGATGCGTCCTAGAATGCAGATATTACAGTTTTACTTTTCATCACCAGGAAAGTGATGTATGTTTGGGGAGGATGGGGCAAAGCACAAAGCCACAAATTCCTTCTACTAGGAACAAATAGCATTGTTAAATTGGTTCTTTCCTTGGTAATATTTACAAATAATCACACAAATAATGAAGGAAGCATCAAGAATTGGTTAACTGCAGTCTTTTATTTGCTCTTTTAAATTGTTCTCTTGCATTGCTTTTCCTTGTACTAGCTAACAATTTGTTCATATTGCTTAGATCTTCCAGTCTGAACAAACTTGGGAACTCTTCTGCCAAACATGTGCCTTTATTTCAGGGCTAGCACCTATTAATATATACCCCAAATGGGGATTGGAGTGTTGTAGTTCATTGTATCCCAAAACAACAGCAAGATGCTTGCAGGTGAAAAAAAAATCCCTGCAGCCTGGTTTTTCTTTCTGCCGGTATATTAGAAACTGGATGAAAAAAAAAAACAACAAAAAACCTAAACCTTCTTGTCCTTGAAACCTCACAGAAAGCTACTTCATGAAAGGCACGGAGGTATTTTTCCCGTAACTGACAGCAGGCCTGTGTCACTCACTATAAGAATCTGATGCACTTTAATCCTTAAGGTTATTTACTGTATTTCCATTTAACTCGTGCACTTATGCTCGCTCCCTGCCTCATGCTGTCATAGGCATTAGCGTGCTTATAAATGCAAGTGGGCATACCTAGCTAACTACTAGCGTCAGATGATAATATTCCATTTTAGGCTATGCTAAAAGTTTCTTAGAAATTGTCGTACATGCACAGCACACTGAAGTGGGCGCTGTCACCAGATTCATCACTGGATGGCTCATCTTTCATAACTGCTTTAGCATCTAGTCCTTTATTTAGTACCATAAGAAGGTATGGGAACTCATTCTGTTCTATTCCAAATTACTCAGTGTCAAATAAACATTTCATTGAAGAAGCCTACTTGAAAAATTTGAGAAGCCATCCAGTTAAAAAATTTCCAAAGGTAAACTTTTGCTTGTTTACAGAAACATAATTATCAAGTGAGAGAAGATTTAAGTATAGTGGTTGGATAAGGCTGATGAATACCAAAAGCCAAATAATGACAATGAAAATAAAATAGAGCTCTGAATTAAGATGACTTAATTTTATTTCCCTTCTCCCAGGTGTTAATGACTTTTAAGGACAATGCTGTTCTGCATGACCACACTGCTATTGCATCCTCATCTGAAATGTGAGTCCTCCTCTGCATTTTCCGTGAAATACAGTGAAATTAAAATGACTGATAGTTGACTCTGTAAAGCAGTTTGGCAATCATGAAGGTGAGCCTGGTTTTGATACTGCCAAGAGACTTGCTGGCATTAATTTTTGTTATGTTAGGGGAAAAGGAAAAAAGTCAATTCCCAGGTAACGTTTACTGGCTAATCTAAGGCTTGGGCGTCCTTACATATTGTTTAATCCCTTTACAGATGTTTGATGGAATGTGTACAGATAATTTAGTGAATGATCAAGTCTTATTCCTGGAATGGCTTTTAGGGCTGCTGAAGTAAATTTTCTCGGTCCGATAACATCAAGAAAGCTTTAAGTAAATGGAACATCTTGTATTGTGGTCAAAGAGATATGAAATGTAGCACTGTAATAACCAAGGCAGTCTTATTAGCAAGAAATATGCCAAAGGAAGTCAATAACATTCTCATTAAAATAAAAAATTATCACAATCAGATTTCACAAACAGAAAATTGATTCCACTTTTTAAATCCATAAAACTTCATGCAGTAATAAAATGTCTTAAGTCCAGTAGCCCCAGTCGCTTCTTCCTGTATATACAGTGTCTGCTTCAGTTCTGCTGAAGGTGATAATCACTTGCTGCCAAACCAAAAGGAAAAGCAAACCATTATTATTTTCGTGGCAGTCACAGGTTTTTTTGCAATGAAGGAGCGTGTGCGCTCCAATTATTTGCCTTCCTGTCAGAAAACTAGATGTTCCTATGTTTGTTTTCTGCTTTCCAGTCAGCGTGCTTACAGCAGAGCATTTTCTCATCTTTCTGGTGCGCAGGCTGACACTGCAGCACCACAGCATAGGCCGTTACTTTCTGTCACATTTCCTTAGATGTAACGTAACATGTATATACTGAGGCACAACCTGATGAAACACAGCACATCGGCAACAGAAAGTCATGCTCTTTCTTGGCCTTGGGGACAAGTGTAGAAACTGGAATTCTAATACAAAAGGCACTGCAGACAATAATGCATTTGTTTACTGGCTTTATTGATTAGATAAGAATATTCCATTTTTAGAAGTGAAAAATGTTGGTAATATTTAATGAAAACATTTGCTAAAATGTATGATTTCAACATGTTTTTTTCTCATTGGCCACTTTGCAAATGTTAATGGGAAAGTCATAAATGAACAGAAGGCCAGTCTAAGTCATTCCTACTGCTTGTTAGAAGCCAATTCAATATGTGATTAAGTGATGTACAAGCCTTGTGCTAATCCTTTTCATGGAGTGAATTTTATTCTACAGAAATACTTTTTCTGTAGAAAGATCATATATAGAAAGCATGTCATGACAGATTTTTCAACAAATTCAATTAAACTAAAAGCTAGAATGTCTGCACTAGGAAAATTGTACAAGAGAAATTGCTTCATGAAGTTAATGATAATGCATTATATCTACTGATGATCCAGCCTTCTGATTCCAGTTAAGATTTAAAAAGAAAAAAAACCAAATCAGAATCCTTTGCACTGTCAAAATACAAAAGAATGTGACCCTCTTAACATGAACTGAAGGCTCATAAAGATCTTACTAAAAAGAAATCGTAAAGTGTTTATTGCTCGTAGAGGATAATGGATGGGTATGTTCAGGAAATGAAGTTACTTTAGTGAGAGGGGTCTTCTCTGCAACCACGTAACAGACCTTGTATTGAATGCCTCATCCCTTGTCTTTTCCAAGTAGAAAAAATGTTCAAGTATTATAAATTCCCTTTTCCCTGGCAGGGGACCAAGATGGGGGAGACACAGCTCTCTACTAACATTTCATAAAAGCTTTAAATAATGAAGCTGATGTTATTAGTAGAATTCAGCCTTTTTTATTAATTGCAGGTAACTATGCATCCACTTACTCCCCAAACAGTTCGCTTGTAGACGCGCCCATGAGGTAAGTCAGGCTTAGATAGATGGAGCAAAGCTGGGAGGCCAGAAACATGGAGTCACGGTGACACCAACAGCTGCTAGTGAGTGCAGAAGGTGCTCAGGCGTGTAAGTATGATTTGGCATCTTTCTGTGAATATGGCAGCCACCACCTTCTTGGATGTGGTCCAAGTGATACGGCCAGTTGTTGATGCTAGTGTGTACTGGTGGCTTTGGACAAATTCAGCAGACTTCTGATGTTTTTGCCATTTTTGCAAGTTCAGCCAGGCCCATTAGTCTCCAGAGCTTATCAGACCTTGGAGGGCTTTTAGACACTGTCTCTCAACAGGTACTTCTCAGCTACGTTCTGGTAACTTTCTCTCCACCCGAATGCAGGGGTACCTCTAGACCCGTTTCACGTAACCATGCAGAAAGGAGTGATACACGACTCAACTTTGAAATGTGCAAACACAAAATGCTGTGATACATTGTCATTCATGTGCGCAGCGAGCTGAGCTGCATACCCATACCTTGACTATCTGGACTATAGGGGCAATGTTAATTTATGACCAAGATTAATTTTCCATGTCCTGCTGGATTAATGTATTTGCAGCCCATCTTCGGACAGGCACCTGAATTCAAGTAACTAATGTATGCTGAAAAGCCTACTAAAGAAAGGAAAAAAGCTGAAGAGCTTCCACTTGAATATTTCTTCTTTTTAGGTTCAAGAGGTACACACCACCCCCTGACACCCCCTCACCCTGTATCATTGATACTTGAGAAATAACGTACTCTCTTTTTCTGATGGGGTACTGCTGGATCTTGGCTTGCTCATAGTAGTCATCAGACTAACAAGAATGTTGATTTTGCTGTTAGAGCACTGGCTGCTTGGTTTTTTTTCCATCTTGTGTACAGGTTGCTGTCTGTTAAAAGACAAAAGAAAATCAATACAAGTGTTGAAAAACATTGTGTATTCAACTTTGCAAACAAAGTCCTTAAAAAAGCACCAAGAGAAGTAGTAATAGAAAAACTATCAATGCGAGACTTAATTACCAGTGTACACATAAAGCAGTATTTCTATTTCAAGTATAGCAAACAGTGAAAAAAGTGAAAAAGTATTTCCAAGGAAAATAAAAAATGGACTGATAATGCATTTCAGCTATCTTTATGTTGTTTCATTTAATACGGATGTATCTTAAATGATTTGTTGATACAAGGGAAAATCAGAAATATTCATTCCTCATAGTTAAAATGTAAAGTTACAATTTTTATTTCAGTTACTATCAAGAATTATCAAATCACCTGTATAATGTCTTAGGTTCTAGCCTCTGAATATTTCAGCACATTCATCTGGGCATTCTGAAGATGAAGAAACTTTCAATAATTTATGATCCTCTCGGGGAAAAAATGGTGAGTCTGCAGTCCTGTGTTTGGGTGGAGTTTTTTTCTTTAAGCTAATTCTGCAAGAGAAGTAAAATGTATTCCCTGGCTGCTCCTTAATTAAGATACTGATAAAAAAGTAAACAGAAGTAATAAGCTGGATATTGAGTCACTTGATTGAGCATAAATTAATGTTTTAGTTCTCTACTGTATTTATCTGTCTCTAAATTTCATACTGATTTTCTCACCTATATTACCTTAATTGATATCACAATGCAGGAGGCTTAGAAAAAATACGGAGAGTCTTTTCAGGTAAGAAGCAGAGCACGTCATTCACCTGAGAAAAACTTACCTGCTAAGAGTAGAATTAATGATATCTAGTGCTGGGCTTTTCCAAGATTCCTGTCCCATTTCACGTCTAATTTGTAAGTTGCTTGCCAAGACAGAGCTGCCCAGCACAATTAGACTTTCATGTACTAACGAGAGCAGGAAGAGCAGCCTGTGAAAAAGACAAGCACACCAATCCTAACATGCCTAACAGTCTGCTGGGAGGGTGAGAAAAGGTACACCTAAGGATGAGTTGGGAAAATAAAATGCCAGCTTTGTGGTTTTTTGTTCACCGCTGCCATTTCACAGGCAATATGTAACGGGAGGGAAGGGGGAAGGACACCAGCTATTAGATACTGATATTTGCCAGTTCTGTAGCTTTCAATTACAGCCTCTGGTCTCTACCTTGTAAACACTCAGGTATTTAAGAGAAGCAAGAGTGTGAATCTAAGAGTAATGTGAGCTGCTGTGATGGACTGTAAGAAGCTTTAAGCTTCAGTTATCTTTCCCATTTCTTTGTCAATCTTCTGGTTCTTCTCCCACTTTCCCAACCTGCTCTCTTTTAGTATTAAAAGACTTAATTGATGATTCTAAATTCTCAGACAAGAAGTGAGCAGTAGGAGAGAAGCATGTTTGTTCATAGTTGCTGTAGATGTTTAAATAGGGAACACTAGAATGTAGAAACCAGTTGGAGAATAATGCTTTATAGATTAATGCAAACTCATAGAGAGAGAGGCGTTTGTGAGCAGGTGTGTTTGTTTCATGAAGAGTTTCGTTAACCTCTGTCTTTAAAAAGCTGACACCAAAGGGCCACAGTCTAGGCTTAGAATCTGATTACTATTTGGTGTAGATTGACAAGGTTTGTTTCTTAAAAGTCACTGGACACAAAATGTTATGTCTAGACATAGTTAAATCTTTAGGTCCTGTATCAATAATTATTAGAGGAATAAAAGATACTTATCTACCATTGATTTTGCACAAAATAGCCATTACTTCATTACTGTAAAACTAAAAGGTTTTTGCTTGTGTTTTTTTAGCATTCTTTACAATGAAGACTTAAACCATTTTTCCACACATCTTTCTGCCCCAGTCAGCCTTAGAGGTTTCAGGGGTACCTTGGTAACATGAAACTAATGTATACTGAAAAATGAGAGAAAATGCTGATCCAGAAGTCCTTCTAATTCTAGCAATTAAAGAGGTACATTTTGGGCAAAGCAGTTTGTGTTTACACTCTACATGTTATGCAATTAAAAAAAAATAATCAAAAGCTCTTTGGGACTGTGCTTATTTTTAAATGAAATCAATGTCAGCATCTAGTTACTAATAAGAAACTCTCAATAACAGATCCTTGGAAGAAAGAAAGTTATTTCAGCTTCAGGCTGATAAAAAGATTATTAGAAAAGAGCTTTCTGTGTATGCGTGCATGTGTGCATGTCTGAATGTTTAAACAATCTTGAAAAATAATACTTTGACAACATTCACCTCAAGCCTGTATAAACAAGACTGTCTCATCCCATTAAAAGCAAATGAGGACATATATATAACTGTGATGGATTCAGGAGTGTATCTCGGACTAAGGATAATGGCTGTAATAAGCACACTCACAGAAATCATCCTTTTGAAACTGTGGTCATGCTAAGATTTTGTGAAGTTTTCACAGTAGTTTTTTTTCTCCTTTTTTTATACCTACCCACTGCCAACTTACCGTACTTGCTAGAATTGTCTGCAGTAGCAACTGCACACTATGCAGTAGACTTACTATGTAAAATACCAGCAAAAAAAGGTTGACATAATGACTCATTACAATTTAAATCTTATTATACAAAGCTTCATTCAAGTCAATATACATAGTACAGAACCGCAGGGGTACATTTTAGCCTGGTGTGAGAGGAATGAGTCATGCAATTCTCATTACAGTTAATAGAAGAAACACATCTATTGCCTCATGTAAGCCCCTGGAAGTGCACCTCGCAATTCATATGTAAATCACATGGGGCAGTGGCTACTCCAGTAAACAGTCAAAATAGCTACATTTCAAACTTCAAAGTTCATCTGATTCAAAAATTTTGGAAATAGCATTGCATTGTATTGTATTGATGACCCAATACAAATACATCAGTGGCAGTGATGATTACTCCTAATTGCCACAGGAGTAAGTGGAGCCTTTCAGAAGCTTAAAAAGGGAGGGACATAAAGCACATTAACATGGCTCATGTGTTTCCCCTCCTCTCATTATCTTTACTGGCAGACTGCTAACTTTTCCTTTCCTAGACTCCTGTAAACATTGTTGTCCATGCACAAGTGGTTATTAGTGAACCTTGCCACTCCCTTATAGAATTTTAGGATTTTTTTTAAATTATTTTTTAATAAACTATGCTAGAAGACTAATAGCTTATATACTTACAGTTTTAGTTGCTTGTTTTACTAATGGCTTGTTCCAGCTAATTGAAGGAAATCTCCAGGAAATCTCTTTCTTCTGATAAGTAGGTTGCAAAAACAGCTTCAAGGAGAATGCATCCTTCCAGCCATAAATCTCTACTTACAACTGCCAAGTCTGTCTGCATAGTCTAGAGAGCAATGCTTGTAACATCAGTTTTATTTTATTATTGTAGATTCATCTGCAATTGAAAAGAGATATTTACTATTATTTCCTGGGGTTTTTTGAAAATCATCCTGTAAAATATTTTTCATTATGGACAATGCTGCTGTGGATTATAATCGGGCATAGTTTTTACTGGGGATATCTAAATCAAAAGGGATTGAATTCTCAAAAAAAGTGTATCATATCTTTGAAGTTAACAAAAGTGATTCTCCTTTTAGTGCTTTAGTGCAATTAAGGGATTTGATTTACAAATGCGAACTGCAAGATCCACCTGATCTTTCCAGCTTTTTAATTTTTCCCAGTTTTGCAGGAGATGAGCCCGCTCACTCAATTTTAATTCGGATAGCTCGCATTGCTTACAGAACTCTAAACCCAATTATCAGCAAGATATTTTGACAAAAAAAGTTGCGTGTGTTGTGAAAGCGGAGTCTAACTCAAAAAAAGTTTTTATTAAAGACGAAAGCTGTATAGAATGTGTGTTTGAATTTGTTTCCAAATGAATTCAAATGGCTCTTGCTAAATCCTCAAAGAGCAGAAAGGTGCAGGTTACCAGTGCAGTGCTGCTGCTGCAGAATGTCATCAGGAATTCAGCTTCATTGCTGAGATTTAGCAGAGGAGCAGTAAAGCACCCCTCATCCAAAGGGCTTGCAAAGGCACTTTCTAAAAGAGCAGGATTTCCATTGTGTCTGTGTTGTGAGCTTGGCAGAGGTATTCATCAGCCATTATTGATTTAAAAGAAGGCATGGCTGGAGTGAGGAGGATTGATCTGAATCCTCCCTTGGATAAGTTAACTATTGAGGGATCTATTCATACCAGGATGAAGCACTGGAGAGTGACCTACGATGTTAGGAAATGGGTATCATCTCTCTCTTTTTCTTTACAGTGCATGTGAAAAAGGCTGGCTTGCTGTTCTTGGCTTTTTTCCCCTCCATCTATTAGCTTTCAGAAACATTATCTTTGCTAAGTTTAGTATTTCTTGATTTTGTTGGGGAATTCTTTAGGGAACTACAGAGTAACAGTTTCCTCTGAGATTACGTTGTAAAGGGACAGGGGAGAAAGAGCTATTGACTTTCTATTCAGGCTGCAGTCTTGAAACTGAAGGTGGCAAAAGGTATCCAAGAGGATTCCAGCTTAGCTTGGCTCAGCCCTCCCTGTCCCCAAGATATTTCTGTGGTCAGTATTGCCCTCCTTGCCTTTCCTGCTTATATATTGCTTCTCTTCCAGGAGAATCTGCAACTTGTCTTTCTCAGAAACAGGGCGATGAGCTAAGTGGACCCAGAAGAACCATTCCTGCATTCTCCTTGCTGAGGTTTCTCACCTGGACCACAGCTGGGCTTGGACCTCTAAGCTCTCTGATCACGTGGGCCATATTTCATCCATGCAGTTTTGCCCACCTTTCATCTTCAATCTGCAACATCTTTCTGCTGATTTTACAACTGCAGATTTGCCTTACTGACAGCCATCTGAAATGCTTCTGCAGGGAGCATTTCCTCTCTTTGTATCCTTTCCTTTTTCTTTTTTTCCCATTTCTGTCACTTCACAGATAACCTGACTGTCACATGCCTTTATGGCCTTTCCTCCAACTCATCATTTCACATGAGCTACTGATACATCAAGTGCCACCACTGATTAGCTTCTGATCTCCGCTTGTTCAGCTGTTTACTGGAGTTAGGGACAAACACGTTTGTTCTTTGTCTTGTGCTGTTCTTCACACTCTAGAGGTCCTTTCTACGAAAACACATACAAGGCCATTTCAGGGTTTTACCCACAGTCTTTTTCAGGGAGAAATAAGTATCTTTTGCTTATGTGCTGCTCACTCCCTCTTCATGGCTTCCACTTGGCTGAAAAACACACAAGGGAATTTTATCTCCTCCAAAAGAACAAACCCCAAACAGACGCATCTTTTGTTATTTTCCTGTTAGTCCCACCTTAAGAGACTTTTGTTACCACAACAAAACTACTTTGTTACCACGACAAAATCAGCAAAAGACAGACTGTGGGTGTAGAGAGTGTACCCATTCTAGGAATTAAGGTATTCCTTTGAATTCTACACATACCAAGAACTGGTTTGTATTTGGTATGCAACCTTGGATGTTTTTTTTCTTTCTGGTTATTGCAGTGACTAGCACAATAGATTCCCTGACCCCTGTATGCTGTAATACAAACAAATAATAATAATAATACTCTTATTAAGACATTCAAAAGCAAGACCAAGGAATTACAGTTTAAATCTATTTTGGAATAATTTTAAATAAATATAAAATTGGTACTGTAATTTAGAATGCTACCTTTAAAACCGGATTATTCAGACAGCTTTGTAAAGGAATAAACAGAAGATAACCTTTTCAAATGAAGACTAAGCATGGAATTCAGTGATTCTCAGTAGCTCAGGATCTCAAGATCTTCATTAATTGGTTTCCTTTATCTAAAGATGTTTATTAATTTAGGTACTTCAATCTTAAGAAACCTATATATATGAACTCAAGTTTCCCCACTTACTTTTCTTTGCTTCATGTGGTGGAGCACCAGCTTTTAATGGGATTTTAGTCCCAGGGACCAGATTAAAGTCAATGTGAAGTAAAATTCTCTGAACTGTGCATAATGTGGTTGTTTGGTTTGCATTCAGGGTAGGAGAAAACCCCAAACACCAGACAGAAGATCCCTTTGAAATCGCTAATCATGAGAAGGAAGGTTATCTACCTTCATTTGCATGGATTCCTGTGAAGAGGAAAATAGAAATCACAATCACTCTTTTTATGATTAATTAAACCAAGAAGGAAATACTAATAGTCCAGTTCTTCCTGAAAGAAGACAGAGATCCAAGATAGGGGAGAGTACTGGAATCTCAAACAGAAAACGATCCATTATATGGCTGACACTTTCCAAAAATTTTCTGTTGTGATCCAACAAAAAGCTCTGGGTTTTGAGAGTTTTATTACATTTTACAAACTTCTCATCATTGCTGCTGAAACCACCAGACTGCTTACTGTGTTCAAAATAAAGCCATCATTGTAGTGAGTTCATTTCATCCCGTATTTCCTTTATATTGCCTTTACAAGTCATAGCATATTGATTTCACTCTTCCATTGCACAGAGTTTGACTCTCCTTTAATAGACAAAATGACTATTTGCTTTCTATAAATCCTACTACTTGTATTTCCTTCCTTCTCTGAACTGTTATCTGTGACTTACAATAGGCCAGTGTTCAGTAAAATGGTGAGGTGCTAGTTCAGCCTAATACTGTTCAAATATAAAAGTCTAACTGCCACTCTATTGTTACTAGCGCTTTTCTAGTACGTGCTCTTTAAATTATCTGACTTCCCAATAAGTTGAACAGTGCATTATATTCACCTGAAAGCTGTTCAGATAATTATCTCATACGATATTTGATCCCTTCACAATATTCAGTGTTGGTTACTGTTCCATCCTGTGCAGTTCCAGTTTGTCATTCAATTTCTGTAGTGTTGACTATTACCCTGAATTACGCATCATACTGCATTCATTCCTTCACGGGCTTGGATACAGCACACAGGACTAGGTTGTCATTACAACATCCTTCATCAAATTCTTTGTTTCTTCTAAGACCTTTCTTGGCTCTCTAAGGTGGTTACAGGTTTCTGATCTGTGAGCTGAAAATACAGAGTATTTTAACAGGTTAACAAGTGAACCTGCTCCATGACATTGTCACTGGAGCCCCACCAACTCCTACTTCTCCCCTGAGCCTTCCCGCTTCTTAACTTACCTGTTCCCTGTCAAAAGCTTTTGTCATAGTTTTACCAGGAGAGGTATAACTTTGACTATATCAATTTTTTATGAAGAGATCAGGTGAGATATTAGACCCCAGCCACCTTTGCCTTTTCTATTCTTGCATAGAAAGAAAAAAGAATTTCAGGCAAGATAGATAGTACTCTCACGCAATAGAGAAATATGCTTTAAAAATCTGAGACAGAATAACATACAGTTAAGTGATTTTTCTTTAAAACTGTGGACTGTCTATATTTAGCTTTGTGTTTAGCCTGTGATCCCAGAGAACCAAACTTGGGGCTCCTTTAAACTGAAATGAAGTACACAAAGATTGGCCCAAGCCAAATTAGAAGGATTTGGCTCCTTTAATATGGTTACAAAGAGAAAAGAAAACCCTGTTAATAGAATGTATTTTGGTTTTTATCCTACTGACTATAATCAGCGCCATTCAGGGGAAAAAAGACCTAATTCAGCTTGTTCTTTAGTGCCAAAGTATCGCACCGCACTGAGCAAGATGAGCATCTTGGTTTGTCTGTGCTTCACTTCTCTTCTGGAGAAATGCAATGCCACTATTCACCACTTACTGCCCTCACCCTTTGTCAGCTTTGGTCTCCTCACAACTTACAGATTTCTTTTGGAGAAATTTCTTCACCAAAAGTGAAAACTCTTTCTGTGTTGGAGATGTGCTTTTCCAACCCACAGGATAATGAATGCACAGGGAGACAGTGTTCAACTTATGAAAAAGTTTCTATTGTAAATCTCACTGGTTTTTATTGTCTTTCTCTCACTGCAATGCAACTGAATTAGTATCTATTACATTCCTTTTTTTAACTTGTTTTGGAAAACCAATTTTTTGATGAAACGATAAATGCATCTGGAATCTGCATAAATGTAACAAAGAAAAGAGGGTTGTCAGCAACAGGCATTGGTACTTCATTACTAAAGTGGAAGACCTGACCTAACTTCTTAATAATTAGGAATATTTCTATAAAATAATAAAAAAATGCATTTAACAATAGTAAAATTTTCATTTCCTTTGATTAAAATAGATCTTAGCAATAGCCTCATGCCTTATACATCAAACTCCAGAGAAGCAATCAGCACAATAGCTGGTGGTAAAAAACACCATTTTATTATGGGCAGTTTATTATATGAACTAGTACTGGAAGATCATGTTCTATTCATTTTAATCAGGGGCTAGCAGGCCTTTAAGCCAATACACCAACCAAAGAACAGATGACCTAAACGGAAGGTGTGGTGCCGGCATGTAGAATATGATAAAGGTATGACTGCTGTGTATCCCTCGACTGAACGTTACTCTTTATAATGCTGGCTTCCAAATTATTTCTCCAATGGTCTCCAAACACTAGGCTGCTCATTGCTGCTTAAGACTTGAACTGCTTTTGTTTGGCTGCAGGACAAGCTATGCAGCAACACTGCATCCATTTTATTTCACTGAGAATCTTCCTTGTTCATTACCCGCCTTACATCCATCCCAGTGTATGTGTGAAGATGAGCCTTCACCCCATCAAGAAATCAGTTCTTATATTTGATAGAAGTTGTACACCTATTAGTTGACACCTATTTCATTTACAGATAAATTCAATTAGCTTTTATGCATGGAGTTACGAAAACATGTGAAGGGTGGGGGAAACGGTATCATCACAGGGGAAAAAGCTGGTCTAAGTTGAGCTACCCATCTACCTCTTTGAGAGTGGCAGCGCTGTTATACAGCACACAGATGAATGATGGCTGAACAGAGCTTTCAGGCCTTTTAATCTGTTCTTTGATCATCTCTGAAATAGATCAAGGCAAAGCCATTCCTTTCCTTTCTGACAAAAAATACTTACTGACTTCTCTATATTAAACATAGCCTCCTGTTCCACGCGGTATCTGAAAATTGGGCTCAGGAATATCACCTACTTACTCCATTTCCCTCTGCTCAGGAAAGAGGCCTGACCCTGGAGAAGCTTTGGACCCAGTCCTGTGGTACTTCAGTGAACAGCCTGCGTAACTGGGGCATGTCCTTCCTGAACTGAGGCAGATACAATCGATAAAAGCAGCCGTAAAGAATGCTGAAAGAAACAAGTGAGAAAAACCTCAATTGCTTGTATATCAATGTAGAAGGCCTTTAAAACTGAACAGAGGAATTCTAACAAATGATGCAAGTCATGAAAGTTGATATTATAAGAATCAATAGATACCTAGTATGAAAAAGCAGTGATGACTGAGTACATTTATCAAAGTCCTTGCACTCTCAAGAATAGATAGTGCCGTAGTGTATGCTAAAGACGGACTAGGGGATAAAGATAGACTAGCACAAGAAAACAATCCATTTGGGTCAAAATCACTCTTGAAAAGAATGATAAATAGCCATTGAAGGACTATGGGGATTCTCTCTATGTAGTCCAAAAGGTTACCTTAACTCATGACTTGATATCTTGATAGTATTTATTACACAGAAGGGACAAAAATCCACCTGCAATTGTTTAGTTTTCTCTCATTGGAGAGAAATGCTCCTGGCAGCAGCCAGGCCCATATGTACTTTGCTGGGAAGGTTCACCAGGTTCTTCAACAAAAAGTCACCAAACTCACAAGGCAGGATGTTATTTTAGTTGCAGGTTTGGTAACCCGTGAGGATATAAAATGAGGGATAGAAAAATAACCTTACTGTTGATTAAGGCATCCCAAGTTTGCTCAGTTTAAAGTTAATGAAAAACTGAGAAAAGAGGGTATATGGCAGATGTCTCCAATTTCAAAAGGGCAACAAAAAAAAAGATAAGGAAATGTTCTTTTAGTTTACTGTTGGTCTCTCTCTTCCTGCATTCACAGGTTTAGTTCCTAAACTTCTTGCAATGAAGTATTTCGAGAATGAAAAGTGCAGTATAACATATAATGAGACAGAAGACCTGTTATCCCAATGCTTACTCCGGTTCCTCCCTCCATTTTATGATAACTTACAGTTTTGAACACTCCTGCCATACAGATGCACAGGTAGTCAGTTCTGAATTCAGTATCTGAAAATTATTGCTATTGCACCGCTCACTTGTGGATGCTAAACCCAAAACCTGAAATAGCTTAAAATTCATCAAGGTAACAGTAGTAGCATTGGCACAGGGCATAAATCCATATTGTGACATCCTGAACACAGTGTTAAGTTTTCTGTTATCTTATTAAATTGTATCAGCCTTGCCTTGCATAGAATACAACCAGGCTTGATAAATGCTTGGCTTCAGTTACACTCTCCCATTTATTTTCACATTGTCAGACTTAATCCATAACTGCTGTTCAAAGGCAGCAAGCAGGAGATGAGGGTGCAACTTGACTCAGCTGGTAGCTGGCTACTGGCAGCCAAAAACTACACTACTTTATTATTATTCAGACTGCATGTTCACATAATTTATTTTCATTTTTTATAATCTATTCTCTAAGGATAAACAATATATAATCACATGATTTAATTAGTTTTTATTTTTGCTTGCTGCTCAATTTGCACATAGAGGATAGAAATGCAAAACTCAGATTGCTGGAGTGAATATAAAAGTCTATGAACTCATCTTTCACTCAGGCTCCATTGCAATAGATGGGCTTGAGTTACCTTGAATACTTTATAGTGATGGGAGTGGTCTCACACTGAATTTCACTTCAGCACAGTCTTTGGCTGGTACCTTCTTTATTTCATATCTGGCATTTAATACTAGGGACAGGCACAAGAAAGGAAAGCTGCTTTTCCCATGAGAGGGAAATGTTCATCACCCAACAAAAAGGCTTTTTCCTTTGTCTAAAGGCTTATATAGAAACAAACTTTTGGATCCTAAAATGGCTTAAAAAAATTATATCCAAACAGGTTTTCTCAGATGAGCTGCCACAGAGACATAAATAAACGTTAATAAGGATTTTGAGCATCAGTTCTTCCCACATAGAGTCACGGCCACAAATAACAGTTCCTCTTGTATTTTGGTAATATTTCTGCCAAAGAGTAGTTGGGTAATTAACAATAAGATTGGTTTTTTGCTAGGATAAGTATTAAAATAAAAAAAATAATCCGTAAGCATATGATTTAAGTTTTGTAACTCCTGGTATTTAAGCTATTGTGTGCAGCTGAGAAGTTCAAATGTCCTTATTAGGTCCTCATTTATGGCTATTTAGCCTTAGAAGCTTTATTAGATATTTCTCTTTCAGCTGCAGCCTTCTAACAGATGCTGTCTAAGGAGCTCAAGGTTAGCTTCTGTTCTTAAGTAATACTGCTGCAAATGAAAATCTGACCATTTGGCTTCTACACATCAGGTAAACCACAACCTAGATGGAATAATAACAATACGTCATCTCTTGCAGACTGTAAGAAAACTCACCTATATTATCTTGAGCTGTTTTTCTGAAGGCAAAAACCAACAACTGCTATATAAACACACAACAGTGATAAGAAATCGGTGAGAAAGATGTTTGGTTAGTTGTCAGAACCTACCAGCTATTTACTTTTCTGGGAATTTCCTCAATGAAAAGCAACATGAACTGGTGGGTGGCGTGGCCCATACAGCAGGTGCTAGAAGGACGCTGGTAGAAAGCCTTTGCTAGAGACCGGCTGCTATGCTGGGCTCACCACCACCTCTGCCCTCACATTTCTTTCCCATGCTCTTTACACGCCAGTGCTATTTATTTCAGTTGGCATATAGATTAATAAATAGAGGGTAGGGTGTTTCTGCACGCTGGGTGCTAGCTTATCTTTACCCACAATTTGCTCACATACACTAAATGGAAATACACATATTTTGTGCTCACAAGAAATACTTTGGTATGTTTTCCTCATATTCTATGCTTTTAAAAAGCAAAACAGAGCAGAAAATTCTAGAAATACTGATGCCAGAGTCTAAAGGTAGCATCATACTTGATGGTCCCTCAGACAAGGTCCACGTTCCTTGGACTGCAACTAAATACTGGCAGCTGGGCCCATTCCTCTGCAAGGGCTCCTACACTGAAGGGCAGTGGCAAAACCTCTGTCACAGAGGAGGACTTAGCACTGTGATAGATTGCCTGGCACAGCGATAGAAAATCCCTCTCACTGGAGAGTTTTAAGATGAGATTAGACCTGTCTCTTGATAACTGAATGAAAGTCACTGGCAGTCACTGCCGTTCTCCCCAGATGCCCTCACTCTGGGCAGCAGTCCCATAGCTGCTTGCTGAGCCTTTCACAGGGCACAGCTCATACCCTGGCACCCACTGGCCATGTGCCCTGGCCAGGCACTTGGGTTTATCACCCCCACACAACACATGTCTGTGCTCTCACGACACAACAGGCTGCCAGGCGCTGACAGTGAGGATGCCTGGGTTGGACAAAGGTGTCAGAGTGATGCAGGAGACTAATCCTGCCTCTGATGGGCAGTGTGGGAGGACTAAACAAGCTCTTCATTTTTCGGGACTTGCCTTGTGCTCTGTGATACTACACTGCAATACTTCTTCCTAAAGCAGAATTCCTTCAATAGAGAGTACACGCACGGGCACCCTTATGGCATTTTCCTTCAACAGATTCCCCTTTGTAAGCACAGGTTTAGAGGAAAGAAGAGGAGTTATTTGAGCCAGTAGTTCCCACTTTTTGATTAAAATGACATCCAGTCATCTGACCAGGTGGCAGAAAGAAGAGTTTGCAAACAAGTCCTGTCTGAGAGAAAATAAGGCGTATTTCTGAAAATACTCAGTTCCTGAATGACTCATGGGTAGGCAAACAAAAGAAGTCAAAATATACAAAATTTGTCAGTTTACTTCCAAGTTATTGATGTCAGTGGATTGCTCTACTTCTAACCCTGGTAAGACTGTCAACACTGAATGTGGCACAAGTGTTGCATGTAAGCTTCAGACTAAATCTTTTAAAAGTGTATTCAAAACAGAAAGAGCACTGATTCAAAGAGACTTACCCAGTAGTCAAGGAAGGAAACCCAGCCTTGAGATATGCATTGTCCTGACCTGCTGTATCTCTGCAGTAAAAGACACGTGATAGAAAGATCTTTGCACTATAAGGGACGAGGAGGGGAAGGAAAACAAAGAGGGAAAAGAAAAGATCAATGCAAACTGCATGAGGCAAGAATCAATTATTATTATCATTGAGTAGTACAGAAACAAAATTGCACTGCAAATGGTGTTAAGTTATGAGACAGCAGCATCAGGAGTTTATGCTCAACACACCAGTCTGTGACAAGACAGTGGGATGAGCGGCATAGTTTGGTGTCCCCAGTGCACACTGGTACCATCGGGCTGTAGGAAGCTCTTACGACAGCCTTTCTCTCAGCTCTGAATCCCGCCATTCCAGCAGTGCTGCTGGCATCTCCATAGATCATTTTGTGTGAACACTTCTATTCCAGAAGCTTTGTATTAGGACTTTATAACTAGGTAATAAAATCTGACTCCATGATATTACTTCGCAAGTAGATTTGATGCTTGAAAGCAATTTTTTTTAAAAGTAGAATTTATATTTTCATGGAGTATGCACTTGCAACTGTCATCCAAGCTTTGTTTTGTTTTGGAACCTGACAGCTTTTATAGTCCTATTGGTTCTAAAGGACACCTTCTCTCCCTTCCCCCTTAACTTGGGAAAAGATCTGATAAGGCTGTTTTTCATTGTTGTGTACTGAGCTTTGCATAGGCTGGGAGAGCTTAGCACTTTGTCAGCTGTGACACCTATATTCACTCCTTTTAGGTAACAGAAGATCAATGGCCCTATAATAACATTTTATCTTATTCTTACTTTTAACTTGTCTTGCTGCAAAAATGCTCCATGGGGGGGAACTATGTCACTGTGGTTGTATAATAATTTTCCAGCTACTGTACTGCAGGGGGAGGAACATTCTGAATAGCACACAATATATTTCACTGTTTCATCAGGTATATTTATTCATAGAGCTTGTTTATTACGAAGACATGTTAAAAGTGAAAATAAAACAAAATAAGTGTTTCTGGATGTTCCTATTCATCATTAGAATCCATCTGAATTGCAAAGATACCACTGTATCAAGCAACCATTTCCTTTCTCCCTTGGGCTTTTGAGAAAAATCTTATTATAGCATCTGAATGGTTCCCTTGATTTCAAATGTTAAAAAAAAACCCACCAAAAACATTCCATTTGCTGATTCCTTTGCAATTTCAATTAATCAAATACAGTGTATTGTGCATATGACCCCTCCAAATAGCTTCCTTCTCACCAGCCAACTGCTAAAGGGTTGTCTCATTGTCTATTATGCAAGTGTTGCTTAATCTGCTCTAAAATGTCAGTATTATGCCTTGTGCCAATTTCCATAGGTTACTGAAGTACACAAAATACTGTGAACAGATCAATGCAACATCTTGTTGTCTTCTTACCACCTGCCTTCTGTTGCTGCCAGAGCTGCTGGCTGTGTCCTGCTCACCACAAGGCCAGCAGAACCAACAGCCCTTCTGCAAGAAGAAGGTTTAACAGAAGCAGGTATTGCACCATCATACTTTCGCGCTGTCCTTTTTTTCACTTCCTGCTTATGGGCACCAGATGGGAGGGTTCTAGCACTAACAGTACTAACAAAAAGCCCATGCCTGGTTCAAACTTCAGCAAAAATCCTATGCAGTCCTTATCTCCACTTACACAAGTCATTCCATCATGTTGACACAGATTAACAAGTGATTTTGATCTGCTTAAGTTATCCTGTATCTAACTAGTTGATAGTTAAGCTACTAAGTAACCTTTGGGAAGAACAGCAGTGATCGTCCCAAGAATTTGTTGTGCAAAAAGCTGAATGACAAAACCAGGATGTTTAAACCCATTTATGCAAACAGGAAAAAATGAAACAAAACTGAAGGGACTTTTATATCAGAATATCAGCTCACATGAAACACAAGCTCTTTTTCCTTCTCATGCTTAATTTTTCATCAGCATAGGTACAGAAGAACTATTCTGAAAACTGAACCAACTGATAACCACTTTTGGCAAACCCACTTAAAAAGTTGGTGACACACTAGAGAAATGGAGCAGAGGACAAAGGAGCAGCAGCACTGAGCTGTGAGCAGTGTAGCATTGTAAAGATCTATTCCCTGCCTTTTCTCGTTTATTGAGGCAGAACGGTGAAAGGAGTCCAAAACTAAGTATTCACATTCATTACCAGGGAAAAGGAGAGAAAAAAGAATTTTCCCTTTAGTTCTTTTGATTTCAGGAGTGATTAGGTTCAGTTATATCTCTTAAATTGCTTGGTAAGTGTTCTATCTCTGTCATTTCTATAAAAGGGATAATATATTTCATTGCAGCATTTTCACTCAAAAGAGATTGGAATCATAAAGAACCAGAAAAAGGGGGGCTAGAAAGTATTCTGAGGTCATTAGGATGTTTTAAGAGGTGTTTCATTGTCTGTCTAAAAGCACTCTATCACCCCTCTTCACATCCTGTAAATAGGAGAACTGCCTCTCCCCAAAAACAGCATTAGTGGTCATTTTAGGATTTTTTTCCAGATCTATTATCTTCTACTAAACTACTGAACACAATTCATCAGGACATTCTTCTGTAGCATCAGACTGAGTTAAATCCTACTATAAACACCAGTGTTCTGTCACAGATGACAGCTGCTTTATTAACAGCACTGTGCTAAGCGCTGTGTAGCCAACAACAGCAGAAAAGTTTTCTGAAAGTAGACCTCACTCGGCCTCAGCATGGCAGAACCAGAAACTCCGAAGTCTGCAGTAGTAATTGTTTTTTCAGCAGACTAGAAGCCATTTGCATCCTGCATGTGGTGTCACCACTCCAAGGCTGCTGCAAGGCCAGGCCTCTGCCAGGTCTGAAAGCGCAGTGGGAGAACCCAGATGACACCTTATGCTCTTTTCTTAGTACTGCTGCTAAATGAGCACAAAAAGAAAAAGGAAGTGATGAGTTTACTTCATTGTGATGGGCTGAGCTTGGCATAATAAACTGTAGAAAGAAAAGGTAGAAAATCATTGAGGAAATATCTAACCTTAAAAATTTATAAAGGTCCAGATTTTGGCTTGCTAATAAGACGGATCTACAGCATCTTAGTTTCAATTGAGATTGCTTCCATCCCAGAGTTTAATTTAAAGAACAAATTATCAGGGTATAAAACTTTATGTCCTGATTAAGTATTCCCTTTGTGGCACATGTCCAAAATTTTTTTTATAGAAAAAATGTGTATAGATGTGTCTTAGGACAATAAACATGTTATCTACTGTACCTGGTAGGGAAACTTTATAAACATATCTGGCACTATTTTAGAGACAATTAAAATAAATAGAGATTTCATTAGTAACCATGATTTGGAAGACTCAAAGAAAAAAAATCTTACTTAAAGGGAGCCATTTAATCTACCATCAATTCATCATCCATTTCCCTGACTCAGATGCCAAGCCTAGAAAAGCACACAGAGTGTGTAATTTGAAATAGATCAATAACCATTGTCCTTTTTATTAATTTCAGGAATTAGTATTATTGTGGGCATAAGGGCAGTCTTTGAGCCACAAGGCATGACTCCAATTAGCCGTCAGCATTGCCAATCAAGAGTTGACTCCAGAGTTCAAAAGAATTACATCAGGTATAAGTGAAATCAGAATCAGGCCCACACATTTCAGCACTGTTGTTTCTAAAGTTATACAATAGCACCAATACTAATACTTTATAGTGTATGGTAAAGGTCAACAGATAAAATATTTGAAACTTTTACTCATGAATATATTTAATTTGCTACTGCAAATGATTTCGATTACATTTTACAAAATACATAGCTGCTTCTCCTTTTGCAATTAAAGTTTCCTAATAATACAGTCAAACCTTCTTAATCATTGTTCATTCTAGCATAAAGTAAATCTTGCTGTGTTTGAAGAGAACCTAGTCATCTTAACGGCATCCGGTTTTGTTCCTTCTTATTTTACGAGATTAGAATACTTAATAACCTTTACCATATTTGGTTGCAGTGGAAATGTGAAGAGTAAAATTTGCACAGTGGATTATATGGCTAGGACAAAAGTCAGTTCTGTAATTAGGTTTGGTTCTGTTGCTTAGGTTTGCAAAAAAAGTCAAAATGAATGGTTCTTTTTGCCTAAGACACCCCTGCAGAGTTACATATAATAGTAAAGCACGGTTAGAGCCAGGCCTATCTGAATATTTGCAAAAAATTTTTTTTTTCTTTTCCTTGCTAAAAACATTCCAGTTTGGAGGAAAATAAATAGAAATACTCAGTGCCTAAACAGCAACATTTTAATTGCAAATTAAAATGACAGCCCTGAAATGCTCACATTTACTTACACTCATCCTTGTAAAGACTCAGAGAAGTTCCAGCAACAGTCTCAGATACTGCAAGTCCAGAGGTGGTTACTGCTGCACCTCTAGAGCTCTGCTGCAGAGTTGTGTTGGAAAAGAGCAGCGACATCCCCCAAAGTCCTCTGGAACTGAGCACAGAGTTCTTTTTAACACAAGCTTCGTTTTCATTAAACAGAAAAATGTGTTCCATCAGGTTGATGGAGAAATGAACCAATTTGAATGTATTGAAGTTCTTTGCTTTGCTACAGTGCTTTTTAAATGGCGTCTAAACAGTTGGTCACAGATTTATTTATGTTTCCACGTAAAGAAAGAAAATATTATCATTTTCTATATGGGAAACGGTTTCCCTAATTATTTGGCTCCTTTTTCTACCATATAAACACAGCAATTTGTACCCCTCTCTTTCAAGTGGCTGCAATTAGCAGCTACATTGCAATAAGCAGATTATGTTAATTAAAAACTCAAAACTATGTAAACAATGGGAAAGCTGACTAGCCATTTTCTATTTTTGCCAACTGGGAGGAACACAAGAGAAATTAGTACCAAGCTTAATTTTGCTGTTTATAATTCAAGTTATTTGTAACAAATAACAGCATTTAAAATTATTTTTAAACAATTAACTGTATCTCTCTACACTAATTGAACCACATCCCACATGAAAAGTTTTACATCTGTATGAACTGAAAAAAAAAAAAAAAAAAAAAAAATAATTCAAAAAGGTGTTAAGGGAACAGATTTGCACACATCATCACCAAAGTGGAATATTAAACGCAAGTTCCCTTCCACGCCTGAGTCATGCTCGCAAAAAGTCATAGCTAAGGATAAAAGTATAACTTAGTTCTGCTTCTTTGGCAAAAATTTGAGCAAACTCTAGTATAAACATTACCCAGCAGACGTGAATAAATGGTGAAGTTTTAAGATGTTGCTGCAGTTTCATAGAGGTTATAGCTTTGAGTTTGTTCTTCTGTTTCCAAACCAGGATTATTTAATGAGGGTGGGAAGAGTGGGAGGCAAAAGTGGATTTTGCCCGTGAGTTGTTCTATTCCCAGTGCTCCCTCTCTTCCATGGAGACACCTCTCGGTATCAAACACTCAGGGGATGTCGCCACCAAACGAACTGTGTGCACACAGAGGCTGGGTTACAGATACAAGTTTTATTTACTATAGCTATGAACTTAGCATTGACCAGACTTTAGGGAAGAAGAAAAAGAATGAAGGACTATAGCCCTTCTTCAGCTTTCTATAGGAAATACTCAGTCCAGGTACAGGAAGGAATCAGCATATTTCCTTTCCCAAGTTTGCACTGCTAGATACTGCTGACTGACTCCAAAGAGGAAAATATGAGCGTGAGGAATGATGATGGGTTAAACTGGTTCTATGGGGCTTTTCAATAACCGTATAGGAAAAGAAAATGATGGAGAAATACGCACGTCCAGAACTGGACTTTCAGAGTGGCCAGTATGAAAACACTAATTCAGTGTATTGTTTTGATTACACCCTTGATCCAAAAAAACCGGGAAGATTCTCAGAAGATGTGAAAGTTGCCGATAGACGTATTTTTCACAGACCCTTAGGAGGCCACATAATGTGTATAGTGTCTAGGAAAAGAGAAGCTTGAAGAGGTCAGAGATTTAGAAGAGCTGGCCGCATGGTTAGATTTTGCACTTACTATCTTTCAGCCATTTACAGAGAGTAGGAATGCTGAAGTGCTTCATGTATATTATGTTAGAAAAACGTTTCTTCTGTTTTGAGGGCAACACTGATTTCCCATCTCCTGCTCCCCCGCAGAGCTCACAGACTGTGAGAGGGCTACTCAAAATAAAAGTGCAGTTGACCATTTCGCTTTTTGTATTTCCACTGTTTTCCTTTTGGAGACATGAACTTTAAATGAGCTGCTATACAAGCTTCTTGGGGTCAAAATAGAGGAAATCACATCCACCACAGAGACATGCACAGCAGAAGCCCCAAATACGACCATTATGTTCAACTCAGCAGTCTTTTTCCTGTTGGTAGGTTTTTGATACAAGCTTAGCATCAAGCCAGGCTGTCAAAACCAATGAAATCTATTTCTGTGACATTGAAAGAGCTCTTGATGAAAGTCAATCAGTTTAGGGAACGTGTTTTTTTTAGAGTACCTGGAATCAAGACGGGAAGAGTTGGGTTTTAAAAGAATTGCTGCTTTTTCTTCTTAGTTTCAAAGAGGTGAGGAATATGTGCTAAGTAAACCCATTTATTCAGCAAACAGTCCATGCAGTATTTGATGCTAACAGCTACATTTTAGTATGACCATTTGCTAAGACTCTTGTTTCTTAACAGAATTAATCATTTTACCAGATCTTTTCTGTTGAAATTATTGGAGTTCTTGATGAATGCTGTTTCTGGGTAACACACAGAGCAGCCCTCAGGTTCCTGACTGAAAGAATTTTTAGTTTTCATACTACAGAAGGAAGAATATCAAAGGGGTTAGAAATGGTAAATGGGAGGAAAAGCAGCTTGGGTAATGCCAATGATACTGGATAATTTTTCTGTATTTAAGCTTTCAACAGGGTTTCCCGTACAAATAGGTGTTCATTACAGTAAGCTACTAAGTGAGCAAGTGCTACACTTAGTGCAGAAGGCTTTTGCCTGCACATACAGTATTTCTGATGCTTTCTAGACATTCTGGACTTAACAGAATACGAATACGTAGTTTGTAAGACCATTCAATGATCTTACCTAGTCCAGAAGCTTTTTTAACCACAATCTGAACAGTTTGTTTGTTTATGAAGAGTTTTATGGATTCCTTCATTCCCACTGAAAAAAAGAAGATAAATACCCCAGCAATAAATATGTGTTTGGTGGTATTACAAATCGTTAATTGTTCCTTCGTATGGATTTCCCCAACCTGGAACCTAACTCTGGCTGTTTAGAGATGATCACTTTACAAAAAGGTTCCCTTTTACAACTCAATCCATTCTATGCTCGAGGTATAATGAAAGAAATTGCTATCTTTTCCCCAGCCAGTTACTATAATGGTATGAAAAAATGACTTAAATATTGACCTTGTCAATACAACAGAGTTCACATGAACTAGAAGTAAATCAAACAATCTTTTAATCCCAGGAAAATATTTAAAGGTTTTTTTTTTTTTATTGTCTCAAGCTCATTTTTAAGACCTTAGTTTATGACACAGTAGTGATTCATGCAATCACCAAAAGAAAACTGAGAAAAGTATAAAACAATGGTTATCCACTTTTGTAGCACTGAATCAGTTTTATGGTTTGTTAACTCAAAAGCAATCTGTACTTTTATAAAAAGTCTGATTCTTACTTAATTTTTCAATAAAATAAACCTACCAGCAGTTTTCTCATCCAATATAAATCAAACCTATACATTACTTAACACTGGCACTTCTCTTTGCTCCCTTTTCAGCTGATGCTGCTCAATTTTACCCACTGTTAATACAGGTTATATTTTCTATTCAGACCAAATGGTACTTATTATTGTTCCTCTAGGTTCTGATCTCTGAACTGAAGCCAGGACTCAATTCAGAGCCTCCAATTCATCATGGGGGAAAAAAGCACTTCAGACAGAACCTAAGCTACCAACAACACCAGCTATTAAATCAACATATTCTGTGGGTAGAGTACAAGCACAGGTTAAATTATGCAACTTACTTAGAAGGTTTTAGAGCTGATACCATTAGATCTACAGTATTCCATGGAATTAAGTTAACCAGCAGCAATCAACAAAAGCAACAAGAAACCTATTGTAAGTAAATTAGTTTTTTCTCTTCCAAGAAGTGTAAATTTGAAGCTATCTCTGAAGAGGTTTTACACTTAGACTAATTTTATTGGTATTTTACTAGATTTTTTTTTTTTGATTTTTAATAGGTAAACTAATGAAATGTGTCCCAGCTTTGAGATGATGAGATTAGGTTGTTCAAAAATTTAATTGATGCAACAAGGACACAATTGTGTTGCAGGCTTACCAAAGATCTCCCATTGATTCTGGATATCATTAATTTCTTTGATGGTATCTTTGAATAATTATTTTATTCCATACTACGAGAAAAGACAAGACATGATCTGCTTAATAAAATTATAAAGAGAGGATGCTATGGTAACTTTCCCCCCCTGTGGAGCGGATTCAGTTTCTTGAGTTCAGCCCTTGCGTAAAGGTAGCTTATTTCTCCATTACCTTTCCAGATACTAAACTCTATCATGGATGAATTCCAATGCCAATAAAGTTACAAATCACTTTGCTGTTAACTATACTTCCAGTTTCTAGATGAAGCTATTCCAAAGGTTGCACAGAGTTTTCTAAAAAGGTTATAGCATCTTTATATCATTATTTACTCCATGATGACCCATGTTACAGCATTTGTTGGGCTGCCGTCAGCAGTATCTCCAGACCCTGCCACTGAGACCAGGACTTGGCTTTCTTCATGCTCAGTAAGAATTCACTTTCAGCAATAGTCTCTTCACCTCTAGTAGTTGGTTCTCAGAATAAGATTATTATTATTAATAATAATAATAATAATAATTACAAGAATTTATTGTCATTTATTGTTGTCATGGCTGGGATTGTACACTATGTCCACTTTCTTACCAGAGAATGCGATGCTCCAGATCACCAGATGGAAACAAACAAACCCAGGCAGCCCCAACAAATAAGGAAGGGAGAACAGAGGACCTGTTCCAAACACTGGATCTCCTCTCAACTGAAGTTTAGGGGACACACTCACAACGTGCTTGTCTCATAAACTGCTCAGCTCTTCCAAGACTCATGGTGCTTCCTGGCCAGCTTTCCTGTAACCTTATGTCAAGAATATTCACGTGCTTTATGCCATTTTGTTTAGCCATACACAATGATTTTATTTCAACTTTCCAATTCATCAAAAAAACACGGGTATAAAGCCAAATAGTGGATCATGGGAATATTGCAGTTTCACACAATGGAGGGGATGAGTTTTTTTAGTTTACTTAAAAAAAACCCCAACCTAGGGAATTACATTAAAGCAACTTAAAAGGCAATTTCACAGCAAGGCATATGAAACTTAGAGATAGAATAACACTACCCATATATCATTATCTCTTTATGCATGTGAGTTATTACTATATTCAATTACCATAGACTGCTTTTCCTTTTAGTCTCCTGCCTCAGTGCCCAGAGCGAGAATCCTGTTCAGTACAACTGAAAGCCACAGGCAGCTGTTCCTGCTGCCCAGCCCAGCCAGACATTCTCAGAGGAATGTCATACCAGAAATTCCTCAGGGATTGCAACATCTTGCCATTTGTGAGAAAGACTTAATCCTTTTTAAGATTTGGGGTGAAGTAGGGTTGGCAGAGAATCATAACCATTGCTATTTTCCTCCCACTTCCATTCCCTGCCCCATCAGGAGTGATAAATCCAGAGAGATGTGCCAAGCTCACCTTCAGCGTGACAGCCCTGAGTGACCAGAATTCTGAGCTGACAAGGACATAAACTCTTGTAAGTGAAAAGTGTCATTGATTTGTATGCAGCTACAGTGCAGAGATCAGGGGAAGTTCAAGGCTATACACTGTTGTTAAATTCCTCTCAGATTAGGAAAAAAAAAATCTAATTACTTTCATTGAGGTACACAAAATGAAAAATCTATTTTAGTATTTTGAATTTAAAATTGATCAATTCCTTTGTGTAGTTTACCTCTTGAACTGATGGAGGTTTTGATCCAATATGTAAAGAACAATTATATCTTAGAATAAATTAAAAGCAAACATATTGTTTGTAAAACAGAACCACAGATGTTCTCTTATTGTGGGCATTTTAAAATAAATAAAATCTAGATTTTTGACTCAAGAAGATGCATGAAAAAATTATGATTATTTAAATGCTCTTATTACTGTTAATACAGATGACCCAGGAGTGATTTACCCTCAGAGCAATCATTTCTCATTTTCTTTTTAGTAATTTTCAGGCTGACTCCAAGGTTCTTTACAGCCCCAGGAAGGTCTGATGGTTCATTTTTGCTACGCTCATTGGTATTAGTATTTTATCCACCACTTCCATTATCATCAATGCTTAAAAAAATGTGCACTCTAAGAAATATCTAGAAATGAATTAATTCCACACGATTCTCAGAGTCTTAGGCCTATTTAAAATAATTTCATCTGCTTGATAAAAATAAGTCTTGTTTAGCCCTTTCCTTCCCCCCAGTTCGATTCAGCTTTTCTCTATTGTTGTGGCAGACCTTTCAAAATGTGTTTGATCAGACATTCTTTCTGCTTGATGTTCTGTGCCAGTGATTGACAACAGTCCTTTGTGAGCAAGCATTTAAGTAATGATGTACGGACTTGTTAGGGAGCTGCTATGTCAAGAAGAGAAATGAACAATAAATTAGAATAAAATGGAATTGCATTTGAAACTTGGCTGGAGGATTTTGCATTTGTGAGGACAAAGGACATTTGACAATCTGAGTCATCTTGCAGCTTTGCCTGTAGCAACTGTCAAATTAGTTCTTAATGCTACAGGGAAAGGGATTGAGTCACAGCATTGCTTAAAGTTAAGAGGCTCATCAGTAAATCACTGGCAATATTAACAATTATGAGCTACACATTAATATGGCGAAAACACTCCGAGTATTGTGCTTACAACAGAAAGCCAAGAGGTGAACATAATTTTGCTTTCAGATTCCTGTACCTTCTCCCAGAAACTATAGCTTTAAACTGGGGAAGGTAGAGGAAAAAAGGGTAAATCATTTCAAGATTTTCTAGACTATGTGCCCTCAAAACTATATAACAAGAACAAAGTCAGGCACTAAATCTGGATTTAGCAAAGTGTAAAAGTGAGGTGAGGAAGGAAAGTGCTTACCTGCATATAAATTCAAGATTCACATGCATGTCTGTCATCCCTACACTACACCTAGCAGGATCCTGCAGCTCCTCCCTCCTCTCACACACCTTTGGCTCCATCCCTTCTCTGCAATAACTGGAAGATGTGACCACCTTCCCACCGACACGTGGGTCAGATAGCTAATGTAGCTTGTAGCTTAGAGCATTACGCTACTTCGGATGCCAGAGACATTTAAGTTGCTTCACAGAGCACGGTCTCTTTGGTGGATTTGTGTCAGACAGTACTGTAGCGTTACCAAGGCTCACACAGAAGCCTTGGATTTGAACTACTTTTAAAAATATAGTGCATTTTCAGGCCAGCACTGACTTTCATGATCATTTCACGTGTCATTTTATGGAGTGGCTTTCAATGGGGAAAAAACACACCCATGTTTTATGTTTAAGGCTGAAGATAAGTCTTAATTCTCCCATATGATGATCAGCATAATTTCATCTCTTTCAAAATCTCCATAGGTCTAGCTCAATATGCTGTATGATATTATAAGGAATCTATTGTGCCAGGCTCTATGCCACTTTTCAAAGACACAACTGCACAATTCTACCATTTTCTGACATGAAAGGGGTCAGAGGGGAACAGAATTAGATATGTTGTGGGAATGGCCTGAGCTACAATTGCATTGACAACTCATAATGACACTATAGGATATCTTCTTTCATAAGCTGCACAGGTCTGTCACGCAGTAGGTACTGCCCTTTTAAGTGCCTGCACACTGTAATGAAGTCCCGTAACACTGACAAAGGAAGGATGATGAGTACATTCGCCACCTGAAGAGTCTCTTACAAGTGACACCAGAGAAAGAAATTTCCTGAGCTCTGCAAACACTGCACTAATGAAACTTCAAGTGGGACTGGCTGATCAAAATGCAATACAAGAAAAAAAGAATCAGAAAAACCTCACAAACAAGCAAGGAAATTAACAAATACATGGTCAGTCTAGATTTGTTGGAAACTAATTTCAGATTATGAGAATTGTGAGTAGACTTATTTATAACCAGGCTGGAAGTATATTCAGTTAACAAGCTTTATTATCAGCTGGATTGTTAACTGAACATGCAATTGAACTCAGCTAGACAAGTTACAGGGAAAAAAAGATGATTTTTTGCTAGATCTAGTTGAAAGCAGAAGATGACATCTAGTGAAAGGGATTTTATAGCAGACCTATTTTGTGCTGTAATTTGTTTTTTACTAAATATGCTCAACTTTTGGGTAGGTAGAGACAATACTATCAGTGTAACACCACCAAATTTTTAGTAAAAGTTACAGAACATTTAAATCATAATTTACAAGCTAGAACTTGCGCAGTTCCATACACAGAGGTCTGCAGGACTGGCACCAAAATGCTTAAATGCTTTCTGGATTATAAAATTGCCAGTTATGAGAACTCTTCTGTTCTCAGAGTGACTTTGCAGAGCTGAGTGTTAGATTGTACAGTTTTATTTGTATGCAAAAGGGATGAGAAAACAGCTCCATAAAATGGCTTGATATTCTGAATTTTAGATAAAAAATTAGACATTAACATAAAATATGAGAAGTGTTTTTGGACCTAATATCTAGTTTCAATTCTTTGCAGCCTCAGGAAAGTCTGCTTGCTCTTACAAGTATTTTTGGGACAAGTTTTCTTTTCTTTTTTGCGTGAGAATACTTCTAGCCAAAATCTCTAACAAGGTCTGAGAAAATACTATTATATGGAAATATTATATTATGGAAAAAAGTTTCAAAAGGAGCAACAATTCAAGTCATGGACTCCCAAAGCTTCAGGTACAATACATACAATTGCTTGTTAATTGTAGCAATCCTGAATGTGTGAACCCTCCTCCTCTGAAATGGTATATTTTTTCCTCACATCGGAAAGAACTGCTGAAGAGCACTGAAAAGAACATAACACTAAATGAATTTAGAAATAATTTGCTTCTCTTCCTTCAGTAAAAGTCAAATAGTGAGCAAAGTCACTCATTTTTGAACATATCAACATCTGTTCTCCAAATCACCTTCCTCCCATGCTTGAAAAAACTTCAAACTCAATCGAGAGTCAGGAATTTTATCTTTCTGGTTGTCTTTTCTGAAAAAAACTTGAAGAACTCACGTGGTGCTGGTCACTGGTGGCTCAACCTACAAGAGCTAAGGAAAATCTAAAAAACTAACTATAGACATGCGTAAACTAAGGAATATCAGCAACAATACAAATCCCTGCAGAAGGGGAAGCATTGATCTAATTTTCTTGACATCTTAATTTTTATTTGTTTGGAAGTGGAACATTCCCACTTTCTTAGACTTTATTGCATGGATTAACAAGCAAGGGCTCTTGTGCATCTAGAAATAGGTTAATCACCCTAGAGGAACTAAAAAAAACCAACCAACCAAAAACCAAACAAAAATAATAATAAAAAAACAAACAGAAAAAGAGTAAGTAAAATAATTTGTTTATTTTGTAATAAGAGCCCTGAGGAAAGGAATCAAGCTTCTACACTAGCTTGATGCAGGTCCTTTTCTCTTTCCAGGGAAAATATCAATGAAAAACATCCTGAGGGACATAAAAATGGAAGATCTGAACTTAATGAAGGTTGACAATGACTATTATTGATGTCCTTATCACAGATGACAAGAGGTTTAGGAGACTGTTCTAACATATTGACACTGTACTGGTTGAAATGCTCTTTTTTCCCTTTTTTTTTTTTTTTAAGTGAACGTACTGTGTACTTCAGAGGCAGCATTGGAAAACCTTGATGTGCAGAATAACATTTGTCACCCTTTGTTCCCTAGCTAAGAGCACTATCTTCCTGTTAGTCATCTTTCAAATTGAATAACACCTGCATTAACACAAATTACTCTCTGTCCATCAATTTTAATTTCAAGATGAAAACCAAAGGCAAACTCCAAACGGAAGAAGAATGTTTCAAGAATAGTTCCTCCCCTACCCTCCTCCTACCCACTTACTTTTACAAGATTATGAATTCAGATGCTAGAATTCAAGATAAATGAAAAGCAGAGTTCAGAAATATTTCTGTAGTAGCATGATCCAAAATTTAAAATTTTATATTCTTTAAAAGATGTCATTACTTTATACCATACAGCTTTGCTGAAATGCTAATAAGGAAGTTAAGAAACTGGGAAAAAACCAAACCCCAAACACTTTCACCTCCAGACGTCAAGAATGGGCATGGTACCCTCAATGTATACAGGAGGTCATCTAGCAAAAAGCAGACGCAAATGAAATCCACCCCCTGGCCCCTGCAATCCTACCTAAAAAAGATACAGGTTACATGCCCATTCGTTAGGAACAATACTTGCCATATGCAAAAAATACACTACAACTCTAGCCACTCAGATATTTCCATCACACAATTCCTGAAACTTAAATACAAGCAGGGTGAACTTGTGGTATAACTATGCAACTGGGTAACACTGTACCTGTGTATGGCATAACATACTCGTAAGTCATTAATAGTATCTGAAAGTATAAACTCCCCAGCTCATAAGTATTAAAGCCTAGAAAATGAGATTAAATAAATGTAACTTTCCGTAAAACAAATTCTATTGTTGATCTATACTATATAAGCATAGTATAAATATATAATTTATATAAATATATAAGTGATCTATACTAACACACTTGCATGTATTGAAGACCAGAATACTAGTGTGTATTTTATAAAGAAAGGCTCATTAAGATTAAAATATGCAGGCCAGAAACTGTCTGCCTCATAAAACATTGCCCAAGTTAAACGTATGTACACCTCAGGTTGGATATCTTTGAAAAATAATTCCTTTCGATGTAAAAAATTCTTTAGATCTTTTCTTTGAAATAGGACAGGACTCAAAATGTGGCTGAGAATCTTATGACAGAGATATGACTTGAGAAACAGCTATAAAAAACTCCACTCAATTTATCCAAGTTATAAACCTCTTAGAAACCAAACCTCTAGTCATTTACTCATACTGAAGAGTTCTTTGTGCTAAGTTTCCAGAGTTCATTTGCACTAAGATGAGTTTTCATAGCAATGCACTCTCATGCTCCTCCTGGCTGGGCTGGCTACAGAGATTTAGTCGGAAAACTGAAGAGTGGGCAAATTGGTAAAATGACTGCAGGGAGCAGAGGTCTCCATAGCCCCTTTAGATAATCCAAATAAATTCCACTGATCCAAATAAAACCATCTCCTCTAAAACACACCCTTCTGTTTTCTTCACTCCCAAAGAGCATCATGGCTAAATGTGCAAGTAAAGAAGCATCCCTTAAATGGAGCAATATTCTTCATGGGGGGAATAGAGGAGGGGTGGTGCAAGGAAAAAAAATGGGTCAGTCAACAGTCATTATATTAGTTTAGTAGTTAATATATATCCCATCTCATATTTATGATGTTAAAAGGTTTTCATTGATCTGTGTCTGTTACAGTTAAGATACAGAATCATAGAATGGTTCAGGTTGGAAGGGACCTTAAAGATCATCGAGTTCCAACCCCTGTTATGTTTTAAAAAATGAGGCTACACCTATTTCACACTTCACTAGCAAATTCATGCCATGTTAGAATGACTACCGAGTTCATTACCTTCCTAGGACTTTACCGCATACTTAGGCAAGTAATCCAAAAAAAGCAGTTGTCTTTATTTCCACTAGAGCTATACAGAAATTGCAGTCAATGTGGAAGTAGCCAAGAGTTATGAACTGTCAACACACTGATAGGAAAGTAAACAAATGTAAAAGTGAAGCCAGCATTTGAGTCTCACAGCATGGTACACTGCTGTAATGGTTTAAATCATAAGCCAAATGATTGTTATTATAGAGATAGTGAATGTCATGCTTACAGAAAAATTGTGCATGTTAAAAATGACTGCCATTAAAAAGATAAGTCTCACAGAGGGGAAGGACCTCAAGCCAGTAAACAGACAAAATGCATTACAGAAAAAAAAGCAGGACAGAAAAGGGAAGTCTTGTCTAATTACCAGTTTCAGCTATCATTTATAGTATTCTCTGCTACCAAGAAAAGGCTGTAAGAGAGACAGATACAAGGACAGTAGACTTTTTTTTTTTTAAAGCAACATAAACTCCGTTAGTGTTAAGAGCATGGCATCTCAAATATGCATATCTGAAAATAGATACTGAGTTTGTAGGCAGGTCTTTGGCATTGGTAAGAAGAATTCTGACACATAAATGACATTCTTTTTTAAATGTCAAAGTAAAAAAGATAAAGCTGACCCATAGAAACTTAGAGAATCATGTCGCTCCACCGTTATCAAAGAAATGCATTCCTTATCACAAAAGAAGAGGAAACCTGTACAACTACCCCAACTGTTACTAGAACCAGATTAAAACTCCAGGAAAGGAAATCTCTCTCAATACAACAGTTAACAGGGAACTATTTTACTTTATTGTCCAGGAGGCCAGAAACAGGACTTCCTCCATGTGATAAAATGCAAGCTACTTTCTTGTTATTCTCCTAGCACACAGCTCTGGCCAGAAGACAATTTAGTCCCTTTCAACTTGTAATCCTGCCGATAGCTGTATGGCAGCTGACACGGATGGGCAACACGTTCAAGAATACTTAAGAGTCAAGGTTCAAAGTTCTTAAATGCAGAGAGGACAATGATTATGATGTCTAAGAGCCTCCTGCTCCGCTCAAACCAACATATTGTCTTGAATTAAAGCCTGCTTCACTAGGGCATTTCAAAGAAAACTAAAATCTTACCTTTTTGGTTTTTAAGTTGCTGATAGAGAATCTACCAGAATTTTAATAAAATTTTTCCACTGGTGGCTTGTTCAGCATCTTGGCTGTCCTGGTCCGGGGTGGAGCAGAGCCAACTTTCTATTCAGTGAGAGAGGCTCTTGCTTATTCTTGTTGGTTTGGCAACCAGGGTCAGCTGATGGGTAACGCCTGTGGGGAGACATGGACAGGTCACGTGACCCAAACTGACCAATAGGGTGTTCTGTCCCACCTGCCATGCTCAATATAAGAGAGCTGAGGGATCAAAGGGCATTAGGTTGGTTCCTCTTCAAGGGTTGTTCTTCAATGAGGAGGATCCTGTGAGTTTCTCTGCCTTTGATCCCCATCAGTGAGTTCTGGAATCTAGTTCCCATTCCTCACGAAGACCAGTTTGGAGCTTTTGCAGTGCCTGCTGGTATGTCTTCCTGGGAACTTGACATGGGTTTGTATTTTTTTTACATATACTGTATCTATTTCTTTTTTTTTTCTATTATTCCATTACAGTAGATTCATTTTTTTCTAAACTCATAGATCTCTTTCTCACTTTTTCCTCTCCTTGGAGGAAGAGCTGGGGGAAAGCATCTGTCATCTTGCCATTGGCCAAGCTGGCCCAAACCATGGCACACATGCTGTACGAGATCCAGCTTTTTCTCTAGTAGAGCTGATGCTCAGACTGAGTTTGTAAGCCTTGCTAGCCATACAGTGGCTTTACTGAGTTTAAAGGGTGTTCCTACAGCAATGGGTTGCTCTGAAACGGGGAAGCACCTCTGGAACAGAATCTGGTTTGACAGCAAAACTCCTTACATAGACCTTCTCTTTGCCACTTCTCAGTTGCTCTGCACCAAGTGTGCAGAGCCACCAATGCTCATGTTCTTCGGGTCTTCCCAGGAGATGTTCAGATCTGCTTCTCTTGGGCTCTGACCTTACCCCAAGTTCCTGTGCCTTCCCAGGCTGCAAGGTCACTGAGGTGGGTGACAGAAAACACACTTAAGCCTTATTGCACAAACTTCTGCACTTTGCACGTGCACCTTATCAAGTATACAGGTAGCAGACTAAGACACTTTTCTGCTGTTACTATCATAGCCATGTTAAATGAAAAGCTTCTTGAATTTTTCTATTTAATACTCTCTTCTTCATATAATTAAGGAGCATATCAGCCCCCTTGGGCATTCAGACAAGCTTACGACTGATTGCCCATTCGAATTTGAGTGGGTTATTCACTGTAGTTGAAGATTGCTTCCAGAATAAGTCTGGAGGGCGGAAGGGATTCTGTAAAAATGTGTTCTTCATTCCTAGGAGCAGAACTTTCTTTACTTCTAGCCATTTCAAAGACTCATTATTTATTGGCACCAAAAATCTACTTGGAAACTAATATGTGAGAGAAATGCTCAGTATAGAGCATGAGTTGAAGGGCAAAAGTCATCCTTATAAGTTATTCTCAATGCCATCACTTCGTATCTCTTTTCGTTATGCAGCATATTTTTCAGGTATACATCTTGAATATATTTTTAAAAAGAAAACACTGAGCTTACTATATTTTAAGACTCCTAAAATACTATTATGCATTTGAAGGATTTTGTGCTCCAGGCCAGTAGTTCATCTCTGTTTCTCTGTAACGTGTGAAACTAGATGAGAGAATCAGATTATCACTCTCAAAGCCCTTTAGGAGAAAGCTGAGTTAAGATGACAATTCAAGTTCATGGAAGAAGATACTTGTGCAAAGTGTGCATGATTTATAAATTCATTTAACATTGACTTTGAAATTAAGTTAGCTTACTTTCTTAAAGATACTGCAGCAAGCTTGAGAATGTCATAGGTAAATGAAGTAACCATGCAGAAGGCAGGACTCATGCATTGCCTTTTACCACTATTTGAGTAACTGTGTTCTCCAGAAGTCTTCATGTCTTCAGCACAAAATTATGACAAAAGAACAATGTAGCTGAGACTTCGGTGTTTAGAGGGAAAATGGCAACTGCAGAAGGAAAAGACAAGCATACCTGCTATAGGCAACAATCTGGGTAGGGAGAGTTAAACATTTAGCAGGTTGTTGTTACAGTATTCTGGAGGGCAAATTCTATAAAATTGGTGGTATCTCAGGGCTGGTATATAATGCATTTAACAATGCTAATATGTTAATGCAATTTAGTTTGCTCAGTTCAGCATATTGCCCAAGTGTCCTTGGAAAGACTTGTAATAGAAGTATGAAGATGGGTAGGAATGAGGTTTGAATAGAAACATGTATATGTCAGCACCAGGTGAAGCAGCAGAACAAAACTTGAAAAGAATGTCCTATACTGGTAACAGAGGAAACTGTTGCAATAGTGCCAGCAATATAATGAGGAATGTGCTGCTTTTGTCAAAACCAGAAATCCTGTGCTTTGATATGACCATGGCCACAGGCTCTGTGTTGGCAGGAGACCCTGCATTCTGCAAGTAGGGCAAGAGCATCAAGGTTACAGCATGCCATGTGGCCTGCTCTACTTCCACTCAGCCCACCAGGAAAATGGACTGCAATCCTATAGATCATGGAATCAGAAAATGGCTTAAGTTGGAAGGGACCTAAAGATCACCTGGTTCCAACCCCCCTGCAATGGGCAGGGACACTTTTGCTAGTGTAGCTCCTTACACTTACACAAGTAGAAAAAGCAGAACCTTGAACTTTCAGTGGAAAAGTGGTTTCAGGAGAGGAAAAGTGAGTTATGTATCGTTACTTCTCTAGCAAACACCTGTTGCTTTTGCTGAGATAAATGGTCCTTCTTGAAAGATGCCATGAAACTACTAATGCAGGATAAAAGATAAAATGAAGACAAACTGGTATGTTTTTTTATGGAATATCAAGCTTAATTTCTCTTGTGTGGTGGCTTTATAGACATAGATTGTGCCATCCAATTTAGGGGAGAAAAGAGAGAGACCTTTCTCAAGCCCCTGGCACTTCTAGGGGAAGTTCTTAGCTGAGGTTAAATCTCTACACTTAAGAGTTTCCAGAAATAAGCAGCAGTAGAACAAGTGAAGTAATAGAAGAAAAATCTGTGAAACAGTAATATACTCTTGAAATCCAGAAGAAAAACTAGTGCAGTAAGATTGGAGATCCTGGAGAAAAAATGTACTTAGATTACTGCAGAATCAAAAAAAAAAAAATGGAGCCAAGAGGCCTGAGCAGCCAGGCTATGGACTAGTATAAATTGCACATTTATCCCTAACATCCTGCTCCCATTCAGCAACCCACTGGCCCAAGAGTCCAGTGTTTGGATTCAAGCACACTAGAGAGGTGAGCAGCGGAAGCAGAGAGCATGTCCAGGACTTGACATACTCCATTTTACGGCTCAGTGAGTCACTGACATTGTATTTAAAATCTGCTGTATTCTAATAATCTCCTGATTATAATAAATGTCAGTATAGCTGAACTTTACATATGTGACTAGCTTATTAACTAAGCAAATTTAGTGGTTTAATTGGTACTTTTTTATTTAAGATGGGGTAAACAGCAAGAAAATTTTTTGTTATCACTTTGTTTTCAAAATTCACTTATTTTTTTTCATAGTTATTTCTTTTTCTATCATAGTCAAGGTATGATGGAATAGGAATAATCATTGATGTAAACATCCTGCAGTTCAAAGAAATGACCTGATGAAATCCATCCACGGGTCGACAATCTGGCGAAGTTCCCACTGACTGGAAAAAGGGGAACATAACTCCGATATTCAAAAAAGGAAACAAAGAAGACCC
>JAOXNO010000063.1:17871868-17902940 GCA_028565335.1 Limnodromus scolopaceus
CTGGATGGGGCTTTGAGCAACCTGCTGTAGTGGGAGGTGTCCCTGCCCATGGCAGGGGGGTTGGAACTGGATGATCTTTAAGGTCCCTTCCAACCCTAACAATTCTATGATTCTATGAAAGGTAGACAGGAAAACACAATTCTGATGAGCATGAGATGCAGTTTCTTGCTCACCTCACAGCCAGGAGGCAAGACTAAAACAATGTCAAGACTGAGTTGCTACAGGCATTAGGATACACGGAAGACCAGCTTCCCAGAGATGTGCGAGAAACATGCACATGGCAGTTCTCAAGATGGGGGATATTGAAAAGCTATTGTCATAACTGAGTCTTGAGATGATGCAGCCGTTTGCTGTGACAGGCGTTTCCTTAGACAGCCTGCACAGAACAAACCTGTAACACGTGTGAGGGCCTGGGGAAATGTCTGAGTCAAACAGCACTCCTTTAAGACAGGCAGAAGGGTGGTGACCCCGGTCTGACAAGCAGACAGCAATGAGGCTGCTCATTAGTATCTCTGCACATCTTGACATCAAAGAGAGTCACAGCTAGTAAAACCCAAAGACAATTCCAATTCCACAATGACCACACTGAGTAACAAATGCTAATTTCAGTTAAAGATAAC
This sequence comes from Limnodromus scolopaceus, assembly GCA_028565335.1. Classification (NCBI taxonomy): domain Eukaryota; kingdom Metazoa; phylum Chordata; class Aves; order Charadriiformes; family Scolopacidae; genus Limnodromus; species Limnodromus scolopaceus. Next base: position 17,872,489 of record JAOXNO010000063.1, read on the forward strand.
CTCTTTACCACAATATGAAATTCTAAAAATAAAGGGTTGTTGCAGTATTGAGACTGGAGGGGATCATCATCACCCTCTGGAGCTACAGCATTTAAACTCATTCAAGTTTGGAAGCTTTGTATTCTTCTACTCCCTGTGAGTGTGGGAGAATGTGCCTTCATAATGTAACTACAGTTGAATTTCATGCAGCATCACAGATAAAGACTGTGCAAAATGTAAATCTTGGCAGTGCCATCTGGTTTCTACAACATGGCTGAAGACAGAGAATATTGCCATAAGACACCAGAGGTTTTGCCAGGATTCAGATGAATATGAGTTTAATAACTTTCCTTTGTATTTGTCACTTTAGATCAAAATACTAATTTTCTATTTTGCACTTACAATGTGCCTTTGAGTGACAGGAGTATCAGAAAAAAACAATCATATACAGAGATAATTTTCTTCATCACTGAAATGAATCCTCCTTTGGGATAATGAGGGACTGAAGACTGTACACCAAATCGACAACATTATTGTGTTCAAATATGTCTGTATATACGAGTTCAGCAAGATGCATGGACTTTAATTTCCAGACACAGTCGGGCCAGAAGGAGAGAGCATATTTGGTATTTTGAATATCTAGCCACAAATAGCATAATTAAAGCTGCTGTACAGCAAGTTCTCTTCAAAACCATGATGGTGTACCTGCAGCCAGAGCACTTAATAAGGCAAGCGTATCAGTCAGTGCCGGGGAGGCTTTTTGTGCCATGCAGAAGCTCTGAGGTTGCATCAACTCTTAAGTGCTGCCTATTGAACTTCCAACACCATTTCTGAGCACTGGTGTTAACTTAGTCTTAATACAGCACAGATTAGCTTAAGTGCTCTGTACTAATAGGATCATAACACTGGAAAGTCTGACCTTGCCCTTCCTAACCCTTGAAGGCTTCTCAGATTGTAACAGTCTTTGAAAGCCTTCAGTTAACGTTACTAATTACAACTGCCTTTTCCTGGGTTTAAAAGCAGTGAAATGTTGCTTTTAGCCTGACTAAGGCAATGCTAGAATTCTTGAGTAAAGACCTTTCTTTTCTCAAGCCCCTGAACTTCTGCTAAATGCAGAAAGCTTACTATCTTGGAATAATACAAGATAACTTCTTATTACTATATTACATCTCACACAGAAAAATATTAACTTCAGATAACTTGTATTATTAAAGCATTACAAAAAGCCCAGAAATAACATTTATTCAATTATTGAATGTGTTCATCACTGCCTCAATATGCAGTTTCTGGAAACTATATATGCTTAGGCTACTACCTACACAGATCACAGATAGAATTAAACAATTGTCACCAAAGATGTCATATCCCAAGCACATCTTTCTAGTGTGTTTTACATGTACAAAAAAATAATATTACCCAGCACTGAAGTCAGAAAGAAAATCTGATTCACAACAGAACACACCACACCCCACATACACACACATCCAACAGTACAATTTTACGGTTTTAAGTAGCTGTATCAGTAGAACTACACAGGACATTCAGTCACAAACATGATTGACATAAAATAGAGCAGCTCTTTTGCATCTGTTTTCATGTCCCAAGTAAGAAAAACAACACTCAGGAGCACTCATACAAGCCTCTCTGTCTTATAGCTTTCTAATCAAATTAAATACTTCAGCCACACATCTGCCTTATCACATGCTAAACTTTCACTTCAGAAGCATCAAGATCACGTATATAAATCTCTTCCTCCTAGATGCCTTGCACTCTTCAGCATCCTAGCTGAAAGGATTTATCTCCACGTCCACCTTCTCAGGGACACTAATGCCTTTCTGCTTGGTGACAGTGTCTGACCCTCCCTGCAGGAAAAAAGTGCTACAAGCATCTGCAATAACCGATTTTCTGTGAGTCTCCCAAAAATCTCTTTAACATTTAATTAAAAGAAAATTTGACATGTCTACTAGATCGGGAGCTACTTGGGATGGGTAAGTGCCTGTTTTGTCCTTCAGTGACTATGTAGTGTGAAATGTCGGTGTATTTATAGGAATGAGAATACAAGTCTGAATTTCTCAGACATTATGCTTAGAAGTCATGTTGGTGCACTCACTCGCTCTCCTCCTTCTGTCCCCCGCCTCTCCCATCTTTTCTCCAGGAAAGATTTAATTATTTAATGCCAAATGCAATAACATCAGGAGCGACCAAGAGCGTTCTTCCACAGAATACTTCATAGCACACTAATTAGGACTCTTCTGAGAGATCTAACAATCCCCGTAGGCAGAGGAGGGAGCTGAATCTAGTCTCTTCTAATCCCAACGACTGCCCTCATTTTTGTGCTATTGCAAAAGGGAGCAGAGGGCTTCTGGTGGCCACCTTTTGTGAGAAGAGTATTGCTTGTGCCTCGCTTCAACTGTGGATGGGTGCCTTGTTCAGTTTTAAGAAATTGGTTAAGACTGAGACAAGCCTCGGTGCCCAGCACGTGCTATTGTTTATGCAGATTGCACAGCCTACCATTTAACATGCTGGCTTCGATCCCAGTGTTTCCAGCTCTTCCTCCATGGAAAAAGAAACTTATGTACCTAATTCAGAACTGTGAATTCCACTAGGCACCCGTCTGTGTGTAAGGGTCTCTAACGCTGAACCTGGCTCCCTTCAGCTGAATGGAGTTTTTGCAGTATGAAATACAGAAGGAAGGAGCCACACAGGGAGCACATGTTCATTTATAGCAGAGCACCTTGTTGAGTGGTGAGGAACGCACGCTGGAAGGGGAGAGCCAGCATCAAGCAGCTGCCAGGAGGAAAGCAGCACAAACTGGCAGAAGTTTTACTTTTCTCACAGTTTTGAGCTTCTGACCACAACATCATACTTTGACACTAGTACAAATGGGATTTTGCTTTGCATGAGAGACGTATAATCTGACTAGAGGATTAGCAGTGGTCTGAACGTTCCATCTGATTGCAATGAAATATGCTACATACACATTTGGGTCGTTAGTTATAGGTGACATAAACCAAGGGCACAAAAACCTGCTTAAGTGGTAATAATATTCAATTACCTCTTCCTTTATTACGGGTCACTGATGTTTCTAATATTTCTGCTCTTCCTTGAACTCTTCAGTTTTGCCATTAAAAATTCAACAGTGACTAGCTACAGAAAAAAATAATAAAGGACTTTTTTTATTAAGGCATGGGCAGTATTTTAAGTGTTACTGCAATGCTTATTGAAATCAACATAAATCTTACCCCCAAATGAAACTTATCTAAGATCTTTCTTTTTACAACAGAAAGTTGCAATATGAGTATTAGTTATGTCACTCTATACAGTTGATCTTTTTTAAACCAGAGGAAATGTGAAATTTTAATAATATTTTTTAGTTGCTGCTCTTTATTTTTACCAGTTAATGACTCTTTTGAACTTCACCTCATGATATTTGATTAGCCCTCTTAAATATACTGGAGGTTATACATTCTTCATTTATGTCATTCATTAATCACTGCTCAATATAATGCTGTCAGAAAGCTGTCGTCTTTGATGTCTCATTGTTCACTGAATTCCTTCTTGTTGGTAGTTAATCAAATGCTCCCCTGATGTGGTCAAAGCACAGTTTGATAGCAGTTTCAGAGGTGATCCAGTATTAAACACATAGCTTATTGTAGAAGTTTTTTCTTATACCATTCTAAATGGAAAGCTTTCATTTTGTAGTCCTTGGCAAATGACACATTGTTGTAATGCCCTTACGACTGGGTAGCTCGCGAAATAGTACTAAGTTCTGCCACCTAACTGAAGCACACTGTAATGACTAATTACCTGCAGCTCTCAAATGAACTGCAAAGTTTCCACTGTCAATCACAGCAAAATAATATTCTTTTTTTTTTTTTGAGATTGGAATTAGAACAATTGTCAAAATGTGTTAAAACTTCAGGGGGCGGTAGATCAAATGAAAGCACCCAACAGAGAAGAATTTCTATCCTGGGATAAAATAAACATTTTCATTTCAAAGGTTTGTTCAAGACAGATATATTGAAAATATTCAGAAATAAACTGTGCAAAAGCAATAGTTAGTGGGCGGACTAAAAACAAGTGAAGTACCAACTTCATTCAGAAGAAAAGGAAAGAGAAGAATGAAATAGGACCGGAATCTTCACCGAAAATAAGTGTAAAAAGAGACTACTCAAAAGTACTGTGGATTTTTATAGTAGTTTGGTACTGCTATGCTTCTTTGTTTTAAAAAAAATCATCAGTGTTTGGGGTCTTTACATTAAAATCATCTAGTCTAATGAATTACTGTCTCTCTTCCTTTTCAGAGATCTCATCTCTGATTACATGATCCCCTTAACAACTGCAGCTGTACAGCTGAAGAAGCAGTAAAATGTAGTAAGAGATCTATCAGTTTAATACGTTACAATCATCTTTAACTTGTAAGTGAACTTGTGTACTTACATAAGAACAGTAGCACAAATAAAAGTGAAAAGACACAATAATGTTTTAGATATTGTAAATGTAAAAAAAAAAAGGCATTTATATAACCACTTTGAGGTGGAATTTTAAACTCAGAGACAGAAGTCAGATTCAGACCAAAAGCCTCAAGAAAATGACTAAAAGCACCAAAATAATTAAACTTTAGGAATAGTTGAGATAAATGAGTAATTTTTAGCTACATGGTTCAAGTTGCTTGGGAGATGAAGGAATAAAAAATTATTTCTTGCCTTAAATCCACAAGGTTTATTATGAAAAATGTTCATGTCTGCGGTCACTGCTTTGTATGTTATTGAAATATTAGTTTTGCTTGCTATTCTGAGATCTAACCTGCTTTGCCAACATGAAATTGTATGATTAACATCCAAACTTTATACCTGCTTAAGAAGCTAATTTAAGTTCTCAAAAACTCACTGGCATCACTGATAAAGAGAAAGCACTTTTAGAAAGAAGACTATTATACTATGTAATAATTTTATACATAATATATAAAGCCTACTGTAGTTAGCAAGTGCTAAACAGTAGTCCATAAGAAAAAACTAATGCACTTTTAGCCAGTAAGAGCCTGCCCTACTGCTATATCCTGGAAACTCTCAGATTATGGCAGAGGTGGATAAGTGTAATTTAAAAGAAAATACTGTAAAAGCATCTTTGTAGTAGACATGGTATGATCCAGCCATGGTACAGATAATGACAAAGCCCATCTGTATCATTTCTGAGTCTCTGTGCTGTGTGGTTTGGCTATAGCTTTCATGTAGAATATACATCTGCAATTAAAATAAGAGCTTGGTGGACTATTTATATTCAAACTTACTCTTGGCTACCTGCTATTTCCCATTTTTCCCTTGTTGGAGACCGAGGAAAAGAAGATGTTTTAGCCTGCAGGCACTTTCTTGAGATTTTTTTAAAAATGGCTGAGGGAACAAAATATTTTACTTTCTCTCAACACTAGCATTCCACCCGACTCAAATCCCCAAGACCTCAAGAACCATTTTCTTTTCTGTTCAAGTCTAGAAATAAGAGCAGTAAGTTAATACATAGTCTGTTCATTCTCGTTACAGTACACTTCTCGGTGTGCATTTTGATCTTAAGAGGAGCCATATAAAAAGTTAAGAAAAAAATCTGAAGGGTGTAAATCCTTGTTGTACTAATAGAGGCGCTGACCTATTCAAAATCCAGAGGCTAATTTGCCAAGGTTACGAGGCAGTAATACCATCTCCATTGATACCTGCCACGCTCTTCCCAGCAGGATCTGAAGTTCACTGACCTGTTTAGCTCTTGGCTTACATTGCTCAACTTCTGTGTGATATCACTACTGTCAACTTACGCTACTCTCAGATGTGTAAAATTGGAACAAATGTTTCCAAAGGAAAGAAGTGACATCATGATCCTGATTCACAAGGAGCTGTACGATGAACATCTGTTGAGTATTTCAGTGCCAGCAAAAGATGGGCACTTGGGAAAGAGGAGGTATCCACTAACAAGTTTTTCAGTGAGATTTAAGTTCAATTGCCTGATTTTGTTTTTCTCTCTTAGACACCACATTTTTGGTGTTGCATCATTGCCTTCAGTGAAGTTAATGCATGTTGTATAGAAACATCATAAAAAGTGACTGGGGCTAAATAAGTCCTGTTGTCTAGTGCATCAAAGCTCAGTGAAGTACGCACCAATAAAATTACGTGAGGATGAACTTGGACCCGAATTCTTCAAGGAGCATGAGGGACTTTGCTCCAGATGCAAAATGACAGATTACTGATGGCTTTTACATATATTTTATAAACTGAGTTACTCATAATTAATTGCATCAAGAAAAGTAAATTCTCCATAGCTAGTCCATGGAGGAAACTCTAAGAACATTAAAAAAACCACCCCACAACAATGAGGTAAAGCAAGGAACTAACTGAAACCTGCTTATTTTTTTGTGAATTATTAGTTGAAAAAAAAATAATTAAAAAGGCTTCCATGGCAATTTCCAGGGTTTCACCAAGGTGTTTACATTTTAAGATTTTTGCATTCTGAGCCAAATGCGGAAAAACCCCTCTGCTCAATGTCCAAACCACGGAATCAAGAGGATTCCTTTAACTTAATTCAGTATATCACCGAGTCATTTAATATTAAGAAGAATTTCTTTACTGTCTATTTTCAGGAAATACAGTCCAACAGGGAGAAGGAATTTGACTCAGATTGCATTATTTTTCATATAGCAAATCTGCATTCTCAATGTAGAGTTCTCTACCGTATTGCAACTAGTATCCTAAGGTATAATTGTATGGAGATTTAAAACCTCTTTGTTTCCCCAGTTTAAAACTGTTGCTGACAGCTCCTCTTCAGGACACAGGCTGACTCAGTATCTTCTCACAACCTGTAAGATGTCTTCAGTATCTTCATTGTCTCTTTTTTCTTAATTTTTTTTTGTCTTTCTGTGATTATCTTTCTTCTCTCTCCGCCCCCCCCCCCCTTTCCTTTTTCTCTTTTTCATTGTTCATTATGTCTCCATATCTCCCTATGGGCTTCCAGAAGATTCTGTCTTTCATTCCCATTCTCCTCTCTGCTTTGTCTGCAACCATTTTCATTTTTAAATGTAATTATCCTTACTAGCTGCTTTCTCTGCTCTAGACTGATTTTCTTCTATTTTGCCTGTTTGATAATCTCATCACATGCACCTAGTTTCGAGCTGCATCTCAGCCTGTTTTAAACAGAGCTCTTAATCCTTTGCCAGAACTTCATTTCTGACCACCAGACAGACCATCAGCTTCTTGCCTACAATGCATGGTTATAACACAGGAAGCAAATTTAACATTGATCCTATTTATTCAGGCTTTATCTTGTTGATTCTTTCTGCATACTAGCACATTTTCCCTTCTAAAAGAAGCCATTGCCATAGAACATTACCTGAAGGACGCATCTATCCTGCCACGGATCCTGATGGGTTCTGTCCTGCCCCACTAACAGGCATGGAGAATGCCTCTCATCTCTTATTACTGGAAAATTAAGTACCTTGAAGTAACCAAACCAGCAGTTTGGACTAGCTTGCCACGTGACTCCTGCTTCTCATGATTATCTTGTTATATTTTAGGTATCTCACCTGTTTGTAAGTACTTACAGATGCCTCTTATTGACTAGTAAGAGAGGGAGAAAAATTTCCCTCTAAGCTGGACATTCATGTTGACTTCAAAGCTTCATAATTTTCTATACATCAAGGTGCTTTGCCTCAAAATCCTTCTTTGCAGTAAATATTACCTGCTTGTTACAAACAGGAAACTACAGAAATGATCACATCATTGAAAAGACATTGTATTAAATGGAAAAGATACTCTTAATCTTAGTGGTATCTTGAAAATACCTAACTTGGAAATGAAGGCTCCTGAAATGCTGCATGGAGGGGAGCGCTTCCTCAGTGAAACTGTGTAGCGACATTAAAAGAAATTCAGCTGCTCCTAAGCAGACATCTTGGATCATGCTTCTTGTGGGTTTTTTTTGGTGTGTTTCTGAATTTTGTGTGTGTGTTTTACATTTTTTTTTGGTATTTTGTACTGGAAGCTGGTCTAAGTCTAGGAAGTTTAAACATGGTACTGGGATAAACCATTTAAGTGAATTGTGCTGTCTCTTCAGGGAAGGCTGTGGCAAAGTCAAGTACTGATGATTATTTATTTCTCAACAGAGTTCAGAGGCATCTGCACACTAAAGCACTTCCCCTCAGTACACTCTTTACTATGTAAGTGCTACTATTGCTTAGACTGACTACTAAACTGACACTATGATTGTGTAACAAGATGTAGTTTCATCTAGCCATACAGAAACTATTAGACTTGTACTAAAAAAATCATGTATGTACATAACCTGCCTATGTAAAAATACAGTCTGTAAAAATTAAAATAAAGACTGCGTTTGTGTCCATATATGCATACAAATCTAATATCAGATACATATAGTTACACTGAATAAAACTTATTGACAAATATAAAATTCTGCGCTAGCAGAAGAGCAGTATGCTGCAAATGGCACACTTCAATAGCACAAGAGATTTTTACCTATTCTTTATTGACAGCTACATTTCTAAGTTGAATGCAAAATATTATCTGTCATCTTGACTCAGAATTCAAATGTACTGTCTTCACAGTATTTCCAGTGAGAGGAGGAATACCCATTTTTATCCTGGGAAAACTGACACACAGCTACTTGCCTTAACCCATACTAGAAGTTGTTAGCTGAACTCAAAATTGAGGTCAAATAACCCAGCTATTAATGCTGTGCTTTATCAATTAGGTGATTGCTCTTACCATGGCAGGCAGCATGAAGAACATGAGCAAGATCAGAGTTTGTTTCATCCGGAGCTGATATTCATGTTATCTTCATGCTTGGGAAGCAATTCATAATTTTGGCATTAATTTGTCCTTTCAGGTGCAGGCATGCTATTTTCTGTGCTGCAGAAGTTCCCATGGTCTATAGCTTGACATACTGGATCACAGTTCAGAAAGGACGGTAGAGGAAAAATAAATGAATCACTTTGACTTAAAAATGGAATTTACAATTAAATACACTGATAGAAGCTTCATTTAAAAGTGGTTTTAGGTGTCACTGTGATAAAGCATAGATCCTAGACTGCCACACATCTTACAAAAATAGTCCAAGTATTTGCATAAGATATAATTTTTTTTAAATTAGAAAAAAGTGGAAAAGTTATTAATAAATGGTGGATTAATTTGACTCAAGATAATCCTGATAAACATAGCTAGAAAACCGAAATGCCATTAAGTGGCTCTTACTGCCTTTGTCTGTAATCGTATCTCACTATTATCACTGCAATTGTGAGTTGCAGGTGAACTGTTCGCCTGCTTTATGGAATGCTTCTTCAGCACTCTTGCCTGTTTTCTTTCTTTTTTTTTTTGAGAGGAATGTGTTCCCTGAAACCAGAAAATGATCTTTGATGTGTTATATTTTTCTTTTTATTTAAAGTACAGAAGATTTTATTACCACACTTTCTGAAGGGGATATACATGGATTTTACTGAATTTGAAAAAAGAGGAATTTATTTAGGAAAAAATAATTACTGTTTCCTGTTAGCTACTGTTGTTTTCATGGTGATGTGACACCCTACTGACAGGCATGCACTGCTCAGCACTGATAGGATCTGCTTTAGAGATCCATGTGATTTGTAGTCTCACTATGAGCCAATGTTCAATGACTCAACTTCACCTCATTCAGGTGGCAAAGCTGAAATCCCAAATTTCTTCATCTGTTCTCGGTCCTTGAGCATATGCTGGGCCTAAGCAGTCTGTTACTACCAAAGTACAACATAACTGATTAGTTTCACTCAGATACAATTGTTGTCTTTCTATACAATGTAACATCATTGATCAACTGAAAAATTATTACTCTTTAAACATGATCAGACTTAAAGCAGGTTTCCAATTCCTGGCAAGAAGGAAAAAAAGAAGTTTTTGAATGAAACAGACCATTTTTGGAGTATTCTGTATAATTGAGTTGTAGACTTTTGGGTGTAATTAATGGCAAAACTCATCTGGATGAGGGTAAAATCAAGGTAAGTTATAGAAGATTCCTTTAATAGTGTATTTTTCCTATTCAGTTCAACTATCATGTTACTGTGGAGAATATAATATTTAAGTTAACACTATAGTACAGTTCAGGTCTCAGCAACTGTTAAACTAGATATTCTATGTGTGAGAAAAAATAAGTTTTAATGTAATGAAGCTTTCATTCCTTCCATGTTAATCTAAAGCTTGTTTTAAGACTTTTCCTATGAGTAATTTTCAGTTAAAGAGGAGATGCTTTTTGTTATACTTTTAAAGGAAAACAAAAGAGTCATTGACATACTAGTTGTTAAAACTGGCATATTCCAATAGTTTGAATTTCAGGTTTCAATAGTCAGGTTTTTGTTTTGTTTGTTTGGTTTGGTTTGGGTTTGGGGTTTTTTTTTATTTTTTAAGGGGAAATTTTTAGAGAGGGGAAAAAACCCCCCACAATGGTAAAGCAGAGGGCCTCTCTTCGTTTGGACTGATTTTCTCTGGAGAACTGACAGCAGCCATCCTATTTGGGTCACCCAGCACAGCAAAGCAACGCTTCAGGCTTTGAGGACCCACTGATGGCTGCTGGTGAAGGTATGAGAGGAATGAGACCGCTGCATGGGAAACACCACTCCATGCAAGGCTTTCCCCAAAGGATGCAGTAGGATATTTGATGTCCTGGAAGGGTACAAACAGAGGTTACTGAACTGCATTCAGATTTTTTTTTTAAATCCAAAGTTGTAGCAACAGTTGTCTAAGACTGTCACACAATCAAGAACTCTTAGTTCATCTGTTCATGAAACACCGTAAGATGCAAGCAAGGACTAGCCAAGCCTAATCAAGAAAAATGTTTCTGTAATTAGATGGGATTGTTTGTTAGCCCAAGAAATTAGAGAAAGCTCTTACAGCACAAACAATAACAGAGTTTATTGCCTCTGTAGTAATTTTTTCCCTTCACAGTCTCATGATTTGCAATAACATTTTGATTTCCATTTGAAGTTGTTTGGATTTTGCTGCTTCCACTGCAGTACTTTTAGGCTGTAATAAATTAAGATAATATATTATCTTAATAATGTACCATCACAATAATGCTGCGGTAGTTTTTGTTTTGTTTTCTTACAAAAGTCAAGAGTAACTGCTCTTAATGACGTTTTTTATATGTCACCTTTCCCCTCTTATATCTGTTCCCTGCTTGTGTCTGTTCATCAAGCTGCAGTAGTTTCACCATATGAATATGGTGAGTTGAAGCAGGAGCTGCAGTAAGAAAAATACTGGTGTTTCCAGATATGCAAGTATGTCAACAATACCTGAATGCCATCTTCCTAAAATACTTGAACAAAGACAGTGGGAATGCACAGAAGAATAGCAGATGTAATGCCATTACAATACTGCAAGATACGTTAGTACCACGCCATCAGGATTAATAAGGCTCAATATACAGCTTTCATTGCTAATAAGCATAGGTAGAAGAAATCAGGATCACACATTTTTGCTTGACAGAAGGCTGTCACAGATCACTTCCGACACTTCCCTCGATGAATGATACACCATGCTAGATGATGCAGAGCTTATTTGTGTCATTACAAAGGCATAAAGCAAGTTCCCCTGGGCTGTCAATGCGTACCTCTTATCTCCCTCTGTATAAGATGCGAACAGGTTTGCATCCGAGTCTGAAACTACGTTCATGACAACTTAAGTGTTACTTCATGAACATCCTCTGAAAATCAGACTTTCCATGTATGCAGTCAACAGCCTAAAATACATGGATGGCTGCATCAAGTCTCCACAGTTCCTCATGGCTACATGCATCCCTCATCTTTGGACTCTGCCCAGCAAGGTCTACAAAGGGCTAGCGTTATGCAACAGTTGTTTATATGGATGCCAAAGAGATTCATTCATACACACACAACCTCTTTTTTTATAGGGTTAACTACCGTGATGTTGAATCACCTGAATATATGAGACCACTACCAAGACATTCAGTTTTTCAAAAAGTAAGCTGAACAACCACACAGTAAGTATCAAATGTTGTAGAAAATAGGAGTTAAACCCAAAAATTATTCTTAAATTTGAAATAAGAAAAAAAATATTAAGTGGTCACGATAATTGACACAGCTAGTTGAAAAAAGTGCTAATCACAAAACTATACCTGTTTTTATATGCTAGGATTATTTCATTCCCCAGCACATAGTTGACTGACTGCTGTTACGCAGTTCCTGTAATCTACGCAGTGTTATTACCTATGGAAACAGATTCTGTTTTGTGCAATTTCCACCACTTTGTATTGTACGGAGCAGCACTCAGGCATATTCAGACACGATTAATAGCTCAGTAGCGCTCTGCACCCTTATCCAAGGTAAGTCCCTGCCCTCTAGACTCAGTGCATATCTTTTGAACATTTACTTCAAAGAGGTAGAAAGGAATGTTCAATGAACTTAAAACACAGAGAAGAGGTGGAAACTATCTGAGCGTGGCCGTATCATGTTAGGAAGTTGCCTTGTACAGATGTACTTGGAACAAGATGCAGCAAGAAGTCAGGTTCTGCAGGAAGTTAATCATATGCTAATTTCAATAGTTCAGTCTCAGATATGTGGTTCTAAAAAAAAAAAAAAAATGCTAATTTGCATCTTGCAGTTTCCCTTTCACATCTGAACTTCAAAAAGAAAATAAGTGCAATTGTCCATTGTGTTTAAGTTTCACTATTTAATGAAATAAGGAATCTTTTGGACTTTCATCAGCTGGCGTTTGTACTATCTGTGGAATATTCACGTATGATGGTTTTACTCCTGGATGCAAAGAAAGGCAGAAGTAAAAGTGCATTCTTCCCAAGTGTCCAGACAGAACAGCCCAAGTTGTAATCTGTGGATAATGTATGCATAACTCCCATTTTCTAGAAACTTTCCATTAACTATAAAGTTGCCCATCTTAACAGAAAAAAACACTTCACTGTGTTACAAGTGACAATTCCAGGCCTCTCTGGAGGTTATTGTATCATACGGTCACCAACTGCTTCCAAGCACCAGAGTTGTTAGACCACAAACAAGGAACTGGTGAAAGCAGCCCAATTGTCCAAGTGCTGATGACAATTTAGGAGTAATGATGTCAAAAAGCCATTGACCACCTCTACCCTGTTTTGCCAAACAAATCTCTTGTGCTAAAACTTCCCTGTATGCTGTAGGAAGTATTTATTACAAAAATTCAGTGGGATTCTAATTACCTGTACTACAGTACCGATGCAATGAAATATATATATGAGAAAGGAAGATTTAGGCAAGAAACTACAGCCTTAATTTTTTCTGTGGAAATCTAAGAATCTTAAAGTTTTACACAATTATTAAATTTTCATAATGAAACGATTTGTTGGGAACCATGACAGGAAAGGGAATTGTTTTGGAAGACACAACCGGTGTTTATTCACCTCTCTGTTATATCAAGCAGTTGGCCTTACATTAGAGCTTGGTGGGGTTGTGGTAATCAGTTCTGATTACTATTTTGGAATTAATCAACTAGATGGGGAGGAAAGGCAGTATGACGTGAAGTCAATACAGGTCACCAGTACATCATAAGTTATTACATCTCCTGTGGGTGCTGGAGGTTTGATGATGCTGAATGTGAGACTCCTTAAATATGTCTAGAGTGATTTTAGAAAAAAAATGAGTCCTTGCAGCTATCTCTTACTTTTCTAGCGATATTGGAATTTGTTTCCCATTTTAATATCCCTATGTTTTGATTTTTTTTTCTAATGTTTTCATGGGTTTTGCCCTTTAAATCACCAAAATTTTTCACAAAAGACTACTTATAACCACTTCATACTATTTGAATGCTCAAATATGTTGTAAAAGACTGACTGTAAAATTGGCACCTTTCCAGCTATAGATGTTTACACCCTAGAGAATGACACATTTGAATCATATGCTCTAACAAAAAGAACAATTTCTTTTCAGTCATCATTGCATAAGAAAATAGCCAAAAGGAAAGCTGAAGCAAAAGGCACAACTGTGTCTAAAGCCTGTCTGAAAAGTCCTGATGTAACCTAAATCTTTGTATGTGTAACTGAAAGCCCTACTCTGACATCTCTGATGGCCTGGTACTGGAAGTATGACTGGGCCTGTCTACTTGTGGTTTACTGCCTGTGCCATTCCGACATGCTCTCGACAAAGTTCATATCTGACAGCTGTGCACGTGAAACTGGAATTCTGGAAACAATCATAAGGCTGTCATTAATGAAAAACAGTAATGATGAATAGGTGAACTTCATGGCAAAAATACCCATGGCCAGTCCAGACCTTGGTCTTAGCGATGTTAGTGGCAGGTTTAGCTGTTGAATTTCTGACATGGGAACAGCTTGCAGGAGAATTCTGAAATATGTTATTGAATTACATGTGTTCCTTTGTGTTGTTTGAGTTTTGTGAGTACATTCCAGCAGGTACAGAGTAGTCAGCTATCTAATAAATTCAGTGCCATACCTGTTATAGACTAAGAAACACAAGCTCAATCTTCATGTTAGCACTATCTACAGAAAGGAAAAGTCTGAAGGCAGGGGATCTCGGTACTTGCCCAGAGGCAGGTTGGGCATCAGAGTGATCAATAAAATAACCACTTGGGTATTATTTCTCCATAGCTCATACATGATGTATTAAAGAAATCTCTGCCCTGACAGATGGTCCATAGTCTCATCTCTCATAAAGCTGATGGGACCACATCTCAACCTTCAAGTAGAAGAAGCACTACGCTATTCTTTTCTATCAGTTTTAAAAAAAAAAGATTAAAAATCTCCTCCTCTCACGTCTCCATGCATAGGAAGTCCCCTGATTGTGCGGGCTTTTTTGAGCACATTCTTACTCTAGATTCAAGCATACCATGACATAAAATTTGGTAGTTTTCTTTACAACAATAATAGTCATTTCAAAAAACCTAACAGCTTCATGACAGGATTCTGTGAAGTTGCAGATTTCAAACCACACTTTTTAAAAAGCACAAGAAGAGTAGAGTTTTTTGCAAATAGGTCTGATTATAATTGCTGTTCAACTCTTGTGAAATTATTCAACAGTTTACTACCAAATTATTTGCTTCTAAAATTGACAGAAAGTGACATGACTGTCTCTCCACAAGGTGGTAGAAAAATATTCAAGGTCTTGCAAGACCTTTAGCCAGTGGAGAAGACATCAATTAAACAGAATCTGAATATACATTAAGCATAACTTGATTTAGATTAATTTAGACTACAAGTGATAGTATTTGAAATAACCTTATAGAACATAACATAGTTTTCAAGCACTGACTACTTCAGGTATTCAAGCACTTCGTTAGGAACAAATCCCCTTGCAGCACTCAGAACAGCACCTTGCATATCTTCTAGAAACACACCATTTATTTACAGACTTAAGAGACCCTGGGACATTCATCTATGCAGCTTATTATGCAATTTATATGGTACAGTTTGCTTCTAAAATAGAAGAGGACTACAGACTGCCTTTTATGTCTTTATATAATATGCCATGTAGGAACTATAGGCATTATGGAGATTTGGGCTTGGAATCTGTACTGATTTCCAGTATAGTAAGTATAGCCATTAAATTCCAAGCCTGGATGTTCTTTCTTAATTTTCTTTCACTCAGAAACATCCTTCAAACAAAACAGATAGCACAGCTCTATTTTAAATATTCTTTTTGCTAAATTTTATCCTACAGCTTAATATTACAGGCACAAAAAATATACGAAAGGGAGTAATAAACTTTAAAAGGCAGAGTCAGTGAAAATTCGCAAATGCAGATTTCTCATTCTAAGACGGAGCGAATGTGATTGTTCCTCTTCATGAATTACAAGCGGAACACAGATTAGGTTTGCTATAAATCTTGGTGAACTCGTTTATATGGCTATAGTAAAGCATATCAGAGTGGTAATTCATGTGACAATTGTAGAAATCACATGAACATTCAGCACCAACTGATTTTTGCCAAACTTTCTTTATTTAGCTATGATATCAATTTTCATATTTTGATTTAGTCAGCATAATTTTTAAACTGTTAAGCTAATGATAAATGAGGCTGCTTATTGCCACACGAGGAGATTACCACACAACTGTTGGTTCGATGACTGTCCTTATAATAACCAAGAGAACTCATTCTGGGTTAGCACTGCTCACTCTCCATTGGCTTTGCAGTTTTCCTGCTGCTTGACAACAAAGCAAATATAAACTGCCTTGCAAAGCAGACACTTTTGTATGGTGCACTTCCGACGTAAAGCTTTTGCTTTACAAACTGATTTCAACATTATCACTCACTTTTAAATATAAAATGGCTAAATAAGCAAAAAGACTAGTAAGCACGTAACTCCATCAAAAGCATACTTCTTTCCATACAAAAAAAAGAAGCCAAAATGAATCCTTTTGTAAGGCTTCAGACAGAGTCATAGATATTTTGCCACTTAACTCTTGAGTCATTTCTGGAGGTGATCCCACGTTTTAACCAATATATCCCTCCTTGCTCTATGCAATTTGTTCAGTATATTTACTAACTAAAAGAAAAGCATTAGTCCATTAGGCACTGTCACTAAAAGACAAAGCTACTGGAATCATGGACATCAGATAGAAGGGAAGAAAAACAACCTATCACCTCAGCGATCACACTGACTGCAATAAAAGCCAGCCTTTGGCATTTATTCATCTTCGTGAGACATTGTTATTGAGTAGGTTCACACATTACATTTGATGCAAAATACAGCAACAACATACGGCTTGACTGAATTTCGAATATTGCGCTAGTGATAAAGCCAGGAAACATTACCTAGATGCTGGAATTGGAACAGATTTGGGCTACTTTCTAAGAAGTTTCTGTGCTACATCGACTGTTCTGCATATTATGAATAACCTGGACTGAATGGGCAGAGTGATGTTTTAAGGCCAGAGACATCTCTGAAGTATAAAGGGCTATTTGGCTTCTATGACAGCGAGCAGGGAAGCTCACACAACGTGGGAAAGGAGAGTGTGAGACACATGAATAAAAATAACAGGAAGAAGCCTTCACATTGATCTATCAGGTTTCTTGAAGAAATCATTAGGGACAGGACTGGAAGGAAAGAAAGAAAAGTAGTGAGGAAGGGTGACACATAAAACTTTACAGAAAGTCAACTATAGTGAGTCGCTTTAAATAGCAGTAAACAGAGGCTCAAGTGCACTCACTTTAACAACACTGAGTTTATATGATGCATCCTTTTTAATAATCAGGCTTTTTCAAGTATTACATGGTGAAGAGTGAGGCAGAGGATTTTCTCTACGATAAAGTTTTCCTTCTTAATATGTATATGATTTCATTTGAAAGCATTTCTCAGATTTCTAAATATATCCTTAGGACTTTGGTTTTTACTACTGTTCTATCACCTCTCCCCCTGAGTAGGTTAGAGCCCATTCCTCTTTCCTCAGAAATTATTATTGCATAGTAGTGAATGCAATTAAAAGACAGAGAAAAGAAGTTTAAAACCCCCAACAAAATAAATTCCCAACACCCCAAACCAAGCAGTAATGGCATTCAACCTTTAAAACTGAATGACTCAGACAGAATAAAGATTAAGAATGAATGTGTCTTGAATACATCAGAAAAGTGACAGAAGTTATTTCAGTATAGTTGGCACATGCCCAGAATACAACAGAAAGAACCAGACCCTTGATCTACTTTCCTGTAATACATATATATTGCACTTACTTTTTGTTCCTGCTCTGGAATATTTCAAAAATCTGAGAGCTGCAAAAAAAAAAAAAAAAAAAAAATTCTTTCCCCATTTTGTAATTACTAAGTTGTAGAAGCAGAAGTAAATACAACTCCAAAATATAAAAGTTCCAAGTCTTTTTTCAGATAAAAGCTACTGTTTATCCTAAGGAGCCTGTTAAATCTGTTCTTTAAGACAAATAAAAAGGATATTATTAACTAAAAACATTTTGTGAATGATATTTTTTCCCCTCTAGAACACTGATTTAAAACAATCAGGTAGCTTTATTATTTTTGATCTCATTAAGGAAAGAAAAAGCAGGCTTTGGATTTGTAAACAACATGCAATCAACAGGACCCCGGGATTTCTATAAATTCAGTGCAGAAAGGGTATCAGATAACAAGTACCTGTTACAGCAGGTCACCTATTTTCTTTCACGACTGAGTCTTTGTGAGCATTAACTCAAGTTCCTAGCAGGCCAAGGCACAATAGAGTGCATGAAATTGTGGTTATGATGATTCAGAGGCATTCCGATTAACTTTGGAATAGTGTCATATGATGTATAAACTGTGGTCTATTTGTCACCTGCACAGATTAAGGGTGAAAAATGTAATGCCATTGAAGTCAACGGAAAAGTTCCACCGGCCTCAGTGGAAACAGGATTTACTGGGAAAAATTCAGAAACTATTTCAGATAGAAGATGCAATTCAGAGTCTCCCTGGCACTTTAGGCTTATATTAAAAAGCACAACCATTAACATCTGTTCAAAGGAGACCATGACTGAAATAGCAGCAGCATTAGATTAAGTAATTACGCAAACCAAAAGAGAAACTTCAGAAAGCTTTAGTACATATGGTATCTACTTGAATAAACATTATTCCAGGTAACCCTCTTGCTCAATTCTCTTAAGTGTCCTATAATCTTACTGGCATTTCCTGAATGGTAAGAAAATCTGATACTGTAAATATTAACTGCTAGTCTTCAAATGCCAATCAGAACTCAGGCAGAGGAATCAGAGTGAGCTAGTACACAGAATCAGCATTGTGGATCCCATTTTGGTGGGGTTTTTTTTGTATTTTCAAAGAGTTAGGATCCATGGAGCAAAACATCAATCACCTTTAAAAAAAAATTCTCTCTCTCTCTGTTCTCCATTTCCCCACTCCTCCTCTTTTTCTAAATCTTTGAAAAATAAATGATACTTACGTTCAACACAAATTAGTGTTTCTTCAATAGTGCCCAGACTGTGGTCTTTGCACATCTCACTTTCCTAGACCTGTGGGGACACCACTGGTAATTTTAAATCACAAAGAGATTTTGGCATGACACAAGCAGCACAGATGTTGAATTCACAGTTGGTGATAATGAGAAATAGGCACCTGCCATAGATGAATCATCCTGGACAAGGAAAACATTATGAGACCAAGGAATTAAACAACAAACACAAATTGCAAATTACTTCGTATCATCACAAGAAGTTTAGGAAAAGGACTCATTGCCTTTCTCATAGCCCATAACCTAAACCAGAACAATTCCAAACAAGATGACTTTGCAAAGAGTCTGCCTGGAAGCAAAGTCCAAATCATGAAAATCCAAACAAACCAGTAAGATTATACCAATGGCCTTCTTAAGGAATTCAAGCAAATAGAGAGAGAGGTAAACTCACACATATTAACCAACAAGTACCAAACATTCAGGATCCCTGCTCTGGACCTATCCCCCAGCTGGTCTACATGGCAGAGCACTTCACCCGTCTCATATGGGGCAGAGCAATTTCCAGTAGCATTAGGACTGGTGTGCTGTAGCAAAGTACTTCAGACACAGAATAATCTAGAGGAGAGGCACCATGACCTGATGCTATCTCTTAAAGGACAAATTTATGTTAGCAATGCACAGAATTTTCACATTTTACGCACCTGCACCATATGAAAAAACATCTGGCTGGAAATATAGCAATAAATACATATATTCTGTCACTGAGGTACTTTCTGCTTCTCACTGAGTCAGAATTGCATACAGTTCAGAACATGCTTTATGATACTGTAGTTTGACTGCACCTGGAGAGGTTTCCTTGGAGCCATAGACCACTACAGCCAGCCTCATCTCTCCCCCGCACCAGCGATCCTCCCCGCACATGAGGTACCTGAAATTAGTTCCAGCTGTGGCTGGGTTGAATGGCAGCAATTTCCTGGGGGTGATTCACTGTTTCAACACATTGAGTTTTTCTTAAAACAGACCAGCCTTTTCTTAAATCAAAATCTGCTGTTCATCATTAAATAAAACAGCCCTCAGATACGGTAAGATGCTATCAGCTTTTCTCCTTAAAGAAAAAGCAAAGGAGAAGCAAGTATGTGTTCAAGCATGGAAAGAAGAGAGGTGTAATTCATCCTGTTGTTCTGTATGTGTGCCCACATACTATAGGCCAAGTTTAATATATTACTGCATTAAATAGGCAAATACCTAGGGTCTGACCACTGAGTTAAAATACTTTTATTTATCAAAGAATGGATACAGGATTCCTTGGTATACAAAACATATTACAGGACAATGTGAGACACTTTTCCTCAAAAGCGTATTTCTCACTTTTTTTATCTTCCTTTTCCCTTTCTACTATTTTTAAGTTGAAGAACTGTGATACTACTGTAAGTGTTCTCCAAAACACCAAGTAGAGAAGTCCATCTCTTTCCCTGGGTAGCTTTGGGAGACTGACCTCCTTATATCTTCACCTTTGTGAGAGAAATCCCTAACTTCCAGCTGACTCTTCTGAAGTCTACAGTGCAGATAAAGGAGCGAGCAATGAGCATCTATTACTATTGATCTGTAAAAATGCTAAAATTTCTAATGAGCTGATAGCAGTAGCTTTACCTCATTTACCTCTTAAAATCTCCTCTTCCTAGCTTGGATGGCAGCAACAATATAAGATTTTACATAGGACAGATCTTCCCAGCTCTTACAAGTTGTATCATTTAAGCTAGGTGTAAGTATGGCTAGATGAAAATGCAGTTTAAAATTCTAGCCATCCTCTGCATCAGGTTTTTCCAAATGTTACTGTGTTAACAGTTGGAACCTTCTGGGATGTCTGATATTCTGATCATTATGATATTGTATGAAATGCTCCTTTGGATCATCTTAACTATACGAGTAGAAATCTAACTAAGAGCTAAAGTACATACGTTTTTGACCTTGGTGAAAAACAGATCAGGAAAAACTACTTACAGCACTGAACAGATTGGGTGAATAGATACTCAACTCGGTATCTGAATTCAGCTAGGTACTAGCAGAATACAGGCTAATATAAATTGGGGAAACTAGTCTAAATAGACATTTAATAATAAGAAAGGTGGAAAATTTTCAGGAAAAAATAGTTAAAGAAGCATTATTTTCACATTCATTTTCTTTTCAAAAATACTTAATTTTAAGGTTCCATTCAACAGGGCTTTTAAATATAGTTACTAGCCCACTTCAAAAATAACTGTATTGTCTTTTCACTACATCAACAAATACGCTTTAACAGAATGAACAGATATGACAGGAAATACTGCATGATCTAAGATCTAATTTTGATTTTACTAGTTTCCTTATTAAGGATAAACAATAAATGCAGCTGTGTTTTTAAAATGTAACTTGGAGTGCAGGTTTTAACTCTGAGCAGTAGTATTTGTTTTTCTCAAACTATTAAAGTGACTTGGAACAAATATATACCTCTACCTTCACGCAAAAAGCCAAAACATTATTTAATGCACTTATGAAGAGAACACACTGAGAGCCACATGACTGTCTTAGGCAATGATTTTTAGAAATCTTTTTGTTCCATCATTTGCAAATAATTTTCCATGATTCATCACATAACATGTTATTCAAGCCTTTTCCAGAGAAACTATCAGATTCATAAATTATTTAATGGTAACTCTGTGTTGAACGTGTTTCACCCCACTTCATACTACTGGTATAACCACATTTTTGTCTAGAAATAATAATACAACCCTTCTTTGACAATCAGAGTGAATCACACAGAGTTTTTTTCATCAACTAAAAGATGGGTAAAGCTACAAAGAGAACTAAAACTACATCCAGAACCTACAAAAGCAGAGATCATGGTAATATCTCTGTTCTTTTGTGTTTCACTTTGAGCTGTACATATCAATCATGTATTCAAAACTAAAAAGGAGGAAAATATAAAAACCAAGGTTAATACGTAAGCCCAAGCAACCACATCATTCAACTATTTACCAGATTTGTCTTGAATCCGACTATGTTTAAAGCTTAGATGTGAAGGAAAAAATACTATTCCTAGGGGGCACACGGAACCCAGTAACTTTCTTCTTCATGCTTAATAATCTTGTATGTGAGGGACCAATCTAATTTGTGGAAACGAATTGTACCTTAGGGATATGTTATTTCAACCCAAACTGAATATATTATTCATTCTAAAAAGTAGCAATAAAGATTATATAAGATGTAATTCATTATTTTTGTAAATGTTCCGTGATTCCACTGGGAGGTGAGATTTAAATAGCTTACAGGAAGCCTACCTTAATTAGGTTGCTTTTCAAATCAAATATAATATAATTTTAACATAAAAATGTCACTCAAGGGAAGTATTCCATTTACAAGGCTGATTAATGAAATTTAAAAGGAAAAAAAAAAGACAGATCCATGGGTAATATAACATGTGAAGGAATCTGAGGGAATGATGCACATGTAAATGGACGTGTACAAATACGCAACTAGCTATGAGCTATATACCGCTATCTGTCTCATATTCATGCATGCCTACACACACTCACAGAGAAAGGCAATTTGTTACCAGAGCAACCACGGTCAGTTGGCTTTTTGTCCTCCATCAGAACTGGTTTGCATTTTTGTTAACTCATTTTAGCTACTAGAAGCTCAGAAGAATTTATTGTATAAATAGATTTATTTAAGCTTAATACTTCTGTTTACAGTTGTAGAATGTTTTTTCCAGCATGATTCCTTTATGATGAAAAAGGAATAAAATTAAAATATTTTTAAGAGACTTACAAGACACTGGAGTTATAATTGAGGTACTTTGCCTCAGTGGTGTTATTAAAATATTACTGTGTATGCCATAGAAATAGTCATTGCCTCTTCTGTGTATAGAGAAATGCTTCACTTTCTCAGATCCCAAAATGCAGTCATTTCCATAAATATTGACTTTTAATGAGGGTTGTGGTCAATGATTTAATTTGTGGACTGCAATTCCACTGTAATTTAAGAAGCAACAATAAAAGCTGAAATTTAAGAGCTTTAATTCTTAGCATATCCCTTTCTAAAGACACTTGGCACTAATTTTTATAAGCCTTCAAATAGCCTTTAAATGAAGTACTTGAATTGTACGTTTACCATGCACTTGCAGCACTCCAGGTACCCAGCCACATTTAAATTTTCTGCAACTAGGCAACAAAATTTGAAAACACTGGCCTTACCTTTTCTGCATTCCAGTTAATGCAGTAGAAAACATACTCTAGGAAAATTTAGGCACTCAAGTATTTATACACCCTAGGTAACCATGGTCCTTGGCTGGAAGACGCTGTACATAATTCACTCACAATTCCTTTTTCCTATCAGGCCAGAAGCTCATTCAAATGAAGACGTGTTTTGACCAAATAGTGAGTGAAGCAAAACCTTATCACTTTTTTCTTATCTTTTTTTTTTTTTTTTTTCTGTGAAAAGGTATAGAAGTTTGTGAGTTGAATCAAACAGAGAATACAGTATTCCGTGACAGGATCACTCACAACTTCCCTACAAGAAACAGGTCCATCCTGTAAGTCTGGTCTATACTTAAACCAAAACAGACTAACGTATTTTATTAATTACAGTCTGTTCATCAGAGACACTTTTCCAGTAAATAAAAATCGTATTTCCTCCAGAGAAATGACATATATGAACTGGTTAGGGGCTGCAAACCATATTTTTCCTCATAAACAGCAACAGGGATTTTTTAATACGCTTTCACATACAAATCAGATATTTTAATATATAATATTAAGAAATACTTCACTAGATATGTGAAAAAAAATGCTATTAGTTTTTGGCATGGTGAGAGTCTACAATTTTTAATCAATTCTGGGTCAATCTTTTTCTAGCTTTCTTAGAACAAACAACAGATGTTGTTTTGAGTCAAATGAAACTTTGGTTTTAGCTATATATTTTAACCTTAAAATCTGCTGTTTAGTTTTCGACATCTTTCTAGATGAAATGTTATTTCAAAATTAAAAAAATTTCTAACAACTTTGTGTATGTTTCTTTTCAAATTTTAAAATGTCTTTCTGGAATTTTAGTTGACTTATTTTTGGTATGGGTAATGCAATGTACTTGCCAAGTGAAAAAACTACTCACATCTTCATGCCACTCTGTACAGATTTACAGACACAAGTCGCCCTGTATCTGCAGACTTTCACTCAGCTGCAGACACCTCTCTGTTTCATCACCCACGGAAGGTGACTGCTACTCGCTGCCAACGAATGAAGCACGTCAACCAACCATCTTTCTATACTCTTAAAAAGATGAGGCTTTGCTAATAAGCAATTGTGAAACCTTGAGAGAGATAAGAAATATCCAGGACTTTCTTGTTAATGAACAAAAACCAATTAATCAGTTCCACATAGTAATTTGTAAAGCAAACAGGTAGAAATACAGATTGTCATGCAAGAGTATCATGCACCCAAATACTGATTACATGCTTTATAGTATAATGTTTTCCATGCGTATTACTATTCAGATTTAAAATAAAAGTACATCCTTTGTTCTGATTAATATTTGATGTACTTAATGAGATTTGACAGGTGCCCATCTTCTTTTTTTGTATTTCCTTCTTATGTCACATCTTCCCTGAGTCTATTTTTGGCCTTCTCTAAACTGTTTGATAAGCTGTCCTTTTCTCTATGGAAGGCATCAAAATATTAAGGACTGTGGCATTTTGGACACATCCCAGTCATCCCACAGTAACAACCCCTGACATCCTCCCCCTGCAGGACTTTCACCATTTATGAAAAAATCATACAAGTAAATCACTGTCTGACCATGTCCTGCAGTAGTTCCAGACCTCCCACCACCTTCTTCACAAGCTCTTCATGCTAAGTAAGGGTCCCAACATCTGTACTAGCTGCTTCCAAGGCAACCTCAAGGGCCTTATAAGGGAGGGAGTATATCAGTATACCAAACTGCAGGGCTCTCTTTGTCCTCAATATCTCTCCACTACGCTTGGGAGCATGGGGGACTTAGTGGTTTCCAGTTCTGTGTTCTTGTTGTTAACCAGCAAGTGGCTGGGGTTTTTTTAAGGGGTCTTTCTAAGACCACAAGTATTTGGAATTAAATATGGAAGTTTGCATTTTCCATATTCAGATGAATCATTTGGGATTCAGCTATGGTCACTGCAGTTTAGGTAAGTGGGTGTCACCAAGGAATAGGGAAAGGAAAAAAAAGATTTTCTGGAAGAAATATTTTTTCAAAGGAAAGGAGAGATTTCAGTTGTCATTTTTTATTTCCTATGATTTTACAGCCTCCTCTTTGATTTTCTGTGCAAGAAACAGTCTGCCTGTCTTATCTGTAAAAGAAGATAAGGGCACATCACATCATAGTATTTTGAACCAACTCTTAGCCTTAGACTCTGCTCTAAGGTCTCATTATTCCCAGAGGATATAGATAGAAATGTCTGTCTCAGGGGTACAATTTTTTCTCCTTCAAATTATATGACAAGTCTTTAAGAGAAGTTATTTGTCCATTATGCTACAATATGTCCAGAAATGGTATCCATCATGACTGAGAAAAAATCATTCATTTTCAGACCTGTCAGTCTGAGCAGACAAAATAGGTAGGCATCTCAGCATGGAAAAATAGAGGTAGCTCATCCTCCATTAAAGTTTAGTACCATCAAGGGACCTCTGACATCCAGTAAGTTAGTTCTTCTTCCTGGCAGTTACTTTTAGTTTTTTAACAGGAAGTTCAAGCTCAGAATTGTAGTACAGCTATTTTAACTCTGATAGCAGGAGAGAGCAGAAAAAAATGGAAAAGCTCAAGTGCATACTCAACCTGTACCTCTGCTGTGCATGAAAACAAGCTGACAGTTACACACTCACAGTTTATCCCTTGTTTATGATATTCCAGTGAAAATGAAGCAGTAAATGGTTAGTACAAAAAATCAGAATAGAGGCTAATGAAACGGTATTAGGCAGGCGCAGCAAAATCATGTTTTGGAATGCACAGAAACTTCTCATATAACGTGATGATGAGATTAACTGCTTCTTGGTCTTACATCATATTCCAGCAGCTCACAGAAACTACACCACTATCAAGAAGCAAACCATGATAGAAAAAGCTACATGAATTCAATTTGTAATATAGATTTTTACATGCATCCCTAGATCAGATTACCTAATTAAAACTTTTAATTAATATTTTGAAGTAAAATATGAGAAAATTCTCCATTTTTAAATGAGAAATCTAGTTGCACATGCTAGAAATAGAAATTGTGATAAAATCAGTTAATGGGTAACCATTCCTCCTCTCCACCCTCAAACATACACAGCTTTACGCAGCAAAAGAGAAACTTATTCTTAGGAATATTAGACATCTTTTCCTTCCAAGGCATTTGTTTCTTTCTATAGATGACTCTGACCATGCTGAGCACACGATCTGAACATTAAACTTCCACCACCCTCCCTCTAATGCCACTTGAAAATCTATGCCAAAGAACTCCACATGAAAGCTGTAACAGACAACACGTCAGAGGAGTGAATGCTGCACATGCTACATGATTTTATCTCATAGTGAACTCTCAGAATCACAGTGCTTTTAAATGTTCATTTGCAGATTGTTCCATATATACCAACAAAATAGGAAACCAGCACTCAAGTCCTTAATCTTAACACTTCATGGCTTGGACTGCCTCTTTACTACAATTTCTCACCACAGTTCTGGCAGGGGACTTCTCTATTCATGATGGTTCAATACCACAGCACGAATATCTTATACTAAAACCCCAAATAAGCAAAAGTATCAGCCAAACCTGAGGGTTAGGTCTTCCAACTTACAGCAGCAGACATATAACACGTTATGCTTCACTTATTATGGGGATGAAATAATTCTGACCAAAAGCTGGACTGCAGTTCATACCTGCCATTTCTTTAATTTAGACTATCCTTATAGTAATGGACATTAAAAAAAAGCCGACCAAACCCAAAACAGAAAAAGAAGGCTTGATTTAAAGCATCTTTATTGCACAAAAGCATACACATCAAAACAAATTTGATGTGTAATTGTATTTTCATCATGTTCTTATTATCTACTATAAATCTTGTGCCCCAGTATATTGTGCAATTACCTTCTACATTTGGCATAATTGTTTTGATCTTAAATATTATTCATTTTAAGAGAAAAATACAGTAGATAATACTACATAACAAAGGAAGCATTTATGAGTAATGATGTTGCTGAACAAACCCATTTTCATTTTCCCATTTAATAACTACAGAGCTATTGTAACACTTACGTTATGTGTGTGGCCAAAATTATGTGGCAACCGCTAATATAATGATAGAGCTATGGTACTCTGCAGTTCCTGAAAAGTTAATCTGATAGTCTAAATCAAAAATGTTGTGTATCACTTGTCTGTAGCCAAATGTTAAGTCAGCAATATGTCATTAGAAAAAATACAGTATTCGGCTTTTATATCACAGTATGTAGCAACCAGTTCACCTCATTTTAGTCACCAGAAAGTAAGGAACATAGTCTAATTCTAAAATATCAATTTATTGCACCATCAGTTATCCAAAGATAATTACTTCATTCTTAAAATAGGTGGACTGAACTGTCCTCCAGAGAACACATTTACTGACTAGTTTTGTAGACTAGGTACCTAACTGGAACACAGGTATTAGCTAAATATTCTCAAACAGGCTTTTTAGACTTTTGAAGTCAACTGCATGTACATCATATATCCTTCTGTATCATTTGACTTCACACTGATAAACAGCAATTTCAATTACTCAGAAATTCTGAATTCTCAGAAAACCCTCCAAAACACACTGACAGAACAGAAAAAAAGCCCAGCAGACCATTGACACCCAATACCTCCCCAATGGCAGGAAATTTGTTGAGCGAGATACACAGATGATTGAGCTGGTGAGCTCTACCACACACTGAAGAAGAAAGGAATAATCCCAAAATTGGAAAATCAACCTGTGTTGCAGATCGTAAGGAGCATTGTATATTTATCTTACCGAAGAGACAGCTGAAGAAAGGCTTCCTCTACCCTGAGCAGGAGGGACAAGAGTATCAGTCAAGCTGAGCAGCAATTCTACCTAATACCTCCCTGTAGCACCTGCAGTTTATCATCTATCTTGGAAAAATCCCCTAATCTTTCAGGAAGGAGAAAATCTAGCAAGTCATGGTAAAGTGATATTCCTATGGAAGGGGAAACAAAAATTAATTTCTGATTGGTCAGATAACTAAATGGCTCTGAAACATGAGACTAATAAATGTTATGTTTTTGTAAAACTAAGTGTTATGAGAGTGTTTAGAGCAAAACCAATGTGTCACGTGCAGTTGATCACATGCAAGATTTAGGATGATTCCTCAGTACAAAGAGGCTGAAGATTTCTCCTGAAAAGCTGAATTAAATCATACACATCTTTGAAAACTGCTCCAACTCACATAAAGGATTCTGAATGACAAGAAATCACATCTTTGCATCATCTTTCAGACTGCTAGGAAATCACATCCTAATTCAGCAATGGATTTCTCTAACTTCACTTAGCCTTTGGATAGAGCGATCTTCATGCCTTACTATTTAAGTGCATCCATGAAGAAGCACTTACAAAGAGAGAACAAATCTTCTCTCAACCTCCTCTTGGATAAGGCTGCCCTTTGTGCCAATAGGCTTGATATTCCAAATTCTGGATACATTTTGCGAGTTTCCTTTAATCCTACTTGATCATTTTAATATTCCTTTTGAACTGTGGTCATTTTAGCACAGTCAGAAAAAAAGAAAATAAAAATCTTTTCATTACCTAAATTTTCTTTTTCTTTTTTAACATGTTCATTTTTAGGGTGCATTTCTCGAGTTAACTCTGAAATGAATTTCAATAGTATACCTACTCAAAAGGACCATTAAAAACCTTTTAAACTTACTATATTTCTACACAAGAACTCCAACTTTGTAAGCACAGCGTGTGGTCTTCATTTTGAAATGCATATCATTATGCATATCAGTATTCAATTGTGACCATTTAATTAAGTGCTCCAGGTCATTCTTAAGACTAGATGTACTGGAAGAAAGGAGGAAGAGATTAGTGGAGTTGTAACTTCTGCCCTGAGGGAGGATGGGTTGATGCACTGAATACACTCCACTTGCATGGCTGCTATTGAGCAGCCTCTTCAATCAGGTCATCAACTGGATCCACTCCTTGCCATCAGTATTGCATCCTTCTCACCATTTCTTACCCTAGAAATGCTGTATCATTTGCAAACTTCATATATATGACTCCGCATATTCTCTGTATGTCTCCAGCAAATATTAATTGCTCAGTAACAGCCCAGTACTTTCTTTTTTACCCATTAGCAACTTAGATTTGTCTTCTATGCAGCAGTCACTTTTAAATTTAATATGCAACATACCCTGTTATTCCATGTAATGAGAGCTTTCAATCACAAAGAAGGTGAAGAAATCCTGGTATTATAATACTGAGTGTCTGTACTGACCAGATCTGCAAGCCTGTCAGAACAGACAAATACAGAAAATAAAGTTTGAAGAGGCAAATTCCACAAAACCAGACAAGTAACGTAAGAATCAGCATTGTAATAATTAGTTGTCCTTAAAGTCCTAACTCAATTGTTCCTTTATTTTATTTGGAATCAATACCAATCTAGTTGATACACGATTCCCAGGTTGTGATTTTCACCTTATCCACTACTGGGGCAATTTTATAACCTCAGTCTCTTATGCGACCCTGTTTTTGTGTTAATGCTGACACTAATTGTGGTCCAGGACTACCCAGTTAGTTCTCCTGTGACTCCAGGATTCATGTCAGCTAGGCTAGGTGATTACACATGGTATAATTTTTGTAAATGTTTCTTCTCCTCCTTGCCAGTTATAGCTGGCAACCTTTCTGTTTTGCAAGGGCTGGAAACGGCTTCTTTATTTCAAATCCTGGCATAGACGTTATTCCTTACACAGGTTTTACAATGCTATTTTTAACCCAAACACTACTTTTTTTTTGAAAAAACCTTCCTTTTTACTTACTCTATTCACTATTGATATCCCTGTTCTATTTCTTCTCCTCCTAAGCAACTGCACAAACCTTTTAAATAGTAACTTGTGTTTACCACCTTTTTCCTGTTTATCCCTCATCCTGTTTTATTCCTGCGTTCCTGTCTCCTTTTTGGCCTAGATGACTGATTTGCACACTGTAGTTTTATTGAGAGAACAATGTAAGGAATAAAACGTATATATGCTAAATTTAATTATTTCCAATCTACGTGGTTTACAATCTAGTTACCATTATATATCCTAATATCTATTGGAGCAAACATTCCTACTACTTTCAAAAATCAGGATTACTGATACTTCTGTTGATTGAGATAATGCAGCCCTCAGTGACTTGGCTGGCACACAATCATAGAATCATTTAGGTTGGAAAAGACCCTTGGGATCACCAAGTCCAACTATCAACCATACTCTACAAAGTTCTCCCCTACACCATATCCCCCAACACCACATCTAAACGACTCTTAAACACAGCCAGGGATGGT
>JAOXNO010000063.1:17905262-17964176 GCA_028565335.1 Limnodromus scolopaceus
CCCATCTCTCTACACCCTCCTTTCAGGTAGTTGTAGAGAGCAATAAGGTCTCCCCTCAGCCTCCTCTTCTCCAGGCTGAATAACCCCAGTTCCCTCAGCCTGGGGTTTTATTAATTACACGTTAATGTGAAATTGAAAGATGTCCATTCTGAGCTTAAAGTGGGTGGCCAAGAAATTTCTGGATTTACTAAATTCAGTCATCTGTTCTATACCTGAGAGCACAAAAATACACAAGCTTTTCAATAGACAGAAACGTTAATTTTTTTCTGATGAAAGAAGACAAGCAAGGTGCAGAAAAACAAAAGGTGGAACCTATTATCTACAGAAACAAAAACCCCAGATATATTTAGGTATAGCAGATACAGCAAACTAGGTAGAGGAATAAGAGGCAAAATGCATAGGGGTGGAGTTGGAATTCAGTAATTCTTAGTAACTCTTGAAAGTATTTGCTACCCAAATTTTCTGTTACTATAATCTCCATTTCACTAGAGCCTTTTTTAGATAGCTAATGAATACACATTAATTATAGCCTCTGAGAAAAATTCTTCTTCAGATTAGAACAGAACTGTTAAGATAAGCACTGCAGCAACTCTGTTCCCCAAACTAGCTCACAGGAACATGGTGGGAGTTACCACGCCGGCTAGTTAGAGCTTAACTCAGAGGCTGCAGTCTTTGAGAGTGCTTTCTTACCACAGGCCACAACAGCCTCTGAAACACAGCAAAAATGGAAGCAAAAGATGGTTATGAGCCATCTTTTTCCTGTCAGCTGAAGGACAGACTAGATGAGAATGGCCGTTGAGTATTTGTTGTTTTCTACCGAATATAAACTCGTGTACTCTCCTAAGTCCATTTCTCCATTCTCTGCTTGTTCAGTCAGAACATGAAAGGCCTGAAAGCTGTCTTGTTTCTCCAGAGTTTCCACCAGAGCTGCTCTCTTTAAAGCTTTTCAGAACGAGGCCGTGATGGATGGAGACTTGAGTAAAAGTCAAAAGGCATTTAGAAGGAAAGGGTCTATGGAAAGAGAGTGCCCAGGCCTGGGGTAACAGAAAGAGTAAGGTAGTTTTGACAACGGCAAGAGAAGTGAAAAAGGGAGAAAACTCAAAAAGTGCCGAAGTGAATCCTTAGGTGGCTGCTTTATGTTGTTGTTTTCCATTTTTCCTGAAGAACTGGACTGGCAGAAAGCAGTCAGGGGGTCCTGCTATGCTAGAAGTTAAGAAAGGAACATCTGAGTTTTACTGGGAGTTTCTTCTCTCTCCCCTTCCCAGTTCACCGATTCCAACTGCTCAAAACCTGGATCAAGCTTATTTGAACCCTTTGTCAAGCTGAAATTTCTTTCCCTGTATGCTCTGCGTAGTAACTTCCCTATTGCGGCACCTATCTCAAGACAGTCAATGGTTTACATTAAAAGCATATTGGTCAAACAAAATGGCTTGCGGGATTAAACTTTATTAAACTAGCTACTGAAATGAAGTCTTATAAAAATTAAATAATACATCATATGAAATTCAGCAACTGTGCATCTGAACAAACCCATAACACTCAAGGCAACTTGCAAATCGATTTCAAACATTTGCTCAAACAAGGTGACAAAATACATTTAACAGCACACAAATACATCTCTATCATTGTTGCATTTCTTTTGTGCAAATACATAACCTTTGCATATTCATAGCCTGTTCAATTCATATTTCTAAAACTATGATAAAAATTAAGTAACACTCAAATATACTACTAATAAAAGCACAACCACCCCTCACCAGGAAATTGTACTTTCCTACACTCAACCTGGCTGCAGAATTACATTTATTTTGTGAATTTTACTCATATCCATGAACTGTTTCAAGACAGGTAAATTATATTTTACAAAGAATTCACTATTTAGCAAGAAAAACTCTGTCCTTTTCCAAATCATCGTGGAACTATAGGATAACTCCTATGGTCTTTCATCCACCTAGCTAAAGTGCCTAAGTTAGAAAGCCGGTCACACATTATATACCTAAAAGTAGAAGGAGAATGTTCTCTGGAGGAGTCCAATTCAAAGCACCTAAATTCAATTCTTACTCTGAATTGCCCTCTGGAGAAATCTGTCTCTCTCGTCATGAATTTCATTGGAGGCTTAAGGAGATTAGATTCTGGTTTAGGCACCAAAAGCTCTTGAAGTTAGATGGTGCTACTACCTCTTTATGTACCAACCAGGCTGATCTAAACACATTGAACCACACTTTCTATTCATCTACAAATATGGACTTAACGAGCTGAAACAAGATTTCCAGTATTCAAATTAAGTCATTATTAGTTTTTCATAAAATGACAGTCTATGTTGCAGGGTGAGAGAGGGAGGAGAAAAAAAAAAGCCCCAAAATCGAAAAAGTGAGATTTCCAGTCGTTTTATACTGTTATTTTCACTGCTGAGGCTGGCAAGAGCGTGGACAGCATTTTGACTATTTAAACTCTTGCTATTTTTCGATTGCCAGCAGCACTTACAGCATTTCTGATTATATTTAACCAAACATACTTGTTAAACAGAATAAGGGCATTTACCTGCTGGAAAGAATATGAAAATGAGCAAGCAAACACTTGCATAAATAAAGCAGACACACAGGAAGCAGATCACACTGCACTACTGAACTTGCTCTGGGTGACAGAGCAAATATTAAGCTGCACTGGGGTTGAGTGATTTCTGTCCAGTATAGTATCACCAACACGCAGTTCTGTTTTCCACTCTCACTGCCTGTCAGCCCCCTCTGAAATTTGCTGCATTTCAGGTGCTGTCTCTGGTTTCCTTGATGTAAGTCAATGATTTGTGTCCCATTCAATTTAGTTCATGTGAAAATACTCATAACTCCTCACCATATGTCAGTGAATGATAATTGCATTGATCCACCTTGCAGTGGGCTCAGGGAGGGCACTGTTCTGATAACTGAGTAACCAGAGACTATTGCTTGTTAGAATTAGCAAATTTGACTGTTTGACGGGTTTGATTCCAATTAGGTTTGACAAAGTGATGCATAAAATAGAGAGTGCTAAATGTGCCAATAAGTGAATTACTTTTCAGATTATGTTGCTAGTAGAGGTATTGATGAGTATGCTTTGTAAGCTGGATATAGGTTTGCTACATTCTATTTTCTATTGAACAGGTGAACGTGTTCTGATAGAATGAAGAACAAATTTAAGTTTTCATCTCTAGACCATTTAAAAGACAAATATTGTTTTAAAGAGCATCATAATTTTTTTCTAACAATTTTCACTCTTCTACTTTAAAGTTTTCATCAGGAAAGAACTCAGAATGAGAAGACCTATCCTCATGACAACAGAACTCAAAAACCAAATTTGTAAGATAGATTTAAGACCAAGTTTTTGAAAATGTATCCAGACTAACATAATTTCTGAGTGTAAGACTCTTGCTAGCTGATCCTGCATCAGAGCCCAGTTCCATTTTTTCAAAAAAATATTTTTTGAGATATTTCAACCATCAACTTCTTTGGCTAATGCTCCAAAAATCTTTATTTAAAAAGCCCAAAATATCCAAACATGAAGGTGCCAGGAGGTGATTAAGCTGTCGGTGTTCAGTCCACGCATTCATCATAGAAGTATACTTATACTTAGGACTCTTAATTGGAACAGCAAAAACTTTGCAGGATTCTCATCTGTCTCATCGGAATGCCTTGAAAATGTTTGTGAAGTTACTTTTCTAATTTCTCGTAGCACACAGAGTAGCTCTGTGTCTGAGAAAAATTAAGTGTAGAATGAGAGATTAACAGCTTCATTTTAAAGCTGTCTCTTAGTACCCAGAGCCCCAAAGAACTTGTATAAAGGTGCAGACATTCAGCACCTGTTGAAGACTACTGCAGGAGGATCCTGTTTCCTCTGCCTTACAGCATGCCAGCAGCATCTGTAGGACTTACGTACCTTTCTAGGAGGAGAAGGGCCTCATGCTTCCTTCCTTCAAGTTTGGAAGGGAGGCTATACATAATCATCTAAGACTTGTAAACCGTAACTGAAATCCAAACACATGAGACTATTCCACTTTTAAATGCATTTAAAAAGAAGCTATGTTTAATACCTAATTTTTTGCTCTGACAGAAAATATCACATAATTACTTTGTAGATAGAAAAGGAAATAAAAACACGTTTAAAATAATTTAAAGACAGTTTAACTGCTTTAGAAAGTTATTGATACACTTATTCCACTTCTTAGAGCCCAGGTAATGTGACTGGGGGGAAAAAATGCGTGTTCTTCAATGGTGAATGTCCACACACTGTCATGTTGCCTGCACTCAGATAAGTTAGATTCCAGGACTGCAAGAATACCAGCAATAGTAATTTGTTGAATTTGTCACCGGTCAGATTATTTTCAGTAAAAATTGTATAAAATAGAGAACAAGATACAATTCCTAAACGTTGAAAAACATGGTCACTAAATACTACATTAAGAGTGGTTGGCTGTTATCCCCAACTTTGGAAAAATAGTGGGAGTATCAGCACATATTAATTGGCAGGAAATTAAATTTCTAGGAGAAGAAAATTAGGATAACCATTAACCCCTGTGGTTTGTTAATTCATCAGCACAGCAGGATGAGCTTGAATAGCAAGTAGTAAGCACATGTTGAATCAATGAAGCCTGTGTGAAGAGTTCCAGGATTTGCTGACCTCCAGATGAGATATGGAAGTTTGGCCTAAAAATCAAAGGCGAGTTTTCAGGTAGAGCCTGACCTAACACTTACTGAAATGAGAAGAAAAATTCCATTTTTATGTTCCTCCAATACACAATAATAAATCACAAATCTTACATTATTAGTTATGGCGAATCAGATGCCTGTTTTTCGACTAGCATTGTAATTAGTAACATGAAAAATTAATACTGAAAATTAGCATGCATCTAATGAAAATGTGTGCCTACCAGGCATACTTAGTTTACTGACAAATTTTAGATGATAAGCTTTAAAAGAGTTAGTATCAGTGTTTTAAAAATATGAAGTGCCTATTGAAATTTCATTTCCTACTCATACAGAAGAGCAAAAATATTCCTATCACGCCCCTTCAAACTACATCATTAGTCATGTTTTCCTACCTACTTAATTTTTTAAAAAAATTTTTAAACAGTTTCTCTGAGCAGCGTGTTACAGAAAGGGTATCGTATAGAAAGGTCTTTATTTACCACAAGAACAAGAGAGAGAATTTGTGATCCAAAATAATAGCAACAGCAGAAAGACCAAAAACTGTCTGGGGAGAAAGAAGAAAAGAATGCGGTTGGATACCGGGTGGCTTGTTTAACTAGGTCTACTGAATAGGTGCATTAACATGCAATTACATATTCTATTGATGCTGCATAGAAGTTTTTCAAAAAGCTTTTGCTTATGGAAAATTCTGCTGGTAAAGCACAAAATACGTTTTTTTTTTTTTCCTCCTTTGGTTCACTTTCTGAACAGTAGGCACACGTGCTTTGTTGTAGGATTGATTATTGGTCTGAATTCAGTAATAATAAAAATACATGAAGACTGCATTAAAATTAGGTACTTAAGCTTAATTTAATTCAATACTTTGCTCACAATCACTGCTGAGTAATGAGCAAGCCTCAGAAAATTATAATAAGGCTGTACCTACAGTAACCTTTTGACTATTCGCTGTGTTGGGTGATGTCAACGTCATACGTTCATATTATTGAACGCTTAAGATGTGTATTTCAGGTCCCAATCAACTCTTAACCCATTCTGTTATTCAAGTGCTTGAATAATTTTGCACATGCATCCAATGAAGGTCTACTTTACTTGTTGAGTGACTGTTTGGCATAAAACATTATCCTATCCAAATGGTACCTAGAGAACTGCATCCAATATAGAGCAGTCAATTAACAGCTTTGGAACGCAGCTCTTAAAATAGCCCATAGTCAGTTCCATAATGCAAAAGGCAACCTTCTCTTGTGCCAAGTAGGTGAAACAAAGAGATCCTTAATCCATCAGACAAAGAGGAGAAATCAGATCAAGAAATCCTTATGTTCCATCTATTCTGATTTTTCTTTATATTTTTTATCCACATCGTTTGACCTTGGTGCATTAATTTTCCCTCTCTAAGATGAGGGCTATTACCAGCCTATTCATCAGGCACAGTTTATGATCTCAGCTGCTCCCATAAAAAGTTTTAACTGCATGAAACTTCTATTACAAAAGAAAAGGGAGAAAATGGAATGGGGGATGCATAAGCTGACCAGCTGTTAAAAATGCAGGTTGTGGCACGCAGTACTTTGCAGCTACTGTCCTACAATAACCATTTCTCCTTCAAAACAGCAAATCATTCCCAGGATACAAGAACACAGTCCATGAACAGCACCATGATTCCATTAGGTTGTCTTACAAAATAGTTTCTGCCTTTGGATGCCTAAAAAGCCCTACAGTAGTTTCAGTAAGCATTAAAAAAAAAAAAGTCATCTTTACACAGAAATGATGGTAGCTATTATTGTATAGCATTTTTTATATATGGAACCTCAAAGATTACAGCTTTAGAGACTAAAATAGAACTATAAAATAAGTCCCTCCAAGGAAAAAGGGTTAGCCACCGGTAGTATCAAGACTCCTTCTACACTAGTATCAAGGCTGGTTTAAAAGTTTTGACCAACCACTAACAATACATCAACGCCAGTCTTGAATCTTAAAAACCTCCTATTTATTCCATAAAACTAAACGTCTCTACTATTGCTTCATGAGAAAGCTACAGAACAGCTTCAAAGCACTGCTCTGAATACATTCAAGTGCAGCTATTTACAAGGGAAAGCACAATCTATAATTAAAAGAATTTCATACAAAGAAATGGTCCCAGAAGCTTAACAAAGAGTAATTAGCCAAAATAACAACAATCTCGACAAGGTCATAAATTCAGAAAAAATTCTGACACTAACAGCCAAACACACTACCCAGAAAACCACAGGGAAACACCATGGACTACAATACCTCAAAGGCCACGTGCTTATGTTGGACCTACAGCATCTCTGATGTTCTTGAATATCAATACAGAAAACACTTCCACTGTCACAATTCCCTGTCCAGAGATCTCTCCATTGCGAATACCATCTCCCTTTCGTCTTGGCGTCCTCACTGAACAACCTGTAAGCTGTTAGTTTTTAGTAGAAGCTACACTGAGAGTAATGAGTGGAATATATATTCAGGTCTTTTCAACGCTGCACCTAAGATAGCATAAATAATACTGTGGTACTATTTGCGCAAATGCACTGTATATAATAAAAATGACAGGTATTGCCTGTGCCCTCTCGCTGCACGCTGCTCTCATCTGTCGATGTTTCGGTCAAAAACAAGCCAAGTGGGTGAGAACAGTTGGAATTGCTCATATGGTCATCACTTCGCTGGGCCAAGAAGTAAACCAAGAATGATTCTTAGCACTTTGCTAAGTTTTGAGCTCTTTTCTGAGAACTTGAGTTTGGGCTGCTGTTCTTATGACTGTATTTACTTTCTGTTTATTCATATTTTTAGGTAAGGAGAAAAAAAAAGTTTTTGAAAGTCTTGATTCCTAGTGAGGGACTGCTATTATAAGAATTTAGGTTGTATTTCTAGTAATCGTTATGTTTTACTCACAGAGTAATTTGGATTCCAAGTTACAGGAAGGTATGAAGTATCGTGACACTGGTTCACGTTATATTCTGAGGACTGAGCTATGATAATCTAAGGAGTCTATACATCATTTATAAGCTCCAGCTTTAATACAAACTCCAGGTTTAATAACCATCTACAGCATTCTTTCTTTCCTGCACGGCTACAGGATGTTGCTTATACAAGTGACTGTGGGATGGACTGGAAGACAGCAGTCTCTCAACATGCATTAGTCAGCCAGCCAGAGCGAGAGCACAATTGCTTTTACCAGAGAACAGAAATAACTCTAAAGTAGGGAATACTTATTAAGACTTCTCTTGTGTAGGTTTTTTTTTTTGGTGGCAATTTTTTTTGTTTGTTTGTTTGTTTGCTTTTGTTGTTGTTCTGTATTATAATCTCTGAATCTTCTATCCTTTTCTGGAAGGGAAAGAATGGGAACAATCCTAATCGGCATACTCTGTTGACAGGAAGAGCTTCAGGCTGGAGAGGACACTGAATGCACCGTGCTTAAGTTTCCAAGGGCAAGATTTAACAGCACACCCTTGGGATAAGGCAGCTCCCTATGTCCTATGTAGAAATTGTTGCTCTTTGAGTTTTCTAATCTTTCCATGCATTGACAGAAGCTGAACTGGGTTTGGATTCCACTCTGGAAACCAAGCAATAAAAATTGAGGACCTACAAGTCTGGCAGTGACCCAAGACTCTTGTCGATCTCAATAAGCTTCAAGAATAAAAGCCTGGATATATTATAAGGTTTTCCATCCAGAGTTGAAGGACAACAAGGAAGACAGCAGATAGCAAAGAATTATTGGGTTGTGGGGTTTTTTTGTTTGTTTTAGATCAGCACATTTCTTACGTGATCTGAAATAGTCACTTTGAAACTTTAGTCTATACACTTTTTTTTACCCATCAGCTATTGCTGAAGAAGTGAATTATAAATAGGACAGGAAAAAAAAAGGTGTGTTTAGCATTTGGATTGGCTGTTAATCATCATCCAAAATATGCTTAAAAACCAGAGTTAGAATCTCCCCAGCCCCCTTTACATTAAAAGCACAGAGATCCAAATAAGTCAGATGAATGCCCAGTAAGGGAAACTTAACCAGTTGTCTGAGAAAATCACTGGACAGAAATAGGCAAATGTGGTTTTATTCTTTGTGTTTATGCCTCTTTCAGCTTTCCTTCATTCAACTAAGCATTAAGTGCTTCTTGAATCACAATTAAGTTATCACAAAATCATATTGCTTTAAAGTCTTTTCTAAAGCTATATCAGAAGCTTTTCAATTGCAGTTCACTTCCATTGAATCCAGATGATTTGTGGTGGGTGTTTTTAATGGAAAAAACCCTAACATTTAAAACTGGTACACTGATGATTTCACTCAAATTAGAACATAAGAAATTATGGAATGAAAAAAAAAAAAAGCTAACCAGAAAAAATGTAAGAGAAGAGAAACCAGATTGTCCTTTATCTTACTCCAATTTACTCTGTTGAAGTCAAGGAAATCTGAGCAGTGTAATGAAATGATGAATCAGACCTAGTGCCTTTCTCCATTGCAAATTTAATGTTACGGAAAATGATATTAAAGTATAATATCCATACTTTAGGGCTTACCAGAAAATGACTCATGATAAACAGAGTGCGTTTTTTGAAATGGCATTAAAAAATAAATTTAACTTCTCTCTCAGACTCCTTTAATATTTCAGGGTGTAATTTAAGAACACATCCTTCATTGCTTTCAATAATTCTTCCTTGGGAGTGGGAATTCAGGACTTTAATGGTAACTTTCACATTCATGCATAAAGATATGAAGGAAACTTGAAGTAAAAATGAACATTTCTGAATACAGAAGCAAGGTGGCATAAGGAAAGGTATGTTTCTCTTTCTCAAATTGCCTTTGAGTAAGCCAATTTAAGTGACAAGAAGGGTATTTTGGCTTTTAGAAACTGAGTTTAATTTACAGATTATTAACTGTGTCAGTCTTTCTTTGTTACAAATTTACCTCCATATCAAAAACATTTTTATTGACTTCAACCTGTGCAAGTTCTTTCAGATAATTTACCAAATTAAAAAAAAAAAATTAGACTTAGAAAGAACGTAACAGAGAGGACCAGTTGTCAGACGTCACCTTGCCTTGGACAAGCCAAGTGGCAATGAATAGACATGCACTTTTCTCCAAAAAACACCCAACCAAACTCCCCCAAAAACAGAGACAAAAGAATCCCAAACTTGGCTGAAAGCTGCACAGTTAAGTTATTCTTCTGGAGTGTTTGAGGATGACATACTCTGTTTTATGGTGAGATATACTCTTTTATGATATTCAGCTAAATGAAGTAATAAAAACTTCTCCTTTCCCAAACTACTGTATCAAGTACCTTTTTACTTGCAGCCTTGAGAATATGTATCTCCAAGATTTAGAGAGTTTAGTGCTTTTATTAAGCCTCTGTCAAGATTTAGAAGGGAAAGTCTTAGGCAAAGCTATTTGAGATACCTCAACAGAAAAAAATACACTGAAATCAATACACATTAAATTAATGTCAGCCAAATAGCAGTAACAATTTTCTATCATCACTAACGTCTGTTTCAGAAATATTTTAAGCTTGATTTTCTTCTCATTCCTTTTTTCTTTTAAATGCCAAGTTTATTAACTTTGAAAATGAAACGCTCTTGAGCACTGTATAGTCACAGATCAATTGGTACATTCAGGTAAAGTGCTGGAGCAGTGAGAATGAAAATCAATCAGTGCAAAAAGTTGCAGAGGTCACTCCATCACTAGTACCAAAAGCCACTGTCCCATGTAATGTGCTGATGAAGCATCTGAAGAGAATTTCTCTTAAGGTCACATGCCTTCCTGTACTGTGGGAAAACTTGACAATGACAGCACAAACCACACAAAGGTGTGGACTGACAGAAGCACCACTGGAGGTTACCTCTTCTGTTTGTCCTTTTGTCCTGAGCACAACCCTAGGCAACCTCAGGAACAGAGTCTGAATGGTGCATTCAGCCTTGGTATTGGGTCTTGTTTCTCCACGTAAACCACACAGTTACTATGAAGTGAGCATACAACAAGAATAGAAATTTCCATGACAACATGTTGCAGCAACTAAACTCATACTTGGAACCATTTGTCATTTCGGTTCTTAAAATCAACAAGTGTCTCTAGACTACACTGGTCTAACTACAGTCATTATTGGTCCAAAATACATTGTTAGAAGCATGTGAATTGAACATAAGGAGTTATCCCCAACAGTACTTTGCAGTTACTCTTTCATGTTTAAAGCATCATGTCTTTGCCTGAAGAACCAGCAAGCAATGCCACCTGCAGCTTAGCTCTCAGTTCTGTAGCGCTAGCAGGTATCTGGCTGAACCAACAGAGCTCCTGTTTCTGCATTTCTCAATCTATACACAATTCTTCTTTTTATTTCTGTAAGCATTCTACATGTCTTTCTATAAAGAGAGAACACATCGCTCCTGGAGTCAGGTGTAAGGTAATAAAGCCTAACTCACCCCTTTACAGTATTTCCCAGTTGCCTTTTGTGATTTTCTCTCTCACTAATACTGTGCCAGCTCAGCACCACAAAAGGAGAAATGCAAGGAGCAAGCGTTGTCACAGATTGCATGGCAAGAGCTGGACGACCGCTTTGATTCTGCGGAGCAAGAATATAACAGCAGCATTGCTACCACACACTCAGAGCAAGGCCTGTTTGGTTGGGGTTAAACAGATGCCTAACTGGAAAATGTACTGAAATAACATTTTTTAACACTCAAAGCTGCATTTTAGTAGTTACAGAAAACTTGTTGCTTTATTTAAACTTACCATCCTCAGGGGTCATTATCTGACTTAAATTGCAGAGTGGAATTTGTGTAATTATAAAACTGTATAATGCAGCTTTGACAATCTATGTTTTATGTCAGCACTGTAAATTACTTGAGATGAAATGGAACAAACCATGAGATAGTGCATTCCATTCCTTCAGAAACATAAGAAATGCAATCAAGATTTGATTTCATTTTGTTCCCTATTTTAGGCATACTGTGTCTGCAAATCCGTCCATTAATACTTAGAAAGAAGATGCTGTCACCTAGTTTTTACTATTAAAATCTCCAGATACTGAAATACACTGAATAACATGGCTAACAGATTGACTTATTTGACTGCAGATACTAATCAGGACACAGATCTTTGAATTCTGCCTAAATTGTTTGACTACGGTATGAAAAGCAGACTGTAAATTTAAGTGCTTTGTACATTTCCTATAAAAAAAACCAGACCTTTTTAGTTATTTAATTCATACACTGATCAAACACTTATTTTATTTCAGTATAAAAATCACAGAGGCACTAATCAAAAGTATTTCGTTAATAATAAAAGAGAAGACAAAAGCCACTGGAATGATAACATGGTTAAAGAGTTCTGTGAAAATTGTAAAACTATTTTAAAAGAAGTCAAATGTTTGATGTATTTTTTAAAAAACACCTTTCTTGATTTCAGTCAATATTAATCTCTAATTGATGAAATAAATGCTACTGCTGTTTCTCTTTGAAATGAATGGACACAAAGATGTTCAAAAGGAATCCTCTATAGACATCACATGTGGCCACATCAGAAACCTCAAGAAGTTAAACTACAGAGTGATAACATTAATACTGGCCTGAAATAGAGGCACTGATCTGTTGAAACTGAATGTAGACCAAGTATTAAAAGAAAATCATGCCTACGTTATTTCCTTTTTGAAACAGTCGATTAATGAAATGAGAATATTCTCAAAAATTATTTGGAAATCCTTTTTAATTATAAGGTTCTAAAAAATTACAATTCTCTAAACACTGGAATTCTGCTATAGGAGTATCATGAGGTCTGTTAAAACATATAAAGTAAGTCCTTATTCTAGATGGTAGCAACAACCTACATTAACCGAAATTGAGACACAGTGAAGATTTTGTTTCTGAAGTGACTGTGGATTGCAAGATGCTCAGTATGAGACAGGTTATATAACTTTTGTTTTTCAAAATTCTGAAAACTAAAAAGTTTCTCTAGTCAAGCTTATTCACTATTTGGCCTCTGAAGATGAATTCTAATAGTTTTACTAACATTCACTGACAGACTTGGTCAAGGAGTTGTGAAATCCCATTTCACAGTACAGTTGGGTCTTTCTGAACTCATGCGCCAAAAAGCCATGCTTTAAAATGTTATCAGCTCCTTGAAGAGCTCTTCACAGAGACCGCTCCAGAAACTCAAAGCAGTAGAACCTTCTACAGCTTTATAAAAATGGAGGCCTACATTTCAACGACCCATTCAGAGGAACAAAATTATAGAAATGTAGTTTGGCACTGTAACTATGTATAAATGAGGTATTAAGTTGATAGCACTAAATTTTGAGGGTATGAAATAGTACAGGATTGAATTTCATCCATTTTTAGTCACTACTAATCTGAGTCAGGTTGTGTCAATTAATTAACACTTCATCAACAGGAATGATACTGGATAAGGTTTTTCCTGTCACTTAAAAAACCCAAAACTATCAAACAAAACCCACCCTAACCTCGATCTTTTAACTCCTAATTTTCCAATTTACCTCATCCCACTCAAAACTCTGGGACCGATTTGCAATTTATGCCAGGACCATTATCAAATTAAAGAAGGGCATAACATTCCTAGCAGAGTACTTAGGGAAATTGTCCTATAATGTCCTCCTACTTGTTCTACGCGTTTTTATAATATTATAAACTATTCAGTATTATTTGCTTTTATTCAATGCTACCTCTTTCACAAAGACATAAAGAAGAACCATTAAATAAAATTGTTCCTGTTGTATGGGGAATAGTATTTTTCTTCCTTTTGTTTTTTGCTTTTCATTTTATAAAGATACCAGGGAAAATCAGGCAAAGCTGAATGATTCCACAGATTCCTAAGGAATTTCAGAGCAAATGTTTTCAACTCCTATTCTGAGCTTGCCAATTTTAGTTTCCAGTTGTTAAGCATCCCTTCCAGAAGTTCAGGCGCTTCTCTCCTCCTGCCACTGGTGGTGCACTGACTGCTGCCTTCCCCAGCAAGGCCTTCTGAAACTTTCAGTTTTAGCTTCTTCAGACACCACCTCTTTTCCATTCCCTTGACAGGAAGACACTTCATACTTTCAGAGAGTTCTCAATATACTTTGCAAGTGCTTTCTTATATAGATAGAAAAAGGAGGACAACAATATTAGAAAGTTTTTAACAAGGCATTTCAGTTTTTCAGAGTGGGAAATAATTTATGGAAAATAGTTTTCACTTCCCTCACTGTTCCAAATACAGAGGAGGGACATATACTAAAGCTCTACAGAAATGTGAGAATTCTTTCGCTGAATCATACCCTTTTAAGTACAGGCATCAACACTCACCCAAACAACAAGAAAAATTCTTAATATTATCAATTTAGGATTAGAGCTTTCA
Source organism: Limnodromus scolopaceus (assembly GCA_028565335.1). Classification (NCBI taxonomy): domain Eukaryota; kingdom Metazoa; phylum Chordata; class Aves; order Charadriiformes; family Scolopacidae; genus Limnodromus; species Limnodromus scolopaceus. Next base: position 17,919,285 of record JAOXNO010000063.1, read on the forward strand.
TCCAGCAGTTTCCAACAGACATGTTGATGAAGTCTCAGAGAAAAATTCCTCAACCCTATACACGGGTGAATGGTAGAGTCCCACGGTCTCTACTATTTATTAGAAGTTGGTTTAGACCCTTAGTAAACCTGTTCAGTCTAGATGGGCCATAGCCATCTTGATTAGGTATCCAGACTATTAGGCTGAATATTTTTTAACAACAAACATCTTTACAGTAACCTCAGACTGTTTTCTTGAGGATAATGATTCTGTCCAAGTTTTCTTTTTTTCTTTTATGGTATACAAGTCTATTGAATGGAATACAGAATATTCTCCAGTGAGGCAACTGGTTTCCGTGGATACAGATAAGATTACACTTCAGAATATTTTTTTCTTGCAATTCAAGCTTAGAGGAGCTCAATTTGCTTTATTAAGGAAAAAAAAATGCTTTAGTTGTCTGTCCAATATGCAGACAAAGGAAAGCAAAGGTAGCATATTCTAAAGCAAGAAGTCTTATAAGAATTGCTGCCCTTCTAGTTAGAGATCATTAAAAAAGGTTACATGCTTACATAATATCTGGTATAGAAACTTTTAATTGGAACATTGTGAGGATATGTGCAATTAATAATTATTTTGAAACTATAATACAGATTTAAGTGTTTTCCCTCAAACATTTAAAATATTTTTATCAATATGTTGCCAAAATCTGGAGTAATATACTAGGTAGGTCCACTTTTCTTGATCCAGGTAGACTATAACATACCAGAGTAGATAATTTCATAATGAATACAAGAAAACATGTATTTTCCATTCTTTCTTTAATCAATTAGATGACCCAGTCAAAACTTTTGTCATTCCTGTACAGTCCATGACCTCCCACATATTTCTGCGTTTCATTATTAGTCTAAAATAGAAATATTTCTTCAGCTACCAATATAACTACGATCTTTAAATGATCCAGTTACTGTGGCTTCAATTACTAAGAAGTCTCCTTCACTAAATGGCTTGCAACAAACTCTGTTTTTATAAAAATTGTTAAACTGTAGGACTTGGCCCTATAAAGCATACATATGTATTTTACTGACATCTTAGGCAATTTTCTGTAGATTGCTGAATCCAAACAACAGATTCCAGAATTTTACATAGGTCACAAAAAAATCTATCATTTTTAGCTCCCACTGAGTGAGTGGAAAACTAAACCACAACATGAAGAAATTCCTATTCAAGAGATATAATGCATGAATTGAAGTTACAAACTTACGGCTTCCCAAATGTTTACAGCCTATTATGGCTTTTATTATTTCTTTATTCTAATGAAATTGATTTACATCAAACACTCAGTATTCACTGCTAGCTTTCTTGTACATTTAAAGAATAAACATCACCTTTCTGCCCAGTTTGTATTTGTTTAAGAAGTCTGCAATGTTGAAGTATTTTTATGACTTTACCTACTGAAGTACATTTCCTGACTTTGCCTGCTTTTTCCCTAGTTGAATCACTCCAAAGACGTTCCCAAATGTCTACTGAATTTACGGTATCAGGTTCAACTACTTATGACACGACTCCTTTTTGCCTTTTCCCAGTATATTGCTGATGAACAAAGCAGACGGCCCTGCCAGACTACCTCTGCTGAAGGCTGTCCTATTTCTTGATCCTTAGTTCTTACTCCAGACAATGTCATGATAAAATTCAGGAGTGATCAAATTTCTGTTTTCATTAGGACTCCCTTATCTATACGAACATTTTGTGTTCTATCCTTCAAAACGCCTAGAGGTTTAGAATAGTTTTGTGTATTTTTTGCCACTTCTATCTTTAATCTTGATCCCAGTTGGTTCTTTATAGTTAGCCAGAGGCTTGGGTTTTTTTGTTTTGTCTTGCTTTGGTTTTAACTTCAAATACAATTTTCTGCTACGCTTTCTGCACTGAATACTGACAATTGAAAGGAAAGAATAAGGGAAACACAAGGAAAGAATGTATTAATCTGTAAAACCTATTGCAGATAAGTAAGCTGCTGCATAATTAATATTCTGCCAGGACAAGGCCAAAGAGTATGAATTTTAATAAATAAAAAATATAATTTAAAAAAAAAAAAACTTGGGGATTTCTACTTGTACAGCGTGGTATTTATTTTAAGGGTTCATATAACTTTAAACTGCATTAAAAAAATTATCTTCCCTGTACACATTTTGATGAATACTTCACAGAAGCTACTTATGTTTTAAGGAAAGCTCTGTTTGGTGGCTTTTTTTGAGTGGTGTATGCAACTTTGTGTAGTTTTACTTGCCTGTCCCGTGAAAATATATACATATATTTACACATACCTATAATTTCCATACTTCTCTTTCATCAAAATGGCCACATTCTCACAAAAAAAGTTGTGAACTCTCCAAAATTACCTTTTGTCACAAATAGCACTTCTAGTAAAACCATTGTAACTACTTCAGGCTATGAAGATTTTCGTACAAATTGTTGCAAGAAAGATTTAATTTATATACACAGGGAAAGGAATTCTACTTACATTTAACTTTTAGGTTACAGAATGTTTAACAAAATAATTCCTTTTCTTAATTGAGCATAATAAGGACACTCAGGGGTGAAATAACCTATTAAACTCAAACAAATATTTGAGGACTCTTTACCTCCTAATATTTTCCATCTCAAATATACAACTTTATCATCATCACTGTGAAATTACATTCAGTCTGCTACTAAGTCCTGCCTTCTGAAAATAGAAAGTTTTCCATTTTCTTTTACCCACCAACTCAAATAATCTGAAAATTGTTAACAAATCTTAAATCATTGCAAGAATTAAAGTAGCCTGTTTGGTAGATTATTTTTTCTCCTACTTCACACAATTTAAATTGCTCTTTGTGCCCACTGTAAAACAGTTGTTGTCCATCTCTTCATCGTTAATATTTTCTATGGCCCTTCTGTTTTGATCCAGCTCTGTCTATACCCCACAGAGCCCGTCTTATTTGCAGCACCTCACATCGTTTTTCTGTACCAGCCTGCCTGCTGGAAGCACTGAGTGGATAAAAACAGAAATTGTCTTGCGGTGTTTTTCAGCAAAGTACTAATCTGAGTTGTCCCCCATCCCCCATACACTATTTGTCATGAAATTTGTAGGAACTTAATTACTTTTGGGACTTCTGTCCCTTTGTCAAATCTAGTTGAAATTGGCCAAGAGATTCAACATTTACTGAAGGGAACAAGTGAGACCCGACAGAGAGCACTATCACACGAATATTGTTTCCCTAGGACACAAGGCTAAAATAACTGTGTAACAAATGGTTTGAAGCAAACTGTCTCATGAATGTACCAATTAAATCACAGGCAAGTGATTTGTTTTGCATGTATTATCATAAATACGTTGCTTTACCCTTTGCAAAATCTCATTTAACTGCATTAATTTTAAAAGAACAATTTCAGTCTGAGTTTTGTTTTTGTGGTGCACTAAGGGGAAAATATTCTCTTATCTTCAAATGTCATTAACTGGAAATAAGTGTAACCTACGCTTTGAGGTCCTTATTGCAATTTAGATCGACAATTAGATATACAATACCAAGAAGAAAGAGAGAACTTTGTAGTAGAGATTTTTCTCCTGGTGCCCCAGGTGAGTGCAGTAGACTTCCTTCTGTGTTCAAATGATTAAAAACTACAATTTCCTTCAAGCCAGTTTTAAAAAGCTATTTCTAATTGCAGTATCAAGTAACATAACTTTTAAAAATTAGCTTATGAGATTTACATAGGATTGTGCTTTTTAAAGGAAGGTTAAGTTGTGTCCTCATTCGCAATAGTTATATTATTTTTTCAAGGCCGGAAACTTGCAACAGAGTAAACCAAATTCTGCCTTCACATAACTGGATAGATGAAGAATTTCAACCTTGGAGACTTCCAGTAGCCTCTGCCACAGATACACATCACTGACTAATAAAAATATATGTCTCTGCTCTGTCACAAATCTATCCTTCAGGACAGTGCTGAAGATGAAATGCTTTATGCTGTGATGTTAAAAAAAACACACTATCTCCTGGTTAGATGTTTAAAAGGGACAAAAGACAACAAAAGACTATTACCTCTTTTCTTGTATCCAGATATTGCAAGCAACTATACTCACTCCTCAGTTTTTACAGACAGAAAGAGCTTTAATGATTTCGTCACATGGGACCCATGGAAAAGTCTGTGATTTAGCCACTGCTGGTTTTTGTGGCAGCTTGCATGTTGTGAGATGGAAACAGTACGTAGCTTGAACAAATACTTCTTTGAAGGATAAACGACCTCCAAAATACGAGACATATAGCTGTATTAAGTTTAGTTCAAAAGCATCTGCAAAATCACGCACTTAGAAGGGTTGATTTCAATGTTGTTTTGTCTTCCAAAGGAAATACTGCTGAGAAGACGTTTGAGTGGAGCAAAGAATAGAATAAAGAATTTTGGCACTCCCATGCCAAAAAAAGACAGAGAAAGGAAAAAACATAAATGCAAATTCATTCGCTTTTTTGTAATTTGTAACTGTATTATTCAATCATGGGCAGATTTTATCAACTGAAATGTATATATGAGGTCTACAGGAGCCACTCTCAGAAAATTTCCTAATTTTTTTTCACTCATGTATTTGCATTGGCATCAGATTTCAGGGGATTCTGAGAGCATGTAATGCTGCTTAAATTATATTTTCATAATCACTGGAAATCTGCATAATTTCCTTTTGTTAAATGACTACTTCAGCACGTGGTGTGCTGTAGGCAACTCATTGCTCACCTTTATAATTAGCTTTTGTTTAACAACGTTGCTGGATGTTTTTGCTGAAGTTGTATGTGGACAGGAGACCTTGGTGTTATGTGAGAGGGATGACCCTGTAGAATGCCCTGGCTTAACTAGAGCCCCAAAGTCAGGATGTTAATTGGCTACAGAGAGTAATGTATAGAGATAAATGGAAACAGTTTCCTCTGTTAACCAAAAAATTTATATGGTAATTAAACTCTATCTAAAAGAATAAACATCAACAGCTTTACTAAAACAACATTTTCGCAAAAGACTAAACACATTAGGAAATACCTAAAGGTCAATTTATGTAAGAACAATGTGTTATCTTCACCAGGTTGTCACCAGACAATGTGGGATAAATTTTTCTTTTCCAAAATAAAACTTCCGGGAGATTGAATAATCAGTTCTTGGAAGGTAAAGATGACTAAATAAACACTAGAGAACATGCATCTTTTCAGAAATCCAAGATTTCTGTAAACTTACAGAGGAACTGATACCAAAAATCAGAAAAACAAAGGTAATAATAAAAACAGGGTGCTTTACTTTGTGGAAGTTCATGTTTCAGTCCAGTGTTTCCCATTTGAGAGCACTGACTTCCTTTTTACCTGCATAACTGATTTCTGTGATCATCTTAATTTTAAGCCTTCCTAGCAAATTCCAGTTTCAAACCTAGATCAACGGATAAATCAATACACATTTTTCACCTAGAAATTAATATCAAGAAGGTTCCATTAGCAGGACACACGTTTTGTGTAAGATCATTCCATTCTTACACAGCAGAATTCCATACAGAATACTCCTTTAGAGTTTACAGGACTCTAAAACTGGAAGTTCTGTAAGTATATTTCACTTAAACTACACAAAATGATATCAGAATACAACACTCACAGGAGTCGGTAGGGTAATCTACATTAGTAAAAGCCTTAAGTCAGGTTGTCTTTCAAAAAGACATAAAAATAACACAGATAAATTTTATCTAGCTTCTGTTGTACTCTGTACACACTATAGCCTGCAGCACATCTGACTGATGTTATTTAGCTATGAAAAATGTAGCTACTTGATTTGGCATAAAAGCCTGTAACCTATGTTTTTTTTATCAAAGAATTTTAAACTATCTAATATAGCATCTACGTAGCAGTCTGTATTTAAGTATTTGAAAAATCACTTTTAACACTTATTTAAAAAAACATGATTTGACTAACTGCTGAAAGACTTAGAGAAAAATAGTCATTAATGACACTATTCAAAATATGTTCAGACGACAAACATATGGAATGTTATAAAATAAACCAGAACTTACTCACTTATAACATATAAGTGAAAAGCTCATCTAAATGTCAGAGAAACTGTTGCAGATGTCAAACCAACTTTCTGATTAACTTCAAAAAGTTTCACAGGAGGATTCTTAACGTTCTTCTTTTGTTTGACCTTTGAAATCATTTGGCCTCCTTTTTTTCCTCATTCCTCACTTCCTCTTCATCTTTTTGAGGGAAACAATGAAACAGAAAAAATACCTTCCCTGAGGACAGCAGATGAAGACATGAAGCTCCTTACATTTCACTTGAGTCAAACTCTGGAAGAGGATTATAGACTTGGTCAAGAGGGAAATGTTGTGGAAGACTATCAAGCCTGTCCATGTAGCACATGAAAAGACTCTCTCCACTTGACTTTGTTAATCCTTCCAGTCTTTGTTAGCTTTATGCATAATTTTCACACCATGACAGACTTTAAATTGAAATGCTAATATGAACTGGAGAAATCAATACAAACTTTTAATAGCAAAATAGTTTTCTATAAAACATCAAAGAATTTCTGTCAGATATTGTGGCAACTGCAACTTCCCTACCAAACTGTAATCAAATGTGATTGACAGTACTTTGATTTAATTTGTATCATCCTATCCTTTAGACAACTAGGAAAACTATTTTCTCAGCGAACAGCAGTCCACCAATATCTGAAGCTAATCTGAATTTAATTATACACTTGAATTCTTAATTTGTCCCAATGTTTTATTACGTTTGCAGGAAGAAGAAATCAATTGCCATGGAACTAGTGTCTTTCATTCAGTTCATTCCGGTATTGTTAAAGCACAACACATTTAAATTGCAACCTCTTTTTTTTTTTATTACTTAAAAACTAACAATAAACCCAAAGGGGAAATGTTTCATAACAGCCTATTTTATGTATTTTGGAAGCAAGGAAATAAATATTCAGAACACTGGTAAACTGATAAAATAGTGGCCAACTTCCATTTATTACTAGAAAATCTTCAGAAAGAAAAACATGAGAATTTTCAAAATGCAAGCACAAATCTATAGGGCCAGTGAGTAAGGACAGTTTTGCTAAGGATGTCTGCAATCCCTGCTCTGTGCCATGCTTCAGAGCTGCACCAGAGTCTCACCCATTAAAAATTCAAAAAACAGAAAACATGATGTTTCATAATCTGGACACATTAACTCATGTATCTAGCTTGCTGATACAATTATTTTTATTTCCAACTAAAGTAAATGCTGGTAAAATTAAATGTCTCGGAGAAAGCCAGAGACTAGTTGAAACATACATTCTCAATTTAATGGAGTTGTAAATGCTTTCATGCTAGATAGCGAAAGGTCAACTTTAACATTTCCCTAAACGCATAGTAGAAATAGATAGCATTCTAGTTAAACCCAGCTAATCTGAATTCCTACAAACTCTTGTATCTAATTTTAGAATCTTTTATTGTCTAATATTTGTATTTTATGAAGTACAGAATCTTTGGGCCAGATACACTTCAGAGGCGTTCCTTGTGAGATCAAAAATCTGTCAAATTTTGTTCTTTTCTAAGAATTTGTGACTTCTTACAGCTAAGGAAAGTAATTTTGTTTTAGAGACAGCAGTGATTACAGTGTCATCAAACTGCATTTAGAAAGCAACCTTTGATAGAATTTATTATGAAGTTATTCATAAGTCTTATACTTCTAACACACTTACTAGTAATTTTGCACTAGTAAGCCCAAAGTATCTAAAACAAAATAAAAATCATACAAAGATAGGTACAGTAAATAAGTAAATCATAATAGTATGATTTCTGTTTATTTTGCTTCCAAGGACGGTCAAAATATATTTAAGATATTTCAGACTCCTTTCCTACTGTTATTACTGACTAGAGTTCATTAGTCATTCTGAACAGGCCCATTCGGCCTTTGAGTTCCACTTTTAACTACTGAAAAAAATTCCTTTGCACAGGATCGGATATTCCACGAATAGTAGAAATGGTTGAATATGTTCAACTACTTATATTGGTAGAAAAACAAAAGTAGTAGGATGAAATACTCACAAATCCTTTCCATTCCCTAGAATGCAACTTTGATACAGAACTTAAAAATGCCATGGCAAAAACTTGTAAGCTATTCCATTCATTACTTAATAAATTATTACAGTGTTATCATAATTACTACCCAAACTGTGGTAAGTATATAGCTCCTACCCCATAAACGAGGTAGTTTTTAAAACCAAAATGAGAAAAACATTGAAAATCCTGCTGAAGGAATACACAGCACTTAACCATTGTCTTATCAAAAGATATATTTTTTAATCCAAGAGAACTGTAAAAAAGGAAGAAGAAAAAAAAAAAAATGCTAATATTATCAGAAAGTCTTACCTAACCTCTAGCTATGGTTCTGCGTGTGTCTGTAACAATTTTAGAAGAGTATATGGTTTCAAAGATAGAAAGAAAATAAAAATAGAAGGTATAGGTAGTTTGTACTAATTCAGGCAATCTTCAAACTCCGTTTATCTGTCACAGGCAATATTAAGACTATTCTTCTAAAACATTTTTGTTTGTAAGCCCTACTGCAAATTAGTTATAATATTTAACTGCAAGAACATATATATATACCTTATAATTTAAAGTACACTATAACTTTAAAAAACCACAATGTTTTATCTGTGGCATTTTAAGAACATTACTGGTTTATGTACAGTCTCACTACATTCTTGATTTCATCAGAGTATCTGAATTTTTAACACTCAGGTCTGTGGAACAGATTTTTGTATTGGATAGCTGCAAAGGTTATAAATTGTGATTGTTAACATTTGTGGGGACTGACGTTAAAAAACATTTGGCAGACTGCTTTCATTTTATTAGTAGGAAAGAAATTATAAACAAGGAGGAAAGGACATACAGAGGCCTGAACGTGAAGGGAGCACAAAAAGAAATGGAGAAAATAAGAGTAAATGAGATAATCTTCATATATAGCTAGTAAATGAAACAAACAAACAAAAAAAAACCCCCAAAACCCCACCAAATTAATGAGGAAATTCCCCCACAAATCGGGGTAAAGCAGAGCCAAAAGACAAACCAAGATGCTACTATTTAGAAGTGTATTAGAGAAGATTTTTTTCTGTAACTCAAGGAAGTTTAATAGCTACCAGAATGGAAACATTTCAGAAAGATGAGCTTGGGACTATTGTCAGCTGCGTGATTAAGAGCTTCATGTCCATAGAGTCACCAGCATGTTTTACATAATAGGGTTCAGCATCTACTCCCATTAAAGTCAGTCTTCCATAAATGCATTCAAATTACTGAGTTATCCACATATTTTCTTAAACTATTTAGTAAGTGCACTTCTGATGCAAAAAAGCTTGGTACAAAAGGAAAAGGTTTAGACTTACTGACTTTGAATAAACAGGCAAAGACAGAGTTCTGATGCACTCTCTCAAGGCGTGCTGCTTGCCGGGGGCTCGTATCAGGGATGGCACCAAGAGACTACCAAGCCTCGTATAGCTGTTGTTTCACATGGGCACCAGTGATACCACCAGGAACAGTCTGAGGAATACCCAGAAGGATTACAGAGCCTGGGCAGCGGTGGTAAGGGAATCCGGAGCACAGGTATCACAACATCAATCCTCCTGGTCAAAGGGAACGGGTTTGAAAGGGCCAGTCAAATCTGGTGAATCAACAAATGGCTACAGGACTGGTGCCACAGCCAGGGGTTTGGCTACTTAGACTGTAAGACTGGCTTTGAGAAACCAGGTCTACTGGGGTCCATCTGTCAGAGAAGGGGAAGAGCATCTTAGGTCAGAGGCTTGCCAAGCTCATGAAGAGGGCTTCATACTAGATTTGCCAAGAGAGGGGAACCTCGATCCATCCCACTACTACCAGTTTGATGCCAGTGCCAGCAATAGATGCCCAGAGCCTGCATAAGGATCACAGGTCAGCAGGAGAGCACCTGGAGTGCAGCATAAAGGAATACCAGCCACTCCAGCCAGTAATTCAGCTTTATTGAGGGTCCAACTTTAATGACTCTATGCAGACACATGTAGCATGGGGAATAAACAACAGGAAGTGGAGACGTGAAGCTCAAGGGCAGCCTTGGCTGCAGTGACCATGCACTGGTGGAGTCCAAGATCCTTAGGGCAGCATGGAGGGCGCACAGCAAGCTAGCTACCCTGCATTTTAGAAGAGCAGACTTTGGACTTTGGCCTCCTCAAGGAATCTGCTTGGCAGAGTCCCATGGGATAAAGCCCTAGAAGGAAGAAGGGCCCAGGGAAGCTCCTCCAAGCTCAGGAGCGATGCATCCCAACAAAGAGGAAGTTGGGCAAAAACACCAGAGGCCTGCATGGATGAAGAATGAGCTCCCAGACAAACTCAAATACAAAACAGAAGCCTACAGAGGGTGGAAGCAAGGAGAGGTAACCTGGGAGGAATACAGAGAAGTTATCTGAGCAGCCATGGATTAGGTTAGAAAAACTAAAGCCCTGATAGAATTAAATCAGTCTGGGGATGTCAAAGGCAACAAGAGAAGCTTCTACAGGTATGTCAGTGATAAAAGGAACACTAGGGAAAACTTGAGCCCTCTCCAGAAGGAAATGGGAGACCTGGTCACCTGGGATATAGAGAAGGCTGAACTACTCAATGACTTTTTTATCTCAGTCTTCACCATTAAGTGCTCCAGCCGCACCACTTAAGTTGCGGAAGGCAAAGGCAGGGATTGGGAGAATGAAGAACTACCCACTGTAGGAGACAGTCAGGTTCAAGACTGTCTAAAGGAACCTGAAGGCGCACAAAACCATGGGGCATGATGAAATATATTATGAAATATATATAAATATAATATATTTACAGTTTAGCTGTTTGTGTAATTGACTGTATGTGGATATAAACATTCATTGTAGAACACAGTTCTTATCTAAAACTTGTGCTCCCTAGATATACAGCCAAATGATATTTAACACGTGAACTTCTGAAAACCATGCCTTGTTAAATTGGGAGTTAAAAAAAAAAAAAAGAGACAAAATACTGTTAAGACAACAGATCAGGGGATAGCACTCTGGCCTTGCTATGGAGGAAGTCAGTACTGTACTAAAAAGAAACCAAAGAAGAAAAGACAGAATTTTCCTTGGAAGACTTTCACCATTTTATAAAAGAAAGTTGAAATGATCATTGTGCACAGCATTAAGAGGTCCATCTGGGAAAAGAGATCCCATTTAGCAAAAGCAGAGAGGCTGAAGAAAAAAGAAAGAGGAGATTGGGTGTGAAATCCAACCCTCTTTGAAGTCAATGGGAATTTTGCCATTGCTTTCACTGGGTCAGGATTTCACGCAAAGTGGATGCAGACTGTGCTTTGTGATACCCATATTGAATTGAGGTTTCTGATTTCAAAAGCTGTATTAAAGTCACCCTCACATAAAACTAATATAGCAGACTACAGAATAAAGCCCATTATTTTTTGAGAGAAAAAGTTAAAACCTTACTGTTAATATAATTAAGCATAGACAGAAGGAAATAATACACATTTCAGCATTTACCTCCTTTATCTATTTTGTTTTTTCTCTTTTAGTTTTCCTCCCTGAACTCTTATGCCTCCCTGCTTTGCTCCTTATACTCCAACCCTTAACTACAAATTCCAGTAGGGAAGTAAGCTGAAAAAAGCATCCTCCCTTTTTTGTACAATCTAGCCCCTTAAGCTGCACTGTTCAAGTTTTGGGTAAAGTTTGTTATACACAGTTTTTTGTATCTATATTTTATGGTTTTTTTCTTATTGAAAAATATATAGTCTCAGACGCCTATTTTGTTATAAAACAAAATCAGACATAAAAGTAACAAATAAAAAAATATCAACTTAGAGTGAGGTGGCATTTGATGTCAAAAAACAACATTTAAGTGCTACTTTCTACTATTGTGAAAAAAAACAATAATAAAGATAAGTTGTTAATAATATGATAAACAATACTTTTTACAAAGGAGAAAGCAGATCCCTAACAGGATGTTTCTCATGAAGTGCATTCAAATGTTTCAATAAGCCTTGTGCTTTTAGACAGCAATGGTGGGAAGACACATTTTCCTTGTCCAAAAGTGCACATATCACGGCAGCCAATAACTTTCATAGAAACAACATCCAATTAAAACTCAGAACAAAAGAAAGAAAAATAAAAGTTTATACGCTATACAAAAGTTTGCCTTCTTTCTAATGAAAATTATTTCTGGAACATAATGTTAAAAATGTGTGTCATTCCACACACGTATTTAACGGAATCAGTGGCGCTATTAAATCAGATGCTGGAGATTTAAGTTGGAAATAATGAATATCAGGTTGTGAAAGTATTCCAATATTCTTTACCTGCTTCTTTCCTACAGTTTGTTAAATGTAATTTTAATGCAAATATATCAGTGTGCTTTCTTCTCTCTGCTGACCTTGCTGAAGACTACCCCATAAGGGTGAAATGCTGGTCTCTCCTGTCTCTTCCCTGCTGCGCCAAGAGAACAATTAAGTTGTAACTATCATAAGGTGAATGATGTCTACCCTAAGGCCAGAAGATCTGTGTCTAACATAATTTGGTTTTAATTTAAAAATATTATATGGATTCCTGCGTTAAGGAAGGCATCCTTTTGCTTTTCATGTCAACAGTGCCAAACATCTTATTGAGTAAAGTATTAATTACTAATAACTATAAGGATAAAAAGATTTTTCCAAAAGCAAACTAGTTACTGAACTTCAACTGAAAGGTGAAAATAAGTCTTCATTTTCATTTTTGTCTTCTGAGTATACCTAATTAAAGAGTATTGTTATTCACTACTAAAATATAAAGATGATTTATAGTTAGAAAAATAAAACATACAGAAAATTCTTTGACCAGGTTTCCAAGATACTGTAACCCCTCAGTACCAAACCAGGTCTTCTTCATTTTCCTTGAGTTGAGACTTAAGGCAAGCTCTTTTCAAAGGAAAATAATTAATCAGCAGCAAACCAACAAACTCACACATACCTCTGTGTGCCTCACATTATACACAAATCACTCTGGAAAAGAATTACTTTTCCAAGGATCAGGTATTTTTAAATGTATTTAAACTCCAAACTTTTACTTGGTGACATAAACTGTATAGCTACAGTTATCTCTACATATATCTGTGGATCTGCAGCCCTTGAAGACTCATGTTCTCAGTTATCATTTAAATACCAGATCCTGAGAGATGGTAACTAGCTTTGATTTATGGCCACAGAAGATTACATCTCATTGAAAATAAAGTGAAATCAGGCTAGTTTTGAATTTTAAAAAATTTTTAAATTCCCTAAAATTCACTTCTTTTAGATGAATCTAAAAGATCTTGCCTTGCTGAACAATACATACATCTCTTTGAACATCAAACATATTAACTGTAAAGAAAAAGCCACATGATGGTGTATAAATGAACTGTTATATACAGTGAAATGAAACTACTTACTAGCACAGTGTCCTGGAACAATTAGACATTGTTTTTTGTTTCTTTCACTAGATGACAATTAAACATAGTCCATTTCTTCTGATAAAAAAAGGTGAATGTTCCAAAGTTTATCTTATCTATTTTTCTTTTCAAAGCTCTTTTCTTTCAAGTGTCCTTGTGAAAAAGATGGCACGCTTCAAATATTTCCAGAGGCATTTGTCACTCATTTGGCCTTTAATCATGTTCAGCTTAATGCTGCAAGTCATAATATTCCAATCCTTTCCAGAAATCGGAAAAACAGTACATACAATGGCAACTAAGGCAACAGTCACTTTCTACTGAAGGTTACACTGAACTGTATAGTCTGAACTATTTTTCAGATATCCTTTTAAGACCAGAAACATGTCTAATAGTCTGTATAATTGTCTTCAAGTCAGTGAAGATACTTACAAACTAGAAGTTATTTTGCCTTGATCTATTAACTTTTGGGTTCAGCATGTTGTTATGAATTAAATGAGTAAATTCTTTTTAAACACTTTTTTGCATCAAATCAACAGAAAAATAGTAACTTTTGATCATGTGCTTTGAGTTTTCTCTCAAAATTACTGCATTGAGAATACATTGTAACATATACCAGGTTCCCAACTTCTGTCCAGTGCGACATCTTTGCTTTTGAATGATAACTATACACACATAATAAGAAAAGCACAATCATGCACCTATACTGAGATCTGCAGTCAACCCTGATGGTCACTCTTGTCTTGTGCAAACCATAGGAGCTACAGTTCTTCACAGCATCTTCTTGTGATGTTTCTCATGTATATTTTAGTGCTCTGCCTTGACTCCGTTTGGAGTCTTGGATTGTTTCTAAAGGCTGACAATAGACCTGGGATGGAGAAGTAGGAATGGAAAGAAGAAGAAATGGTGGTGCTATGTTCAGGACCTCTAATGAGCGGTTTATCTCCTACTGTCTTAAAGGAATGGGCCTGCACATAAGCGTCCAAGCACATTCTTACTTTCACCAGAGCTGCAGGACTTAAGCTAAATTGTTGCTGGGAAATCAAGCTAAAATTTGTTGGCATTCTGGGTTCCAGAATTACTTTAAGCATCAGTTTAAATACACAACAAAGCTTATTTATTGACTGAGCAACTGTTATTTACAAATACATTAGCAATAGCAACCACTGTGGGTGTGGGTGGGGGGGGAACTGTTAAAGCTCCTGATAGTGTTGTCACATCAGCGTTAAAACAAAGAAGAAATTTAGACTACGAACAAGAAACTGGTTTATAACTCCCAGAAGATTGAGATTCTGAAGCAGCCTTCTCATGGGGTAAGGGAAGGAGGAGAAGAGCAAAACACAACAAAGCAAAGAATACATTCATTTTAAAATTAAGCTTGATAAATTTAAAGAACTAGGCTCAGCAGAGGAAGTCCCTTCTAAGCCTGTATTCCCAGTAAGATTAAAGGGATTGTTGAAATCACTTCAAACCTACCGAGGGGCTGTCCAGCAAGACCTTAAAGGGATGAGCACACTTCAGAAAAGCACGTGATTGTTGGGAGGACTCTGCAAATGAGGATAGGTTTGTCTATGTATGATTTAACAAGAAAACTTAGCAGTTTGGTTGAAATGAAGCAACCCCCAGGTTGTACTAGAAATTCAATGAAAACCACAAGAACGCTCTGTCTGCGCAGTAAAGGCTGTTAGCATACAGACTGGAAAGAAAAATGAGTATCGTGAAGGTAATCCCTGTACCAATTCATCAGGTGGTTTCGTTGCTTGCTTTGTTTTATATTTTGTACTACTCTAGCTCTAAGCCTTAAGCCTGTCTATAAACACTGCTCCTCTTAAACAGCAAGATGTGAATGATGTAGCATTTGTGCTTTAACAGCATTACTGTGTTTTTAACCGTTCCAGAGCCTTTTGTATAACATTCGACTACTAGCGCAGTCTGCTCACTCTGTCTCAAATCTGTCAAAAATGTATTTTCTAGAGAAATTTAGGAAAAATTGACATCTGTTATTGCAGTGAAAGACTAAGGCAAATCCAAGAACAATTCTTCACTAGAAAAAAACTATAAAGATTTATCTGATTACACAGCACTGAAGGTCACAGTTAATTGTCACAGATTATCATGGGCCTTATTCTCCATGTAAGAGAAAAAAAAAAAAAATCATTAAAAATAAACACGTGGCTGGTGTTTTTCCTGTAGAGGAAGAGCAGGTTGTGGGTTTCATAGCATAAAGGAAAAATGCTCACTGATTACACACGGAAGAGGAAGGTTATGCAGTATTGTTCTCTTCTCCACGTTCCTGACACTGGCTCCTTGGGATCAAAGCAGATCCCAAACACGGGGTTCAACAACCGACAGGCCTGTGAGGCTTGCAGGGATAGCTGGTTGATGCAGCAGGTTACCATAGCAACTTGCCCCAATTTACATAGTGAATAGCTGCATAAGTTAATGTGACTCCATATAAGCATTCGCCCCCAGTTGAAGATTACAGCTTGTTAGTATAAGACAAACAGAACTCCCGTGTAGAAGTCAGAAGCTGAGATGCCGAGGCACAGCCATTGATATGATTCCAGCCCATCCTCCTTACACAAAGGTTCTCTGCAGTTTACACCTTACTCATAGTCAACTGCTAGCTTGAAACTTAGTTTGTACAAATAAAACTTTTATGTAAACTTAACCTGCACAGTTAAATACAAAATTAACCAGTATTTTCCTCCCATGCTGTCTTCAAAAAAACCAACCAAACAACAAAACCAACCAAAAAGCAACCCAAAACCCCCAACAATTTCCTGCATGGAGTTTGAAACCAGAATTCAGTTTCTTGTGCAGGAGCCTTGGATCTGCTTCTATCCTTAATTACTTAATTCAGCCTGACAATGCAACTTCAGTCTTACTTCTAAGAGCATTTTAAATATTTTGCCGGACTAAGGGCAAGACACTGAAACTCCGCAACTCCCTAAATTTTTAATAGCATTGTGCCTATTCTTAATCAAGAGCCACTACTGACTAAGTGGGATTCCACTTACATACTTCTGTAATCTCACATACATTTACACACGCACTTCTAAAAGCAAATTTCAGTGTATGAAGGAGATACTGAAGTAGGGCTAATCAGTTTTGCAAATACACAGTAAAGACTCAAAGGTTAGGTGGAAGTTCTTCAGAACAAAATCTGGGCATTGTTTTAGATTGTGACCAAAGCATGAGTCAATGTCATGATACTGTTGAAGGCAAATATCATACCGGGATCTACAAACAGGAGTTAATACTTGCAAGATATACGAAGCGATCACTATTTACACAGCATGGATAGAATTTCAGTTGAAATAGGAGTTTCAGATGTTGTGTTCCAAGAGATGCACGGAGGAGACCAATGAGATAGATGAGAGGTCAAGAGAAACACGTACAAGAGGAGAGAGAGAGTTAGTATTATTTAGCTGAAAGGAAAGACTCGAGTTCTCTATGAATTAAGGAGCCCTTGTAAAGAGGAAGGAAATAATCTGGTTTTTCATGTTTAAGCATTTAAATTGCAGTGAGAAAAACTAGGGTTAGACATGAGAGAGAAGGGAAAACCTTCCCCACAGTAATGACGAAGCCCTAGACTACAGAAAACCAGAGGGTTTTCTATAACCAGACCATAGGGTCTCCACCACTGGAGATCTTAAAGAATATGTTAGATAAATTTTTACCTACAACAGAGTATAGTCAACAGGATAGTTCTGTTTAAATTGCAGCACATTATCTTTTGTACCCTGGAAATTAATATAGTACTGATAAGAAAAATAAAGATTTTTCTCCGAGTAGGCTTATTTTTGTTATTTTTTTTAACTTACAAAAGCATTAGAACAGTCATAAACAACTTTCATCTCATCGTACCACACAGACCTTAATATTCCTTATGTAGGGAGGGGAGAAGAAAGAGTCCAAAGAAAAACTTTCAATTTCCTTGAGGTAATTTGTCCCATACAGCACGAATGAGTATTTAAATTTCCTCTTCCGTATTTGTCAAATTTATATTGAATTATAGGATATCAACTGTATTAATTTATTGCCATTCAAAGATAATTTGTGGTCAGTCACACAATAGTGACTAAGTGTACTCTTAACCCGAACTCCCTCATTCACTATTTGGGTAAAGAGTTGCTCTGGTCCTTCCTACAGCACAGCTTTTTCAGACTTGAAGTATTAATAATAATAAAGATAATTATAGCAATTTAGCTTTGTCTTCTGCTGCTCTTACATTGGGCTTTACAAAAAAAGTTTTGGGGATCAGCAGAAGCACGCTGATAGGATAGGATCCTACAACAGAATGGAAGTTGTTCAGCATGAACTGAAGTCAAACATAATGCTGAAGTTAAAATGTGTAAGTTAGAAGAAAAGTTATGGTTAAGGTTTTTTTGGTTCTGAGGTAAGGGAAGGTTCTAACTGGGTAATATTCTTATTGCTCTGCCTGAAGATCTGCAAAGTCACTCCAATCAGTTACTTCCAAAGGAAATTCTCCTTTACCTGAAATGTTTTTGTTTTTCTTCACTTCTCAAATTTAATTCTGAAGTGATCCTGGATTCCTCAATGGTCAAAAATTGCCTCTGAATCTACTTATTAAGAAAAGTAACTATGTTCAACATTTGTTAAAAGTGCAAAATTTGAGATATAGATAATGCTTTTTATCTCTGAGTTCAGAAATATTAAGATAGTGGCCATAGGACGATATACTGAGTATGAGCAACTGTTTGAGGGATTCCATAATGCCAGTATCAATTAAAGAAAAAAAAAAAAAAGTCAAAGCATGATCCAGTTACACAACTAGGAAATACTGCTGATCAGCTGCACCTTCTTCAGCAAATTACACAACATACAATTATTGCAAGATTTAGAATCACCTGATACCTATCCTTCTGCTTGTCATACCTTTGCTCTTTTTGCTGAGAGTGCTTTCCTTGGTTTTTATGTTTGTGTTTGTTTTTTTTTTAAATAGAGTATTTTGAAAAGAACAGTGTCCACGGAATAAATAAAAATACGGAAGTTATTTTAAGAGTAACTTCTACTTGAAGAATTTTAATCTCAGAAAAGACCAAAGAATACTTTCTTCTTCTAACTCCAGGTAGACAATTTATAAAATTTCATGATCTAATTTCCAAGTCTAAGCATTCTAAAGACTTCTGGAACAATAGCAGCTCTCATTTGATACACAAGGTATTGAAAGAATTAGTACTTCACTTGGACTTCCTTAAATCTATTAATTCCACTTACTAAATAACATACTTGAATATGACTGCATGTGAACACACAAAAAATACAGCTATTTTTACAAAGAAAAAGGCATCTTTCAAAGAGTTGCTGCAAGAATACACTGTATTGTTACGCACAAATTGTATTGTTATCCACAGATAATGCATTAAGTTCTACATTAGACTTCTGTAAAAGGCATGTGGTCTTCTCTTTTCAGCTTTCGTCTAATAAATACTTTATGTATAGCTTGCAGGTGCATGGGCAAGAGACTATCCAGTGTCTAGTCTCTTCAAAGTCTGATTTGGTAATTACTAACTCAACCAAAAACCCTAAAGGATACTGAAAATATAAGCAATGTATACTGGAAAGTGTGATACTTAAAGGGAATTGTGCTCTCTTTTCAGTACTGCTGAAACAAATGTGCAATTTTAGTGGTGGAAAACATATGACAGAAAGCTATCTGTCTTTCAGAAGCTTTATTATAAGAAGAAAAGGCTGGAAGAGCTGTGGCTTATTACAAGCAAACTTAATAAGATTCAAATTGTTATATGTCTTGAAAAGAAGAAAGGATTTCCAAATTGCACATTTTTTCCAGAATAATGGTACGATTCTCATGTATCAATAGCCCAAGGGCACAACATATTGAATGACTTATTAAAGATTCACGATACAAATTTATTTCCTAACAACACTGTGGGAACCTGTTGCTTTCCATTACAGGAAGCAACGTTTCTCAAAAGTATTTACAACTCTCAAATTGCAAAATTTAATTTTAAAATTGAATGAAGCATAATGAGCTTCATGAGTTCCTCATTCTTTACATGCAGGTTTAGCTACAAACATAACACAGCAAAACAGATTAGAACAAGCAAACCAGGTATATTAAAGACTTCTGATGTAGTGAATGAGCATCCTTCTCCTGATTGATGGCAATTTAAGAGTCTTCCAAAGAACAAAGCATGGCCAAGCACAGGCATAACAGCCCGTCTATCTCTAAACTGAGAAACGCAACGAAACTATATGCTCTTTGCTGAACATGGGTGAGCAAACACTCAGAATGAATTTTTTTTTCTACCATCTCATATAAAAGCAGCTCATTGTTGAGATATATACATATATAACCCCTGTCCAATTATCTTTGCAGAAGGCTATAATTCTATTACAAAAAGGCTGTTCTTGTATGACAGTACCATGGTAGCAAGGGGAAGTGATTGAAAGAAAACTTAGCAAAGTAAGATCCAGAAGCACCAATCAAACTATAGGCAGCTAAACTGAAAAATTACTAAATCTGAGATTTTGAGCCTAATTTCAGGAGAGGCAAGACTGATAGTGTAGATCAACCATACTCCACACATCAAAAACTTTAGCTCTGCTTCTGTATGAGTATCACTGACTGGAAGTTTTGAAACCTGATTATTTCTACTGATCCGTTAAACAGAATCAAAATAAAAGAACTACCAATGCTTTTCAATGAATTATTGTGAGGGCTACCGCTGCTTAAACAAACAAAATCAACAAACCGACCCAAACACTGAAAGCGTTGTAAAAACAGACATAATGAACATTTTCAGTTTACACATTTTTCCTACATTAATGACTTCATAAAATATCACAAATTATTAAATCTATTTTGAATTAGTTTTTCTCACTTTTTGGATATATTTTATCAACATATATTTACTCAGGAGGAAAAAAAGAACAGCAGCAACTTAACTATGAATTACTCAGTCCTCTGAGGTAGTTTTGTCTTCACATTGTTCTTTAAAATACTAAAAAGCATTTAACTCGAAAGTTAGGCTTTATGAGAAAATAAATCAGAATATTTATTTTTATTGAGAAAATTCAGAATTCAAAATAGCTAAGCCAGCCAGAAATATAAAAAACAAGGCAGAAATACAAAAGCAAATTAAAAACAAGTGCCTAGAGATGGGTTTCAGTCTATTCCGCACCTTTCTGAATAGTGGCAAAATCTTAATAATCCCTGCTGATCAAGGAAGGTTATTTAGAAGGTTGTCAAGGCCTGGAAATCTGTTCCCTGCACTGCTTAGTTTACAGATCCTTTGTGAGTGCCCAGCTTACTGTTATGACCCTGTCTCTTCTGCCTGGCATAATCTCCCCAGACAAAGCTCAGTGTTTGCTCAGGAAAGGCAATGTCTCCCCTCTCTCCAGACAGTGTCACCTTGCCTGATCATTCCTTTATAAAAGAAATAAGATGTAAATTTAGAACAAAACTCAACCAAATGTTGTCTGTCACACTGCAACTTGACAAATTCACAGATGTACAAAAAATAGATGAGGTACATGATTTACATGGGGCTTGGAAGCCAATTCCACAAATAAATTGTAATTTTTTCAAAGCATTATTAGAAAACAAGGTAAATTTGAATACAACATCATAAATTTCAATGTGTTTTCCCTGTGACATGCCAAAATATAATTGAAGAAAATCCCAGGAGGTGTAAGAGTGTAGTTTTCCCATGATAGTAATTTCCTTCTGGTTATGCCGTGACAGCTGGAGAGTGAGTCTTAATTTTTTGTAGAAGTGAATTTAATTGCTTTAGAGAGTCAGTTTAGCATATCACTTCAGAAATGCCTCAAAGCTACAAGTAAACCCATTGTTAGCCAAATAGCTTCTTATTTGTAAGATTATTAGTTTGGGGCTATAGTTACCAAATTATGCTTTCAATACCTTAACAAGAATTCCACAAGTGGCCTCCAAATCTTATCCCTGTTGGAACATTTTCAATCAAAAGTTTTATGACAAGGATCCATGATAGTCTAAGAAGTGCTGATGGTAGACAACGGGCTGTAATCCAAAGAATTTAGGAACCAGTGGCTTAAAGGTTATTGTGTCGACAAGAATAATTCATTAAATCTAAGCAGTTCTAGAGACATAATGGTTTAAAATATGATAGTAATTTTTAAAGTGGTAAAATCCCTTTTCTGAAAAACATAATGATTGTCATCTTGAAACTGGCTTATCTTAAATGACACCAATATTGTCTATAATTAGCAGTGATTTACCTCTGCTGAGAATACAAAAAAAAAAAAAATTGCTGTTTTAGTCGTAGAAAGTTTTCTAAATATCCAAATATGACTGTAGTTTCATGCAGGTTTTGGATAAATGTGTGATAGATACCTTGTCCACTGATATAAAGTATCTCTAGGAGACAGCTTTGTCTTCTGGAGGCGTACCATTGATTTCCAAACACACACACAGACGTTATTATATTTTTAGGGAAAATAAGGTAAGGCAACAGACAGTACTGACATAAAACCCAGCAATTATGTTATATTTTTTTCCTAAAGTACATTTTCTGGAGATGAAAATATTGGAAAATTTAATCATCATCTTGTTTTTCGAGTACATCTTACATCTTGATAACTGCTTTCCACTATTTTTGAACGCTGTTCCTTATTTTGATTTTTCTGTTTGCTTATTCAAAGTAGTAGGAAATTAAATTCATTAGTCATATAGTTAAAAAATAAGATGCATGTGTACATGCAAAATTTATCTGTATAGATGAAATGTTCATAAAACTACCGCTGTCATTAACCAATTAATAGACCCTATCTTGCAGACTGAATTTATTAACAATTATTTTATTCCTCTTTTCAGGAAGACAGCAAACAGGAAGCTAAAATAGGATAATCTCTATGTGCTGAGATCATAGTCAGACAGTACACCGTGTTCCAGGGAAACTATAAAACCCCAAAGGCTAGAAGGACAACCACTGAACTAATACATAAATGGAACTGGTAGAATACACTTGCATTTCTCGATGCCATTCATAGATCTAGTATGAGAGTTTGTCCAAAGAAATTAGAAAGCAACGCAACATCCAAACACTAAAGCATCTAATAGCGTATAAGGATAGCTCAGTAAAAGATAAATGAAAAAAAATAAATCAGAAGAGCTTTAATAAAGAAAAATCAAACAATTTATTGCAGAGCAACAAGTACGGTTTTCAAGACACTGTCAGAAGTGTTTCTAAAAGGTGAGGATTTAACCAGATACGCTTTCCATCTGGCAAAAATTCTGCTCAAGAAAGGACTGTGTACAAATCTTTTTCTCCTCGTACAGGAGAATGTCGTTTAGACTCCAATTTTTTGTATTGAACTTCTATGTTTCTGCGTTCCGGGTCAGGTGGCCACGTGTTTGCAGGTCGGTAGGATTCAGTGTGCAAATACTGTTTGCTGTGATCACCGCAATTCGGCAAAATGAACTACCAAAATCTTAAATCTCAGAAATCAAGGTCACCTTATTACAGTTAAAACAATGGAAAACAGCTGGTAAATGCAGCATGCAATGAAAAGTCATACCATGATGCTTTCATTTTCTTACATGCATGAAGGGCTTTCTGCACTATATTTAGCTGTCATTCTACCAAATTTCAAGCACTGCAGGCAAAGTAGTGGTCACTATTGCTTCAGTACTTTCCTGTCTGGTCTACAGGATTATGGCACTCCTTTTTCCTACAGCACAGGCTAAGGAAAATTACTGTTTCATCTCACAGAAACAGTCTAAATTTACTATCCAGATATTACAGAAAACATACCAAAATATCTTAAAGGACAGCTGATGAATACTTTATTTCTAGCATTAGTTTTGTTCCTTTGTACCTTTGATGTGTGGCTGATCTCTAATGCTCAGCTATTCTGGGAGAACTGAGGATAGTTTCAACCACATCAGTAGGAATTAAAGAATAGAAGTCTACTAATTCATAAACATACACTCAGTGGAAAATTCAGACAAAATCAGGTCATCTATGCTGTTTACTTCCCTTTGCTATTGTATTTCTTATGGACTATTCTTTTTAGTGTCTCTTCAAACAGAGGTCTTTCCATAATCATAACTGTGCCTCCATGTCTGGACCTTGGCTGATAAAACAGATTGTATTTACTCTTATTTCATCTATTTCTTTGGATGGTATGTATTAATAACTCAGCAGTAAAACTTTCTAGCCAAGAACACGTATGAGCTACCATTTTTTCATGCCTTATTGGCACCTCAATACTTGACATTAAAAGAATAAAAATCACTAAGCCCAGACAGTCTGAACTGAACTAATAATCTACTTTGGCAGGATTCCCAGAAGTAGATGGCTATAGAGTATAGCAACAGTTACCATGTTGGGTAACATGCCTCCAACAGAACAAACCCATCAAATCTAAATAGATGACTTAGTACAAAGTGAAAGAAGGGAGCCATCAGTGCTTGTTCAAAGATGATTTACGCATTTGCCATTTATTCTGAGATACATCTTCATCATCAGCAACTTCTTGCTTAGTGCATTAAAATGCAAATACCACATTTGCAGTCACTGTTTTTTTTATTCTTTTTTAAAGAGATTTACTTGTGGCAAGAATGTGTTTTCATTATTCAGGCCAGCCATCTACAGTATTAGAACCAAATAGTATACAGAATGGAACAGAACATTTCAGTTGGAAGAGATCTACAACAATCACCTATTCCAGATGGATATAGGATTATGAATTGTAATTCATAAGGCCTCCCGTAACACCACAACTGCTGTTTAAAAAGGTAGTAAATTTCTTCGCATGTGTGACCTTATTACACCATGCATGTATCAGACACCAAATAACAAAATGCAAACCCACCGGTTCTCAGTTCCAGATTAGGCTGCCATACAGAATTTAGAAGCTTCTTTGACAAAATAACTAATTTCGTATTTTGTCTCTTTTTTTGAGCATTCAATAAGAGAGAGCATGGTCCTGTGTAATCCACAGTTAAAGTGTATTTTCATGGTGGCACATCATGCCCTGCCCAGACTACTTCAAGCCGTTTACAGCCTCATTGCTCCAGATGTCAGAGGCAGCTGCATTCTAATGGGAGTAGCATATAATTAAGCATTGCAATTGAAGAGGTCAGAGAACATCAGTATTAATCTGATCTCAGTTTAGACAGCAACACATGAATTAAAATCATGGATAAAAACTTCTGTACCAGAACAAATTGAGTGGTCACTCCTGAAAGCGTTCAGTGTGAGTCTGCATGACAAACACTGAAGAACAATTTTCCTACTAAAGGATATGATCTTGAGTATCACAAGTTTTTTGAACAAATTTTATCCACAATGTCTCCGATTTCATTTTAACCCAGTTTTCATTCATCTGTGCAACTGCTATTTCCGAGCAATGTTAAAAAGCAGTTGCACCTGGGCTGAACAACAGAAGCTCTCTAGAGGCTTTCTACTTAAAAACCCATAGAAGCCTTAAAAAAATAACTGCCAAATTCAGCATAGAAGGATCACACTTTTGTCTTTACAATCCCACACAACCGCTTGGGACAAACAGAAGGTGATACAGGAAATAGATATGAATAAACACTTCCAGACTTTTGCCACTTCTTTCAGCTCTATACAGGAAACATGGCAATGGTTTGGAAGGAGTTTCCAGATGTTGGATCACAAAGGAGACTCCAGTGAAATATTATACCAGTATAATTGTGGACAACTAATTTAAAATCTAGACCTTAAATACAACGTTGTTGATGATACTTCCAAATTTTAATGCAAGTTTATCTAAATTTAAACTTACTAATTATATAGAAATTTGAATGACACCCTCAAGTTGTACTTTTAAACCCTGTTAATTCACAGTGAAAAGCTATGATATATATTTGGTCTTTAAATATAAGCTAGTAAGTATCTGGATGTTTTCTTCACTTTTGGATTTCCAAATAAGCTGATCTGTAAATGTTGGACATCTATGAAGAAAAATAAAATTTAGTTTTGGAATAAGCAACAATTCTCTATGTCTTGCCATTTCATAATTTAGGATTATTTTTTTTCACCAGGAGTAGTCCTGGCAAATCCCATGTTTTTGTCATTGCTAGCTGTAATTTGGACACATTAAAGGATCCTATTTAGTGAAAACTCTGTTGGGATACAATCATAAAATAGTTTGGGATGGAAGGAACGTTTAAAAGTCATCTAGTTCAGCCCCCTGCAATGAGCAGCAACATCCTCAACTAGGTCAGACTGCTCAGATCTGTCAGATAAACTACCAAATTACATCAGTGTCATTAAAACATGATCTTTAGGTTTTATTGGACATCTTAAGCTGATTTTTGAAAAAGAAATTAGGCCTGGGATCTTAGACTTGATCAAGGACTGGTACTTTGAATCCCATTTGCAGAGCTAACTCTGAGACTTTGTCATTACAAACCCCATCATTTTTAAGGTAAACTTTCAAAAATTGAATTCTCTATTATTTTTTATAAATGCCTTACATATAAAGAAATAGAAGAATAATCTGGAATAAAATATGTATGCTTCAGAGATGAGCTCTTTTCATCCTTAGGGAAAAGTACTTCAGTGAGACTTTTCTGGGAAGCCTCACAGCTGAAAGACGTATGAGATACACAGATTGCAAAACACAGCTGGAGTAAAGGCATAAGCACACGAACATATTATCACAAATTTAGCTAAGGCAGCCATTTGCTTCCTCAGGATAGATGCAAAGTAAGAGGACTTCACAAGTGGTTCCTGTGCCAAATTAAGTTCTGCCAAGTGGATACGATCGGAACAAGTAAAAACGCTCACAGCCTCATCCAGTGCAGAGCCTGGGCTGGAGAGTAGATGTGCAGTTGTACCACTTCTACTTACACCACAGAGAAACCTGCATTTGATAGACTCCAAAAGCTTTGGAATGACACAGAAATGAGTGCAATTGCATTCACTCAAGCTCAAATACTTTTACATGTAAACAATCACTTCTTAAAAACAAAACAAAACTCGCCAGAAGCTGGCTATGATTGAACGAGGTCCCCCCAGGCAGAGACATCACTTCAGAGTTACAGAGGTACTTATAAAAATGGTCAGTATAAGTTTCTGTCCATGGTGTAACAATTTTCTTAAGGAAAACAGTAAAACTGAATATTCAGCTTATTTTATTAAATCAGTTCTCCCAGGCCATTCTCAGATCCTTTGGGGTGTTTGATTTTCATGCACATTTCAGTGACTAACTTATTGGCATGCACATTTGTGCAAAGTTAATTTAAAAGTACTATGCACCACTATTTGCAAAAGGAAAGTAAAATCCACACACAAAAGTATTTGTGCTGGAAGGTCTTACTGCTGTGGGACTTCTGATTTACCACAAAATCCCAATCTCCAGCAGTAAATGCCTACTGAACTACTTGTGATCTCTGCAGTTCAAAATTATTTCAAAAACTTGCTTTTTACACTACTAACATCTGTAAAAAAACCTCCACCTGCTCATAAACAACCATTAGAAGAAGAGACTTAAGATTTTATAGTGAACATATTAACACTCCGCTCCATCGAACTTCAATTATAATTTTAGTAGATAAAGTTTTAATGAAGAATCATATCTGTAGAAGTCTACTAGACAGGGTTTTTCCCATTTATTTTTTGCATGGGAACAATATAAATTCAATGTTAGTTCCAACGTCAACTTTGCATTCACTTTATCCTGCCTTTCCTTCTACATCAGCCTCCTTAAGACCATGTTAATTTTTTTCCTCTGGAAGAGTGAAGTAACAGGTGATAGCTAGAGAAGCCAGAGCTTTATTCCATTTATTGAGCGAATCATTGCTTCCCCAGTTAATTAAACTTCTCAGTAAGAAAATTCAAATTCATACACGTTTTTCTCCATTTTCAAGTACACATTCCAGTTGTGTTGCTCATCTACTTTCAATATAAAGGATGAATTAAAGCATTAATCTAGGCAATCATCTTCTAAGCAAAGTAGTCATAGTTCCATACCAAATTCATTGTATAATGCATTTTGAAGAACCTCTCATAAAATCACATCAAGCCGAGGAAGGAATAGAGTCTCAATAGTTGTCCTTATAGGACTTTACTATTATTTTCTGAGTTGCAGCTGCTAAAATACATTGGAAACAGATACTTGTGTACATTTCCATTTCAGAAATATATTTGGATTCTACCAGCTGTGGAGATACTGTCAGGAACATGCAAAGTAAAAATTAAAAATTTGAGTTAGAGGGCTCAAAACAAAGTTTTAGCCAGGCTTCATATGCCTACATGATGATGCTTCTACTTATCACTGCAGGATTTGTGGGAAAAGAAGAACACAATATATTTAGTTCTGCTTCCTTGCTTTTCTGTGATCAATGGAAAAACTAAGTTTATTTTCCATTTCTAAAAAGATAATAGATAGTAATGTAAAAAATGAACTTGGGTGCATTGTTGGGAACGGAATCATCATACCAAATATTAAAGACATGAAAAATCCTTGCTCATGTGCGAGGGCATGTGGCTATCACTTTTACTACTGAAAATGAAAGACTGGAAAAGTTCAGGAAAGAACTAGGCTCTTCTCTCTTTAAATCTGCATGGAAAGAAGCGGTAGGGAGATCCCAGTATTTGGCTTCACCTGAATCAAGGCGGCATATAAAATAGCGAATCTGAAAGTAACCTGGACAGCTCGTTAGAAGAATGCCTCCAGCACTCCTGTGCCGCTCTGCCTCTGTAAAATCTCGCACAGCAAGTGCCTCAGAAAGCAGCATGTCAGTGGGATTATTGGTTAGGCAGAAACCTCGCCTGGGGAGAATTGTATCCTTTTTTATTCTTTTTAGAATGTGATGTGCAGGGCTCACAAAAAATAGACCTGAAGAAAGAAGAGATGCTAACCTGCAAAAACGTGAA
The DNA here is from genome assembly GCA_028565335.1 of Limnodromus scolopaceus. Classification (NCBI taxonomy): domain Eukaryota; kingdom Metazoa; phylum Chordata; class Aves; order Charadriiformes; family Scolopacidae; genus Limnodromus; species Limnodromus scolopaceus. The sequence goes on from JAOXNO010000063.1 coordinate 17,947,614, forward strand.
AGAAAATAAAAGGTGCTCTGGGACCCAGCACAAAACACAAAATGAGCAGAAGATTTCTTATTCATATACACGAACATGACTACATTTCACTTCCTTCACACACAACTATTCCACTTCTCTCTGTACTCCTACTTAAGAGGCAGACAGTCTCCTGGGAATCCTCCCTCCAGGAGCTTGTATGGGACATTTTAAGTTTTCTGACCTTTACATTTCTCTGCTTCAGGGTCTCACGTCACAATTACCAGATCTTTAGTCAAGGACTGGAGGCTGCAGTCAGAGCTAGTTAACACCACTCCAGCCAGCCACAGCAACACGGAATACTAACAAATGTTTAACTTGCAGGCGTAACACAGATATCAGGGAAAAGCCAAACACTGTTTCCAATACAACATGGCATAACATACTAAACTATTGTCCCAAGATCAAATTTCATATACGACTTTTGTATTTGAATAGTATTTATTAGTAGCTACCAGTTTGTGAAGGTTTAGTAAGAACTGATGACCATAGCTTCCAGTGAAAATTTAAATATATTTAGGACAAGGAGTATTTTCATTTTGATACTTTGAAAATCCTTAATTTCTAATGATTGAATTCTGACTTGCTGTCTACATGAATTAATCTACGATAAATCCAGTGTATTACTTACAATAACTTTGAGCTACAGTAAAGGTCAAACAGTTTGTCATTATAGGAGTAGATGGGGAAAGGGAGTTTGAGGGAGACATATAATTAGCCTTTCTCCCCTCCTATTTTGTCCTTCCAATTTGCATCTTTTTCTTCCTTGGATCTGCCCCGCTGCGTCTCTCCCTGGCAGACAGCCTCACCATGTGAGGTCTCCTGACATGGCATAGGGAGAAACTCCAGGACTGAATGTGTTCACATCAGGGTCATGTCCTTCCCTTTTCCCTCTTATAATAATTTTTAACAGATGCTCATAATACTTAAATAGGTTTTCTTGTAAATATAAAAAGTTTTCATATATTTCCTTTGGAAAAAAAAATGTATTTGGATTAAAAGTGAGGTTTTCTTGTTTCAAAATTTGTCAAAATGAAAAGTAGTCCATTAAGATGCATTTACACCTACTGTATACAAAATTATCTATCTTTCGGCTAATTATTTCTCTTTTGCCATTGTAAGCAAGTTCCTTCCTTCATCCATTAACTTTGGCCTCACAGGTTAATTAGTCCATTGCTGTTGTGTGTACAAGTAGGCAAATATTAGTTGGAGGTAGCAGTTACTTTGCCAGATCGGTATGTGCCAAAAAGTGGAGTTCAATGTCCCCTCTCCATTCTGGGTGTCCATACAGATTCTGGAAGAACTGAGATAAGGAAGCAGCTATCAGGGTAGATTTATATTACACAGATTGCATAGGTAAACAAAACTTGCCCTTCTCACAGACATGTAAAAGAAAAAAAAAATAAAAATCAAACTTGCAGGCACCAGAACCTGCAAGTTAGGACTTGAACCTAAAAATTAGATGCAAACAGTTTAAGCCTTCATGCTACAGATTTTCCTCACTGTAACTCTAATCTCCAATGAACTGAGTTTTGATTACTCATGACCCCTTCCTGTGAATCTCTGGGTCAGAAGACTGGAGAATAGAAAATGCTACTTGATGAAAATTCAAAGCTAGTGGATGTCATATAATGCTACAGTTGACATCTATTGACATATTGGTGTTTGGAAGCTTTGCAAAGATTAGACCATACCTGGCCCTTGAGCCTGTGGCAACATCAATGGATGTTCCGCAGAGTTCTGCCTTTAGCATTGTCATCCTTTATCTTAGTAAACATCAAAATCTGAGCACAAAAGACAGAAAATGAGCTATTGATTTTCCAGTATTGTCTTAACCTGCAGCTTAATTGAAGGTCAGTATATGTATTCCTGTCAAAGACAGACTTTTGCTATTCATTGTGAGTATCTGACACAAAACTGTCCTCAAGAGAGAGAGGCACAGACACTGTTTATGCAGTCCATAAAAGGAGAATATGCAACCCAACACTTTCAAACATTCTCTACGGAAAATTAAGGCACGGTGAAGACAAACTGCAAAGTAATTGGATTAGATGTCAAAAGCTTTACAGAAAAGATGGGGAAGATAGAAAGGGAAAGGGAGGGGCAAAAAGACAGGGAGAGGAGAGTCTCTTTAGAGGAAGGAGGTGACTGCCTCTCTCCCTCTGTGTTGTTTTCTCTCTCACCAAGGGACGTAAAACTGCCAATTCTCCTTTTCCTAACACTGTAAAATAGCAGCTTTTGTGAATGTAAGTATCTTGTTTTATTAGAAGGCAAATGTAGTATGACAGTAAAAGAGAATCTGTCGAAAACAGACAGGAAAGAAAATCCACATCTTTCTCTTATCTTCTATTATTCCTCTTGCTTTGTTTTCCTTCACCATCCTCCTTTCATGAAGTATCAGATTTTGGCATTTCATCTCTGTCATTCAAAGTTGTACAGATTATTTCTAAAAAAAAAAACCCAAAAGAATAGGTAGTTCTATTTCCAAGACTTTTCAATGACTTACGAAGCTTATACTTAAGTCTCTTTCTCCTCCACATTAATCCATTTTCTCCTATATGTGTCAATCAACATCATCATATACTCCTCCTACTTCCACTCTTAATGACTGAAAACCTGGAGACACGAGCAAAGGAAAAAGCTTCATGGTTATTTAGCTTGACATTGCAGTGAAGCTCCTCAGATAGTTATAGTCAACCTGAAATATTTTTGTGAAATCAGGTAGTCCTACAAAAACCTGCCATTTCTGTCAGTATAAGACTTTCTGAACAAGCTTTAGACTGCTGTTGAAGGATGACTTGCATGATCCCAAGGATACTGAGCAAAACCAAAATTAAGTCATTCACATTTAATTCACAAGATTTTTGCAGCTGGGAGAGCATAAGGATACCTGGCCTAACTAAAACTTTTAAATATGGATTACTTGGAGGTGGATGAAGTCACTGTATTAAGTTAACTTTTATTTGCTCCAGAATTAACGTATTCAAGAGCATATAATGTTGATAGCATGCAGCTGTTCATATTTGAACTTCCAAACCTTTTGTGTTAGGGTTTAAAAAAACATTAAGTTGATTTAAACAGATAAAAGCAAATCTAATCACAGCCACTGAGCATCTCAAAAATCTTAAGTGATCTACAAGCATTCCCTAGGAAAACCGAGTTCTCAAGTCCTGGAAAGATGAAAGGATTTATACTTTTGAAAAGTAATAAATATCTTCAGACAGCAGCGTTCTATGGCCATACAGACACAAAAGGCAGATGTTTCATTCAGCAAGCAAGAATTTGTTTTTCATATCATGATTTTATTAAAGTCACACTTTTCATTTGACCTCCAAACATCCTTGGACCTTTCCTGGTTCAGCTCTTTGAACAAAGATTGAATGGATGGCACTGTACATATTTCATAATTTGATTATCATATTGAGTTTGTCATTGCAGATTCTGATACTGAATTCCTGCTATCATTTATAATAGTTAGCATATGTTTTTGAATGCTTATTAACTGATAAATCTGTTCCTTATTTTAAAAAAATATATGTGCTGGTCTTTCATTAGAAAGGCCCCAAGTATGTGGATTTGTATCCAAACCAGTCAGGGGTAGACCTATTACATGCCTCAGGATTCTGGGGTTTCTAGCACATAATCCTGTGTCCAGACTGCCATAAAGCATGCACAATGATGTGGAACAGCACAAAAGCTACAGTAGCAGGTGTATGAGATGGGAGCATTACTCACAAACAGCAAAACTTATGAGTCAGCTCTGATGAGCGACCTAAATGAGTGCTAGTAAAGCCTTCTGTATGGCATCCTTCATGTACATCTTCATGCCACAAGAAAATATTTCACAACTACGTGAAATAATTTAAATAAGATCTTAACATTATGTATCTATAAATGCAAGAGACAATTACCACAAATCACTGAATGAATACAAGGGATAAAGAAAGAGTTTAAAGATATTCTCTTAAGGAATAACAAAAAGAATTTCAGCTGTATGTAAGTAACTGAAATGGGTAAGGTTCCACTTCTGTAACTCAAACCAAAAAGAACAGGGGGATGCAGCTGAGGACATTTAAAATATTGTTCTAAGATACAGACACCTCAAAGAGATGTCTGATGTACAAATAGGGAACTATTAATACCACAGCAAAACATGGTAAAATTAAGTACTTCTGGAACAGAAGGGTCAGGAAAACAGAATCCGCTAAATGAGGAAGGATTAGAAATTGTTGGCTTGTTCATCTCAGAAAAATAAAGGCTATCCAAAGGCAGGGTTCCTACAAGTTCAGAAGGATGATATACACTAGAGAATGAAATACCAGAAGAATTACCATGTTAGAAAAAAGACAAGTAGATATAAACCAGCAATGAGTAAGTCTTTTAAGACATTAGAAGGTTCCTAAGCAGTAGAAGATCCTCAGTAACTGAGTAATGGTTTATGCACTTATAATTTTTTTCAGTCTGGACCTTTTTCTAGATCCTTTCTACTCAATATGCTCTTACATTAGAAATTCACTAAAATGAAAAAAGGTAGCAGTACTAAAAAAAAAACTAACCCCAATTAACAAAGGCTAATTGACAGTGATTTAATGAAACCGAAAATAACTCAAAATGCTTTGTTTCTCACAAAGTTTGGAAAATATTTTCTGACCATAAAAAAAAGAAAATGTTTTCTTAAAAAAATCCCCAAAGAACACAGGCAACCATTTTGATACTGCTTTGATTAAAAAAAAAACAAAACAAAAACAACAACCCAACAAAAAAATTAATTATGTATTTTTCAAAACAGAAAAGAGAATCTAACTTTCTCCCAGCTTTCTTGGAAGGTCTCAGAAATTTTACTACTGTTAGAAAAGGCATCCATGAATCGAGAGAACGGAAGGCATCAATAAATTCCTAAATTTTGCTTTTTTGCCTCTACAGAAACATACAGAGGGAAAAGAAAGCACATGCTTTTATTTCTGAAGGAGACGGAAATTAAGGCAATATTTTACCTGCAAAAGGTACACCTTAGGCAACTCAGATTATGAATCTCTTCACTTGTAACATTGCCGTCATCTCCAAAGAAACACATTTTTCCTACTTCAATGGCTATTTATTTTCTTCTTCATTTTTGTTTGGTAATTCTTTATATGTCACACACACCATACACAATTATGAAAACAAAAAAGACAATCATAGCCTTTGAATGTGTTCATCTGTATGCGTTATCCTACAGAGCACATCTATTGCTTTAATAGTTAACATGCTTATTTATTATTTTATGTTTCTAAATGAGTTCTACTAGAGGTGATGTTTTAAATATTAAGGTCCAAATCCTGCTGCCAAGAAGATTAAATAAATCACTGTACTATAACTCATTCATTTTTGCTCTGTTTACCCCATCTATTTCTTCACTGTTGGTCTTCATGTGAGGTAGCTGCCCATAGATATGATATTCTGGCCTGTTTCTTTATGCTTTCTTATTCCAGAGAAGGGAAATGTCTTCCTTACTTTTGGTTTAGTTTACTTTTAAATGCACGTGATACTTCAGAGAGCATTTTGACCATTTCCAGTCCAGCATACTGGACTAGATGACAAAAAAGTTTCTTAGCCAATCTTCAGAAAAGATCACTCTATAATAAGGTTATCTGATTTCAGACCACGTCTCAAAAATAATATATACAGTACCTGGTATCCATAAGACCCATAACTTCAAGGGTCAAAACTGAGCCAAGGAAAAAGTCCTTTCTTTTAAGCAGCAACTTACCCTAAGCATTGTGGCATGGAGACATTTCAGACAGGAGGATACCGATGATGTAAAAACATTACAAACAGGTTGGGAAATGTTTTCACGCTTCCTAAATGAATTGTCTATGGTCTGATTTACTCCTGTAGCTAGGAGAGCTGTTAGTCAGACTCCTCGGCAAATCACAGCCAACTTTTTTAGAGAAAGTTAACCAATGCAAACAAAGCGAATTATTCTCAGCAAACTGAGAAGAAAAACCTTCCTAAACACCTGAGCACCTTCACAGCTAAAGAAACATGAAGTTCTACATGATGCTGTAAACTTGTAGCAATTCCTTTCACAGCAGGAATTCAATACAAATATAAATAGAATCCTTCACGTCACGATACTCTCCTGATTGAATATTCATTCCTCTGGGATTTCTTATTGCTTCTTTAGAAAACACTTTTTTCCCCTCTGGTCCGAATTGTGATTAGTGTAGGCAGCAGTTTAAATTGGCATTGCAGTGGAGACTCAGCTGCATCTTTCTACCTACATTTATAATCCACCACCACCTGTATATTTTGGATCTAATACAACGCATAAAGCACTACAGTGAGATTCTCTTTGGAGAGTTCAGTCACATATGAGATTGCCTGTATTCTCTTTCCAGGCTCACAATTCTCTTCAGTAATTTGTGACAGGAGGATTAACCCATAGCATGTATTTTCTGAATTATCACAGCTACCAAGGGTCTTCTGCTATCCAGAGAGTCCTTTTACCTTCTTTTTCATTACAGTAAATAAAGATGGAATTACACACCTCAAGTAAAGTACTCTATTACTGAATTCAGAATAACTAGTTTATATATTTTTAAGACTGAAGAACAAAAAGAACTTACTTGTGAACTAGAGATCAACTGAGAAGCTTAAAAACTTATTTATCTTTTCAAGTAAAATACAGTTGAGGTACAGGAAGCAAGCTGTTCTCCAAGAGGTGGACTTTTAACATATAAATGCACACATTCTCATACAAAGGCTCAAACTCGGAGTAAAAAAAAAATACAACCGTACCAGAATGCAATCAGTAGCTACAGAATACCATCTAATGAAGAACCACAGCACTAACTTATTTTTTTGTCCTACCAAAGCTTATAAAATCATTCCGTTCCACCGTTATAAAAATTATGCTGATATGCCATACCTTCACAGTGGGAACCTGTTTTTTTTTCTTTTTAATTACTACGAAGCTGGAAAAGACTTGACTTCCCAAGAGAAAAAAGACTTGAAACTCAGCCAGCCATCTACAAGTGATCCTACAAAGACAGTACAAGCTGAATTTCTACACCATGATCAAAAGCCTAGAAGAAATGACTGGGAATGCACTGACTTTAAAAGTTGCTATTTTCTCTTTTAGACACTGATACAAAAATCATAAATGGTATTTTGCTTCTGACTATCTCTGGAAAAAGTTATAAATTATTTAAATTTTAACTAACATTCTTATCTTTTATGTATACTTTTTCTTTTACTGAATGTTTATTACAAGATAGCTTTTACTTTTATACCTTTTTATTATTATTTTGAAACATTTTCAGGTTATAGTCAGCATTTCTTTTCTATTTCAACACTCCTCTGACTTTCACATTCCTACCTCCTAATTTCTTACAACTTTGCATCTACCACATATTCTTGAGTTCAGGTTTTTTGGTCAAGCTTTCCAGAGTACTTTTCTGCGGTATGGCCTTTACCACAGGCTTAGTTTTGCCTGGTTGAATTTATTAGGGGTGTTTTAGAAACAACTAACTATAAGTATCTAAGAATATAGGATTTGAAAAAGAAATCCCAACCTGACAAATTTAGGGAGGGATTTCTCAAATCTTGAGCAGCTGGGGTTTGGCCACATGTAACAGTCTGGTCACCCTTCCCAGCTGTACCAATAGGAGGATCAAATAAGCTCAATGGAGGGAATAGCGAATGTCTGGTATCTCATACTCCTTTTTTAGAACAATTTTAGAAGTACATAGTCATAATATTTGAAACAAATATTGTTTCAAAGTAAAAATAAAAAAACCCTATTCTATATAGATAATACACTTAGTGAAACACAAACACAAGTTTTTGTAGTATTTTGTAAAGGGAAGAGTTTCTCCTAACAGTAAATAAATTTGAGTGAACTGCAGCACAGGATAAAAGTAGTTCATCACTCCAAACTCTAAGAGCACTCGGGGTGAGGGGGACACACCAAGAGAAAAGGGGGATTTTATTTTATTATTATTTATTTATACAGACTAATTCCTTGAAACATTTGTTACAAATACCAAGAATGTTCTCATACAGGGATATACTTAACTCCTGCAGATTTTGGCACCTGGTTTTGGGTCTAGGGGATAAAACTCAGCATTAGTAGTTCTAAAAGGAAAATAGTGTCTTTTTATGTTAAGAAAGAATAGTTGAGAAATGAGAAAACAGGTAGTTCATTTTAGTTCATACATGCAAACCTTTGGACTTTTCAATCTCTGTAGGTGTTTCAGAGCAAGTTCACCAGTAACCCTCTGTAGAGTCTCTCTCACTAAGCCCCCCCAACCTCCTGTTGCACAAACAAAACAGAAAACACTGTGGTGTTAGTTCAGCAGACTGTCTCTGCTTTTTACCTCTTCCTGAGGTATGTCTGTGTGTTTGGTATCTCCTCTCTTGACTCTGTTCATTACAGCCTGTGTCATATGAATATCACCTGTTCCACTTTATTACTCAAGGGTAGCTCACTATTTCTAAACTAAGATCTTCAGAAAGATTTTGGCATAAAAACCTCCTATAGATTTTTGTAAACAAATGTAAAAGAAAGATTGTGTATTGCCAACAAACGTTTTACATCCAAAAAGACTACGAAGTTCTGGATGAACTCCAAATTTCAAAGAATTCAGTATAGATAAATTCCTTAGAGTTCAGAAATACATAAATTTTATGGGGAGCCAAGGCACTGAACGTGAAAAAGTTTAGAATATATTTAATGTTGCATCTTCATATATGGATTTTTTTTCCTCAGCTTTTCTCATAAAGTGTCCCTTCTGAAAAGCCTTTCCAACCTCCTTCATTGGATTGTTGGAGTGGCCTTTTTATTTAACTGAGTTTGGTTTTGTGTGGGTTTTTTTTGTTTGGTGTTTTGCTTGTGACTTTTGTGGTTTTTTGTTTTGGAGGGTTTTTTGGACAAATTTCCTTTGAAACAATTTGGATAATTCTATCATACCAATCAGCCTTGTTATGTTTCATACACTACTGAAAGAAAAAAAAACGGTGTGTGAAATGTCTAATCTGGAAGAAACCTCAGTAAGATGCTGTAGCATGTTAAACTGCAACACTGCTAAAGCTTTCCTAGAAATACATCGGGTGTCAGATACTGAGGTGCAGTACCAGCAATAGCTTCTTTTTGTTCCCATTGAACTGAGAAATACTACAAGGAAAAAAACAGAAACAGCCTTCAACTTTCAGATATTTCTTACGCTAACTCCTGGTTAGGAGAGTCTTGATGGTACATATGCTCAGTGAAGTCAGTCCTTTTTCATGATATATCAGCTAAATGAAAGAGGAGAAGAAAAACCCTCAAAAGTCCACTGATGATTTCATTATGATTTTATCTCAAAGATCCAGAAATGGCAGATGGAAGTTAAAAAACATTAAATATAGTTCATTTTTGTGATGACAGTTGTACAACTTCCAAAATCATAGGGGCTCCTACTAGAATCATAGAACTACATACTTAGTTTATATTTTCCCTTTTATTCTGCTAACTATTTCTGAAGCATTAAAAACAAACCAACCACTGAACTTGGATGGAAAAAATATTCAAACTAGCTATGAGAGTAGATTTTTCCATATTGGAGAAGAAAGTTCAGAAAGCAAGTACAGATTAGCTCACAGCTATATAAATTAATTATTGCAGTGACTACTACTTATAGGATGTATTTCACTGACTGCTACCTCAAAAAAATTGTAACATTATAATTATTTTCACGAAGACCTTCTCTCCAGACCACCAGTATACCTGTAAATATATATATATACATATATATTAACAGTATAGCTACAGTTTTAGGGGCTTCAGGGTTTGAGGATTACTTTTTTGATGCACTACCTAGAATGTATTAAATGAAGAGTGCTTGTGTCACTGTAAATTGAAATAGTGACATTAGATACATACAAGTGCCAACAGAGTTCTTAGAAAAAGATCTTCATACAGTATTTAGATAAATGCAATGCACGTAAATACCTTTTTCAAGTATTATACATTTCTTGTGCAATTCAAAACAACCTTTCCACAAATGTTAACCTTTTCTTCTCATCTTTGCTGTATCTTAAGGTTTGTGTTCCCTAGTACCTTTGCATCAGCAAGGAGATCAAAAGAAGGGTTATGTTTTTTATTAAAGTTTTAACACTTAAAATACAACTCCATAGATAACTTACACAGGACTCCTCACAAGTGAATACATCTGTTAAAAACCCTAGTTATTTTTAAAATGCCCAGTATTTTTCCGTGCATTATATCAATTTCTCTGAAGTTTATTATTTAATTACGAGTTGTTTCAGTCCTCTGTATTCAGTCTTAAATAAGTAAGAAAGAAGCTGAGACATCACACTTTGAACCAATGCAATAACAGAAGTAGATGCTTTTGTTTCCTCAGCCTATATTGTATCCTGATAGCTGGTTTCCTCATTTTGCTATACGGGCATTACAAAGTGATCATCATCAACACTCACTTTCTGCTGGGGTTTGATTTTTTTATTAATAAAGCATAAACAGAGTAAGTTCCAGCCTGTTGAAACTTAGCTTTTCAGGCAGTTTGCCTTACAGGTTTACTTAAGTTCACACACAAGAAGGTCTTTTTTTGAGAAAGCCAATTCCAAACTACACTTAGCTGGGCAAGAAACATCCCTCTGGTTATCTCTTTCACCTTGACCTTTCTATACTTTATCAGACATGATCTCCAAAGTGTGATACTTTTAAAAGAAACGGTCAAGCCCACTCCTTATACTTAATATTCACTGAACAAAATATAGTCACCCCACTTAACAGAGACTGACTGAGCTGCAATGCTTTTAATGCCAGCTGAATGGCGTTCACAATTTTGGGACAAAGCTCATATTCAGCTGGCTGTCAATCAACACTCCTAGGTCCTTTTCCACCAGGCACCTCTCCAGCCACTCTTCCACAAGCCTGTAGCAATGCATGGGGTTGTTGTGACCTAAGTGCAGCACCCAGCACTTGGCATTGTTGAACCTCAGACCACTGGGCTCAGCCCATCCACTAACGCAAAAAAAAAAAAAAAAAATATTCCAAGATGTGCTAATAACAATTATCTGTAGCTATGAAGCTTTCTGACAGCTCTTGAGATTTAAATCACACAGAATCTATTGACAATCCTCAGACTTTTGGCAGCCATCAGATTTCCTGAACTTGTGCACAACTAACAACTGTGTTTGATGCAACAGTCTTCCTTAAAGTCAGATGGACCCCTGCCCAGGCTGCTCCCAATGCTGATTCACTGGAAGAGAAAGTGGAGGAAGAACAGAACATCTGTTTTTCTTTATGGAGGAAGTAGCCCTAGTCTCAAATTTATTCACATCTACCTATTGCCTGTAAAGAGGCAAGATAAAACATGTTTGATATTACATATTTTACCTAGTATGCAGAGGCTGAGAGGATTTTGGTAGCTCATGCATGAGGCCTGCCCTTGTAGCTGTGCTACACTGTGATTTGTGACACACTTTGCTTGCTCTTTGACTGGCTCAAGTTCCACCTTCAACTCCCATGTTCCCTTTCACAATTTCCTTTGAGGCTCCTTAGGACCTCATAGTATCAAAGCTACCAAGGAAGAAACTAGCTGCTATTTCCTCCTCCTTCAACACTTCTTAGTTCAGTACATAGGAAAATGGGAAAGGAAAATTAATTCTAATATATAACAGCACATACACTACCCACAGTTGCAAGTCTGCCCATATCTGAAGCAGTGCAAGTCTCTTATCAAGCACAGGGAAGATATCCAATGAAAGATAGCTCCTAAGTATGTTCTCAAGCCATCTGTGAACATTTTAAATTGCGTTCCAAAGCACGCAGGAGACTATGGCATCATTTTGAATGTAAGCGAAATACATGGCACATGGCTGGATCCAAATAAATTCCTTCTGTAGGGAGGCTAGTAGTAATCCACACAGCTCTTTTGAGCATTATTTTACCTTTGCATAGCTCTGCCTGCTGACTATTAGGCTGCATAACTCCATGCTTACAGATGATTATTTTGCTCCATTAATAGCCTCCTGTAGAAAGGCAAATCTCTTATGGGCTTTCTTAGAAACAAAGCCAGCAGGGTCCATGCTGATGCTGAAGCTTTCCTCTTTCCATCTTCCACGTACAGAAATAATGCATTTGGAGTAAAAAAACCAAACCACAAACAAACAAACCAAAAATACTATAGAATGTAATCCTAAAACGAGAAACTTCTGTCTGAATGAATTGCTTTCTTTTAGAAACTATGCCAAATTGATTTCTTTAAATAAAGGCTTATTTTAAAGGAGGTCCTGTTATGTTCATTGAGAGTAAACTCTTATGGTAACAGCCTGTCTTTTGCAGTTAATTGCTGCTTGTCGCCTTGGATATCATCATTTGCATAATTGTGGTGCTTTTCAATAAAAAAGGATTATAGAATCTTGGAGAAGCAAACATCATAAAATTTAAATTTACATTAAATTAAAGGAATAAGTATTCCATGGTAACAGTGCTATTAACTTCCACCAAAGAATAAAGTCTTTAATATTATAAAGTCAACTTATTTATAGAAAATCACTTCAACTATGCTGCTTCTCAAATGTCATGCAAAATTAAAACATCAGACCATACTTTGAAGCAACATTACTGAAAAAAAATATTAATGTCAACTTTAAATGTTTGTAATAAGGACATAAGGTTCTCCTGAGGTCAGTTTCACGTTTGTGAATTGGAAAATTTGTACGCCTTGTAAGTGCAAAATAAACAACTGAATTACAATTTTATAAATAGGAGTAAATTTCAAAGTATATGCCATAGTAATACATTTTTATAACTCATGGTTGCATAAAAAAACTGCAACAAGCTGCAGCAAGACTCTGAGGTTATAGCAGTTTTTCCTGCCAGGGTAACTAGACCACTTATCCCTTCCCTTTTTATGTATGGATTAATTAATTGTATTTGTTCTTATTGCCACTAACATTTGAAATTGCCGAGAGACAATGGTGAGCTAATCTAATTAACAAAGTGCTTTGTAAGCTGAAGAACAAAACCAAATTAGTTCAAAGGTCTGACAGTGAAGAGCTACCAACTTAAATTCTCTAACATGAAACGTCAGTGAATTCTTAAAGAATTCTTCCACAATATACTGTGGCAAATTTAATACTCTAAGAATTTAAATTAGGCCAAACTCCATCTTAAAAAACAGACGACAACCACTTATACCTCCTTCCCACCTTGCTTAGCGCCATCCAGCTTTCCACAAAGTTTCTACTTTCTGCCAAGTCAGTTATGTTTTTGGTATCTTAAAGAGAATTTAATTAAATTAAATCCCAAGGATGACCTTGATTGTCATTCACATACACAGCTTCCGATCAGTCAGTGTGGAGACTGTCACTATGGTATGCAATTCAACACAACCAGCTCCATTCTAGAAAGAACAACCTCAAATGTTGAAATACGATGATGGAGACACAATTTAAAGGAGAAAATAAAAAAAAATATGCTGAGAATGAGCACCTGTAACTTCTTTGAAGGTCAAAAATTTTGCTGCTCCAGTCCAGTAACAAGAACTTTTCCCTTAACCTTTATATATTTAAACAGACATGACAGAAAAATAAGCAAGCTAAATAATCTAGAGGTCATCATGATCTGTTGATGAACAAACAGGAGCCTGTTGCTTCAGTACACTGTGTAGCTCTTCAGCTTGGCACAGTGAGAGACAAGAATTCTTCCTAGAAAAAACCACTGGCCACAAATCAAGGAGTCTTTGCCTTCTGCAATATTTTTTCAGTTAAAGACTGTTCAGAAAGATAGATAAAAATCAAATAACCTGTAATGCCCACCTCAGTGCTCAGAAAAGAACAACTGTATGTAAGAAACAATGTAGTTGGCTCCTCAAACTGCAAATGCTTTTAACCCAGAAAATCAGAATGTCCCTGCCTGTCCCTGCTCTGTAATGTCTGCTGTGAAGAGTTGGGAAGCTACGAATCTATGTTCACAGCAAAGTAAACAATTCTGTCACAATTCAGCGTACATAATGAAAAAGATCTCCAGAACAATAAAAATAACTGTATTTATTTTAGGCATGGATCTTGGCTATTGTAATTGGCTGGAAATCACAGAATCTTCATGGTTAGAAGGGACCTTTGAGATTGAGTCCAACCATACACACACACACAAAAAACCAAATACACACACACAAAAAAACTCCCACCACAAACCAAAACACCCAACCCAATCTCAGGCACTACAGCATGCCCTGAAGTGCCATGTCTACACATTTCTTAATACCACCAGGGTTGGTGATTCCAAATATAGACAATGCAGAAAATCATGTGCTTTGTATTTGCCTCATTCCAGCCAAATACGTTAAATGTTCCTGCCTAAAAATAAGCATCAAGGGAAAAACAGTAACTAAAGGCTGGGTGGAGAGATCTTTAATCCTTCATTCAGGACCAAAAAAAAAAAAAATAATTTCTAGTTCTACAGCTGCAAAAGATTGGAAGACTTCATTTGCAAAGAAACACCTTTGCGAAGTGCAGTAACACAGAACCACATGAACAGGAATTCCGTAAGTATCCTATCTTCGGTTAAGAACATGATATGGTATAATACCACAATAAGAAATAGCGTCTCACTGAGACACAAGTTTATATTTAACAAAGCAAAGTAAGGAGAAAGAGAAAACAGGCATCCACATCTTGAGATAAGAAAACATTTACAAGCTTGGAAGAGTGACTTCATATAAAACCCAAGAAATTTATGTTATTTTTTACATTGTACTGGACCCCTGGAAGCAAAATAACTTGCATTTATGAAATAAAAATATACAGTGTGTTGAAAGTCCTTGATGAAAGTTAATGATCATGGACATATATTCTGCAACTGTCCAAAGTAGTCTTGCAAGCTATGCTCTTGTTCAGAAAAGCAGCAATACAGGAGATCCTGTAAAAATCTTACATGGCATAAAGTATACATAATACATATCCTGTAGCTTAAAAAAAAAAATAGGGGCAAATTTCTGGTTTGATTTACTGATGTCAAAATTACTCTATTAAATAGGAATTCTTTGAAAAGAACTTGCTTCATTTTTAAAAGCCTTGGGATATTGTGGATGTTGTAAGTGTCAGTAAAATGCTTTTTTGCTTTGTAGCTAGAAAGAAAAACAACCTCCATCATTGCAAACTGAAGTGTTTTTCCTAACTTCATCTCTAAATCTGAGATGGGGAGTGGTAGAGAGGGAACAAATAAACGAACAAAATCCCCCACCAGGCAAATGATGAACCAACAGAAACATATTCTCTGGTGAAGTACAGCTTTGGCTCTGGAGTAACCTGGTACAACCTGTGGCAGTACTGGAAAAAGGCAAAAGAGGTAGGGGATAATCTGCTTCCAGAAGTGGAAGGACCAGAAATGGAAGAATTTCTTCTAGAACTGACAAGGACCATAAGCACTGAGATAAAGTTACACCTACTCATAAAATTGTACATACCACACTGTGCTCAACTGGAACAGCTGCAGTTTTCTCAAAGACATGACAGTAAAGTTACCATTTTGGATTACTACCCAGGAAGTAATAATCGTGATAAAACCAGGACTCAGTAAGAACCCAGGTGTTATAGTCTTATCTAGATTTTCTAGACAGAGTTCTTCTGGAAAGGCTGTCTTCATTTTGAGTACAGATGGTTGAAATTAAAATAGCTACGACAATTCATTAACATTTTGGGGACAGCTGCTTTCTGTCTATCCTTATTTTGTCCTTTGTCAAGAATAGATCTGTACCCCACATAACCCTGACAGACACACTCCCCAATGGTTGCTGCTGGGAGTCACTGCTGTACCAATGCATCGCTAAATTATGCATCGCTCTCTGCACTGCCTGGCTCAGACTAGAACCTGTAGCACTGAAACAGTCATTAAAAAACATGCACACAAACATGTGTCTTCAAAAGGTGTGTATCAAAGTACTCACGCAAAACAACTTCAGAAATCGTTACTGTACTATAGTATAATACCATGCTATAATCTATAATGAGATATACATGTATATAATACAATACTATACATTTCTGAGGACTTGAAGTATTTTAATGAAATAATTGAACAAGATAACCACCATTTGCTTTAGTTGAGGAAGAACAGCATTTTTTTAAAGACAACTCTTGCACAATCTGTAGAGAGAAGGAGCCTTCCAGGTCCGTTCTCTCAAAGGGAGCTAAGGTGAGAAATTATAGTATGTCACGTGAAAACCATCAGCTCTACCGTCCAAGAAGAACAGTCACAAAGGGCTGCATTAGAAAGACATGGAAGGGAAAACAAAGAAGAGAGATCAGAACAGCTCCACATACAAATTATATTTAGTTGTGTTTACTGTGAAAGTTGGCAGTTATGTTTCAGGTGATATAGCCCTCAGTGTTGGCATAATGCTTGCTATCAGAATGTAACACGTGAAAGAAATATTTTCATAGCATAAATGCAGAAAAAGCCATCTAGGCTGGCAGAATAAGTTTCTTTTCCCTGTGAAAAGGGAACCATTTTCAATCAACTGAAAAAAAAAAAAAAAAAAAAAAAAAAAAAAA
>JAOXNO010000063.1:17964276-18027266 GCA_028565335.1 Limnodromus scolopaceus
TAGCTCTGGGCAATCCTGCTTCAGCAGGGGAGTTGGACTAGATGATCTCTATGGTCCCTTCCAACTCTAAAAAAAATGCAGTGAAAAGTCAGTGAAATTTTTCATTTAAATATTTTGCGTGGAGAAATCTGATTAAGCTTTATAAAAACAGCTTAATACAAAACCTGAAGTTGAAGGAGGTCTTAACATTAAAAGCATCATCCTGTTTCCACTTAAAATAATTGTTTAGTGAGTATTCAGCCCAAACTGCACTCGTATGATCAATTACTGTTGGCAATGCAAATTAGTGTATGCGAGTATGTGTCCCCATGCATTTCACTGTATGTTACTATACAACACACACTATGTAAGACACTATTTCAACTAATTATTCCAATCCATTTTTTTCCTGGAAGAAAAACTGTATAACCAGTATCAAAAATGCACTATGAGCACAAGAAGCTACAGAAGTTCTCCTATTGCACCCTTGAACACACGAGCACTGGATCGTGTTTCTTCCTAGAAGTTAAGAATAAAAAACCCAAAACCCCCCAAAAGACACACACCACACAACCCCCCCAAAATACTAGAGTAAGTGTCATTTGTCTGGAAATTTAAACATCCATGGCATATCACTATGCTTTGGTCCAGATTCACAAGCTTATCCAAAATACTAGCTATGCATTACACCCAATGTGTGATTTTAAGTCTGGATTAAATAGCTGTTAAAAGATAAGAATCAACATTGCGCATTTGAATGCGCAGCAAGCCCATTATTACATGCACTTACTACAGACTGCATAGTAGCTGTGTATCTCCCCAACTTCTAACAAGTTAAATATAAGTTATTGCTGCCACCAACAGGTTCCTCAGTATATTTTATCTTAATATTTCTCAAAATTTGCCTTTTTATACAAACATCTGTATCCTTGCATTGAAATGTAAGGCTACTACTGATGTGATATGAAATTCAAGTAAGTGAAAATTTATATCAAAATCAAGTAAGAAAGAGCCATACAGCAAATAATTCCCTGTTCCCTAGTAAACCTGAGAAGTATGATAGTTTTCCTCCTGAAGAAAACAGCTTACAGAGAACCTTCAGGTCAATTGCTTAAAAAAACAAACAAAAATCCCCACCCAAACAACACAGAAAAAAGTAAAGACAGCCTGTAACGTGGATCAAGGGTTCAATCTGGTGAGTACCAAAAAAAGTAGCAATTACACTACCTGAATTTTTTACAATAGCAACAGAGTCTATATACAGGGAATGCAATTGGTGGTACAATGCAAAATTGTGGGGGAATGCAAAAGGGAATGCAGAAGTGGTACAGCCATGTTTAGCATAAAACAATTGAGCAGATAGCAAAATTTGGTATGAAACCACTGCTGATGTAGACAAGGGGCTCTTCCTTTTCATATTCTCCTAGAAGTCTGCCCTTGTTCAGTGTATGTGTGTTAGCTTACCACGAGAGGAGAGCAGAGGATGAAAAAGAGAGAGAACTATCTCTGTGGCACTTATTGCAGTAGATGGAGGGATGCTTCACAAGTGACAGTGTCCAAGCTTTGGTGAACAACAGAGAGCATGGCTGAGGAGGTGACCAGCAAGCCTGTACCATGCAGATCCCAGAAAAAAAGGAAGCTTTAAAAAAAAAAAAAAATTTGAATCATTACAGCTGCTATCATACACTGATAAGTATCAGTGCTGGCCAGATGATAGCAAAATTATTGTCTGTAAGAACAAAGCTTTGACAAGACTAGCAGATTTATAAACAAATCAATTCTAATCTGTTGAAAGGTCATCTTTCCATTAAGACTGAACAGGAATGAGATTAAATTACATGGTTGGCTACAGACATCTACAACAGGGCACCAAACAGGGAGAAGGTTAAGAGCTGAGATGGAAAAAAAAAAACAACCAAAAAAACCCAAAAAATGCAGAGTGATACTTGTGGCTTTGCTCCTGAAACACTCACATGAGGCTGGCTAGTCACAGTTTGGTGAGGCTGAGTTTGAACCGTATCATTACGATGGCTAAAGGGAAATAATCTGACTAAAGAAATACTGTAATGATGGTTTACTCTATTCTTACACAATAACCATTTCCTTCCTCCTTCTCTATGAAGTCCAGCTGCTGAAACCTGCAATGGCAAGATTCAATTCTAGTGGGTCACCCTTCGATGTTTTTCTTCCCTGCAAATTTTACTTGGTAAAGAGCTATATGAATTTCTATCTTAAAAAAGAAGACTGATTACAAAATCTACAAGTTAGACACAGAAGCAAGGGATGTGCAAATTCAGCTATACTGAACAAAGGGGAGGAGAAGCAGGAAAGGGACAGAACAGAACTTTGCCATCAGCACCCAAAATCCTCACAAGAAACATTATGTCCTACCCAAAAGGATAAATTATGAGGATACAATTAGCATCTAGATTACCCAGTTCACTGCTCACATCTCTGGAAAGCCAAAAGTGAACAGGTCCCATGCAGAGCAGCTCTTTTCGCTTAGTTGACAGCTGAACTGCAGCAGATGCTAGAGGATGTGTAAGCCGCAGAGACGGCGTGTGGAGGCTGATGCAGTACATTGCCCAGGTAAAAAAGCACTTTGCAAATGACTGTGAGAAAACAGTTCTTCTCCATTTCTGCCCCCAGAATATATTTTAAGACTACCTTTCTGTTTCTAAGATAAAGAAAGCAGATAGATATTAGAAAGCCACAAAAATAACTTCGGAATTTTGTTGGGGCTTTTTAATGTGTTTTTCTAATGTCTGCTTTAAACCTGTCATTAAATACTTTAGCTTAATTAGCTTATACTGGCACCTATTGGTAGAAAACAATATTTGCATGCTCTATTACCAATTACTGCTTGCTCTTTAATCAAGAACAGAAATGCTGTTTATAGTAATTATTGGTTTGCACCCTTCCTGTTTCATTAGGAGAGTATTTTCCATTGTTTTAATTGTCCTACAGTAATTTGGTACTGAGAACACATTTTCCCCCTTTTACTCTAATTCATATAAGAGTTAATTTTTCTTTTTTTAATGAAGCGTTCTAAGAAGTTTCTTAACTGATTTATGCTTGTACTCAGCATATCTGCAGAGTACACTCAGTGTGACCGGACAAATCAATAACAAAACCAGAGGTATTAAATGGAAGTATAGCATGCCTGAATCTTAGCAAGCAAACCACCGTCTACAACAACTGTAGAAGAGATAACTGACAATTATCCTTTGAATGGTGATTAACTAGAATGGTAACGCTAAAAAGAATAATCTAAAACAAAATAAATAATAAAGCAAATAAAATTAACGAAGTAATTATTATGAAACCAGCTTTCTTGCTTCCGCCTCATCCCCCATTTGATTATAAATCCATTATTTATTCAGAAAGATGAAAAAACCTCTTCAAACACAATTTATTTAGCAGATCACATCAGGAAACTAACATCACTTCAAGAACCTTTGCAACTGTGCTCTGAATGCACATCTCTATACTGCAAGGATATAACCTCCAAATTTGTGTCCTGATTTGGAGAGACTCTTTTTCTCCTAAGGGCTTAGTAACATTTAAGATTATTAAAAATATATATAAATTCTGAAACCTACTATTTTTCCATTTCACAATAGCTAATTCCTGTCATTCCTGGAGACTTTTTTTTTTCCACCTAGAACCCCAAATCTCAGCTGCCATCAGGGTCACTACTCAATAATTCAGCAGCTTAACTATAGGTTTCTTGTGCCATTTTACATGCTCATTGTAGCCTCCAGCTGCTGCTCCAGAAGGACACTGGTGTCCCATCCATCCTGTCTCATACCTGCTAGCACCACAAAGCTGTCTTAAATACCTATAAATATTAAAAAAAAGGGCTTTATAGTTCAGTATTTAGGCAACTGAATTTTACACTTAATAATCCAGAACAGATTCTATTCTCTCTAGAGTTGCTTCTATTGTCAGCTTGTATTTTGTAAGCTATATAAATAGCTAATATGAATAAATTGATGCAAACTCCTGAAGTTTCACAGAATGCATTCTCTAACTGCTCAGTTATTTGTCCTTTCCTGTTGTCTATTCTTCAAATGGATTGTTCAGCCAATTGAATGAATCAAATCAAATGGCTAACTTGCACACTCCAACAAATATTATATTTATATAGTGAATTTAGCTAATTTTTAGGTGCTGATTGTATCCATTACACAGGAGCTGGGATAAAGATACACAGCAAAGCCAAACAACAAAAAAAAAAATCTGAAATGCATGAAATATTTTTATTGAACAGTACTGGCCAGCTCTAGCAATAAAAAGAAATGCAGGGAAGGAACACAGTGTCTACTAGACATTTTGACCATATCTTCTTTCACTTTGAGCTCTGTAAAGATGCCCTAAGTACACATCTTTATGGTATTGTGGTTGTGATTTCATTTCACATCATAAGCTGCTATCAACACAGCCTTGTCATTGCAATTTGTCACACAGAGTAGCGTGAGATTTCTCTATCTCACTGAAATTTTTATCTCACCAGTCACAATCACATACTGCTAGTTTAAAGCAGAGCTCTCAGACATTATGAGAAGATGAAATCACGAAAGATAACATTAATAGACACTGCCACCACCACAGAGACAAATACTATAGCTTTTATAAAGCTTATAAAATCAAAGCTAATATGGCATAATAGCCAAGCTTTCACCTATGTATATATGTACGAGTGGGAAAAGAGAATCCATGTACAACACTTCTTATCCAATGCTACTTGTGCAAAGTACGATTTGCCTGTTTTGGGGCTTTTACATAATTTCTTGTCTCCCTTCTTGCCTCTTTCCTCTACAGTGGCAATTTCAGGGAAGTAGTTTTCTTCATTCCTCAGATCTTGAGTTTCTAACATTATTTTTTTTATCATTATACAGATTTGCTCTGATCATGCCCTATTGTACTCTGCACTGTGAAAGACACAAGCCTTAAGCCAATGATTTTAAATCAACACAGGTATGAATAAACAACAGTGTTCACTCTTAACTACAACATATGAAGAATTCTTAAGAAAGACCTTCCATGTTTTGTGGCTGTAAAATTCCTGATATACTTCAATTAGTGTGTACATACTTGATTACTCATTTGTGACTGATTCTCTTTTCAGAGATCTGTTGTTATCTTCACAATTACTAAACTGTTTTTTCACTTGGATCTCAAGTGTTTTATTGAGGCTTACTGAACTTAAATCACCAATCCTATCTAAGCCATTGGGCATGCCTCAACTACAATTTCCTAATTTCTTCTGTTTCAAGCTGAAAGCTGGACAGCTTTGTTAGTGTGGTAACTTCTGATGATAGCCACATAAAGAACAAAAAAACTAAAACAGATCAAAAAAAAATACTGTAGACATACTGGGAAAAAAAACCAGCAGCCAAAAATATTCTGCTTTGTACTTTATCGTATTTGTTCTACACCAAAATAGCAACACAGACAGGAAACTGTTTTGCTCTTTAAGCAAACTGCAATCTGTGATTGGTTGATACTCAGCTGAGATACAGTTTATTATGTCAAGAAAAGTGCATAAGACTTCCCTACCCCAAGTGGATGCCCTGTGTTCTCATGTATCCAGTAAGAACAGCCAACATTTTGAGCGGAGCTTCACAGTAACCAAGTATTTTCAGATTTTTTTTCTATAAATGACAGATCAAAAGATACCATACCTATGCCTAGTCACACTTGATGAAGTACTTAAAAATTTTAACACACAGTCACTTGATTTGTCACAGTCTGAAGCTTCCTATTAAAGTATTCTTCACAAAGGGATCAAATTAGCACTACAGCTTCTGAAGGTTTGGAACTTTTTTTGCTACCATGACATTTTCTATGTTATGTAGTTGGATCTGTTCCAGCTTTTGCTTTATCTTTGTTTGCACTGTAAAAACTAGATGCTTATCCAAGGGTGTACAATCTTTAAATAGTATTTGAATGACTCTAGAAAAACTTTGTGGGCCTGCTATTGGAGTTTGCTTTCTCTACAGAAAGCTGGCACTTCTGAATAAAGAACAGTAGCTTGGTAAAAAACATGAGTTTTTAAACATGTTTTCCAGTGTTGGGGGTAAGAACACAATCTCATTCTTATTAGTTAAGGTTACAGAAATAGGTCACATACAGATAACTATCTTTAGCAGACAATTTAAAAAGTACTGCTGGGAAAGGCAATGACAGATGTATAAAATTAACATTAACATTAATCACCTCTATTATTTCTGTGTATTTCTTCTCTTCCCCCTGACAAAATTGCAGGTATCCTAATAAACAGAAACCAAGTAAGATTTTTCTAAGGAGTACCTAATGTCATAAAAATTTATATGAGAAATGCGTAACCCTCCTCAAGACTTGGCAAATACAAATGAGGTTTCTTGCCATGCAGTGATACTGTTTAGTAAGATTAACTGTTTGGGAATTTGAGATCATAAGGATAATGAGTTGCAAGACTGGACTGTAATAAGTTTGAATGCTGAATCCCCTAAACGGTTAAAAAAGATGGGGGACGAGGGTGGTAGAAATAGCCATTTTTCGTGTTTGGAGAATCACCAGCAATCCAGAGAACTTTTCCAAATATATTTCCTTTGGTGACAAAACAAGTCATTCCTGAGAATTTCCCCCTAATGCACTGCAGGTCCCCTTTGTTTCTATCAGGAAACAAAAATAATAATAATTTAAAAAAAAAAAAAAATCAAGTAATAAGAAAAATACAGGTATAGTGTTCAGCTCAGGAAAAAAAAAAAAGTCAAGCAGAAGTCTTTACGGAAGGGTTCTAACCTTGGGTAAAAGGAAAAGATTATTTTATTCCAGATGGTATAGTCTACAAACTCTACTAAGGATGAGACCTTAATAAGTCAGTTTGTAAAGACAGAAAGTGATCCACATTTCTTTGTGGAGACTATTTAAGATGATAGAGAAGGAGTACTTTTGAAGAGTGAGTACATATTTTCATATATTGGTTATATTTACAAAAATACAAAACCTCAAAAAAAACATTTCTTAAACCAACTGTGTTACAAATATTTAATGTTGTGTCTTAAGCTTTTCCTGTACATATAAGGATGCTGCTGCAGAAATAAGTATCATTTGAATTAACACAGATGCAAAAATAGTTTTCAGAGTTTTTTTTCAATTAGAAATTTCTATATTAGTGCAACTCAACAAAAAGCTGAGCTCACACAACACTGGACATTTTATAAATACGGAACTGAATTATTTTCATGAATGTATTCAGTTTGCACTCAATTACTTGGCAAGCCAAACATGAGATGAAAGGCTGAAGCAAAAGCTGAATGCAGAATGAATTAGATGATCATAACCAGAAATGGGTACAATGATGCACGGGCATATACGAATATCTCAAAGTTAATAACCTCTCAACCTACTGAATTACTGGATAAGCTATTAATTCAACAAACGCACTTCTAACTATTTCTTCAGCTGAACCCAAGGTGTCTTTTTCAAAAGAGGAGTTGTAATAAAAATACATTTAATTAAAGTCCAAGAAATAATCACCAAAACAACTATAAACTTATCCTGAAGTGTCTAAATAAAAACATTCATATCTGATATTTTCAGTACTGTATATTTTTTACTTCAGATTATATATTTTTTTCTAGAAGTGTCATTCATCTTCAAAAGTATAATGACTCTCTAAATGAAATGACTGGTTACATGGACTGTTTCTACCGCAACAAAAATATTGCCTTCTTGGTTTCATAAACTGTCTTTCCCGGTGATCAAAAAACCAGACTCTATTCTATGCAATTTCAGTTTTGACCTCATGAAATTTATAAACTGACAATGAAACAGCAAGCTGCAAGAAGCAAAATAGGCAACATGTCATTTGCACATAAAATGTAGCAGACGAGACATACTCCTGAAAGTCTGAACAAGGAAGGTACCACTATCTGATTATATAAATGGGCATATATAACAAGTTTCAATTTTAGGAAACCACTCAGGGAAGAACATATTAAGAACTATCAAATTATCATTGCATGGAAGCTCAAGCACACTTAATCTATAAGTAATCACATGCTATGCTTCATAACGTGGTAAAGTTACAATATGAAGAAACACAGCAGATCAAACTCTACTCTGGGTTATTCCAGTTATCATGGAAGAATCAACTGCCAGCAAGACTCCATTTGTTAACAGCGATTATCCTTTTAAAAACTAAGGTAAAAAGAAAATACGGGTTCAGAAGACAGTCACAAAAATGCATGGAATAGAAGTTTGTTAGAGCCCAGCAATCACCATCACATTTCATCACTCATAAAGCACAAGAACAGAAGTCAGAGTGAGTGTGAAACCTACAATGAAAGTAGCATTAAATACTTTCAATCATAGAATGGTTTGGGTTGAAAGGGACCTTAAAGATTATCTAGTTCCAACCCCCCTAGCAAGGGCAAGCACATCTCCCACCAGACCAGGCTGCTCCAAGCCCCATCCAATCTGGCCTTGAACTCCTCCAGGGATGGGGCAGCCACAGCTTCTCTGGGCAACATGTTCTAGTGTCTCACCACCCTCGCAGCAAAGAATTTCTTCCTGAGATCTCATCTCAATCTCCCCTCTTCCAGTTTGAAGCCATTGCCCCCTGTCCTATTACTACATGCTGTTGTAAAAAGTCCTTCTCCAGCTTTCTTATAGGCCCCCTTTAAGTACTGAAAGGTGGCTCTAAGGTCTCCCCAGAGCCTTCTCTTTTCCAGGCTGAACAATCCCAACTGTCTCTGTCTTCATAGGAGTACTCCAGCCCTCTGAGCATCGTCATAGCCCTCCTCTGGACCCACTCCAACAAGTCCATGTCCAACTTGCTTTATTGTAACACACCTTCCCTAGATCTCCTAAACAGGAACAGAATCTGGGCTTGGACTGGTCTGTGTTATGAGCCATTAAGGCCGCTGCTAGGTAATAAAGATGGCCAAGGAGCCCTCAGCAAACTTAAAGTAACTCCCTGCATCTGACAGTCATCACTGACATTTAACAATAAATCAGTGTATGCTGAGAGCTTCATATTACTGCTTCCTTAATCCAGTATTAGCTCTTTCATTATTTTAATCAGAAACTCTTTGATTGTTCATAGCAATTTTTCCTTAACGTTTGGGAGGAACAGACAGAATTGTAAATACTGACATACCAGTTATGTTGACATTTTACCCTAAACGGGAAAATACATGATGCAAACCGTCTTGTTCTTAAACCTTAGAACTATCCTCAGACACAGTAACTTTAAGTGCAGGGTTCTCTGTGCAGTGTATTTCTCCTGCACCGAAGCAGGTAGTGAGTACCCATTAAATATGCCAGAGCCTTCAAATAACAACAGTATCATTTTCCCTCAAGCACCACAATAGGCAATAATATATGAAGGTGCAGAGGTGGAAAATATCCAGGCCTGAAGCACACGATTTTCAATGAACTGTCCAGAGAGGTTCCCAGCAGCGTTTCTATGTTCCTATGGACCAGAAGCTGTGAAGCTTTTAGTGTCTTTCATTTGGGAACATTGTATGACTTACAGGAGCTTACACTACATGACTGAAGGACTTCTACTAAGATTAACGCCTCCTGAAGTAGCTGATATGAATGTATGCACAGTGTTAAGTCCCCGCTATGATTTAACAATTTTATTTTAAGAACAAGCTTGGACAATGAAGCATGCTCATGCTTCCCTGATCCCCACTTCCTTATCCTCTGCAAAGGAATGCAGAGCTCCAAGGGATATAGCCTATTCTGCTTCCAGTACGCATTAACTGGAGAACAGAAGCTACAGACAAGAACCGTGCCATCTTGTTACAGCTACATCTTGCTTTATGCCAGATGCAGGCTACTGAAATACCAGTACAGGTGGCCTCATTCAGTCTTCCAATGTGGATATGACAAGGCAGAAAACAGGCTGTGAGGATCAGCAGCCAGTTCATGAACATGGATGCAACTCGGAGTAAAGGAGGATGCAGTTATTTAGAACTGCTGTTTCCCCTTAAGCTTTGCCCATTCTAACTTTAGGCACCTGCTAAAACCAGACACCTTTTCCCTTCCCCCTCTTCCCAGTCAGTCATTTTTCTTGTGCTAAATCTCATTGCTTGTAATAGCGCAGTGCAGTTCAGCGTTCTTCCAGATCAACCAGATCCTAACCAGATCCTAACTCAGCCAAACTAACCAACCAAAGAGGCTGGGTTGAGGTTTTTTCATGGCATTGCTTAATTGCAACAAACATTAAAAAAAACAGTACATCAACTTGATGCTGCAAATCATCGTGCCAATGCATATGCTGGTAAAAGCACTTTTAAAAATCTTCAGTATACTAATAAATTTGCTGAAAAATTAAACATTGATAACTGCTAATATTTTTACTAAGAATCTTTCTATCCTCTTCTGCATTACAGGAAATGGTTTCACCTTCTTAATGCTTTTTCTGGAACACTGATAGAGAATGACTAGAAGTGAATCAGTTAAAAACTGAACTAAATTTTCTCTTCCCAATTTATCTGCTTATTAATTGCCTACTATTAAGGATATTACAGTTTAAAAGTCCTCCCTCATCCTAAAAATTATGGCAGTAAAATAGTTTGCAATCAATTTCACGAACAACTCAAATTTTTGCTTTCAGATGTGATAAAAACCAAGCTTGACTCATTCAAAAACTCTTCCAGCAGAACTCCCACACGCTGCTGGCAGACAGATAAATCCTAGAAAAAGCCAGGGCAATAAGTGACCTCAATATGCTTTCAAAATCCAGAATAATAATGTTAATGAGTTAATGTTAACTGTAAAATACTGAGAAAAAATCTTACATCTCTTACATCATCTCACTGGTTAAAAAAAAAAGTACAAAACTATCATCGAGGATAATATCCTAATTACATAAGCTAAAATGATCAAAGGTTGTGCTCTTACAGTTTTTTTAAAGGCTTCAAGAACTTGTTATAATAATTATAGGATGCAAACAGCTTTGTAAGTAAGTGGAAATAATCCACAATGTCAAATAAATTAAGATATTTTACTTTATTGTATTTTTACTTACATTTGCACTTATTTTAAAATATCATGTAAGCCAGTCTTGACATTTGAAAGTACAGAACTCTAGAAGAGAGAAAATTTCTCTTAAGACAGCACTTTTATAAATAATATAATTTTCTCTTTTTAAATAGAATTTTTTTTTTTTAACTGGAAAAGAACTGAAGATTCATGCAAACTCTGGAAATTTGATCTCTTCACAGTTTTCAGAATCATTTTTTTGTCCTAAGATAAGACTTCGTTTTTGGTTTTGGTTCCAGACTTGAAGAAATAATTAGATTTCACTTGGTTTTGCACTGCCAGTAACACAGATAATGCAAAATCATAACCCTGTCTACAGAAAGACAAAGGAGACACACACACAGTTCTAAAAAAAAAAAAAAAAAAAAAAGTCTGTGAAACTCAAGACCTGAAAATCCCAAACACTGAAAAGACAGTAAGTTTAGCCTGTGGCAGAAACTACAATCAAATACACAGAAGTTTTTGCATGAACTTGTGAAATAGACACTTTTATTTCTGCATCAAGCACATTACTAAAATGAGGAATTCATCGGTTTCACAAACTTATTGTACTGCAGAGAGTCAAAATGCCCTACAGGTAACATCTGCCAATTACATCTTTCTAATCACCTACAGAACATGGACAAAAATCTCAGAGACATTATTCCAGCATACACGGCTGCTGTTGACAGTCTTTTGTGGCATCACTGCTATGTTTCCAAACCCACGAGGTATTTGGGGAAGCAAAAGGAGTCCCCAGGACATTACTCTAGTAGAGTAGATGTGCAACTCTGGGCTCAAGGACTTCAGGCTGCCTGTTTTGAACATGTACCATGATAGCCCCTGCCCTTATTCAGCCACTAGAAATCATAAAACAACTTTTATTCCTGAAAGTAAATTACAATCTGGATTTTCCTTGCAAACCTAAACACAGTTAAATAGATAAAGCTCATGAAATAAGCTTTAGAAATCAGATATCACAGCTAACAGGAAAAAAGCTTGCACCTAAGAAAGCAAAACATGCTAGTGCAATAATCCTGTTATTATACTATACCTCTGGCATCAAAGAATATCCTCCACCTGGATGGCTCACATGGCCTTAAATACTTGATAAATGCGTTTTCCAATCTATAACTCCAAAGACTATAATAATCACACGTCATTTGGATTTTCTGTAACTTAATAAAATTCAAGAGAGTTCCTCAGAAATACGGTGGTTAAGCTACAGTACTGCTATATAAATTTAGTTCAAAAAGGCCTCTTGATAAAAAGCTAGGTTAAAGTATCTAAACTGTCCAAAGGTAGTGTCTGGAGAAATGCTTCAGTTCTTTATGAGTCTTTGTGGATGCTTCTATTTACAACAACAGCAGATCAAGTAAATTTTATTTGTTTGCAATATGCATCATCACAGGTGGACCTGGTATCTTAGAAACATGTAAAAACTTAGGTTCTTGCTAGTATAGCCTAAAGACAGAAACAAAACAGAGAAAAATCAAACTCAAGAGCAGATGGCACTGAGTAAGATCGCAGCAGAAAACCTAAATAAAATACGAAAGACAATAAAATTAACACCTTAAAAACAAACCAGTGTACTTCTGCAATAGGTATGCTTCTATAATGGTGCTGTACTTCTTTTGGTGGCTATTTAAAGCTTCTGGCATGGAAAAAGACACACAAATACATTTTCAAGATAAGCCAACTAGAAGTCAACTTCTGCACCAGAAATAGAGAGCTCTCTGCTCCAGCCACATTTAACTAGCTTGACTAATGAGGTCCTTTAACAGAAGTGCTGAACTATTCACCTACTGTACCTTTCAGGGAAAATACCAAGTACGTAATTTCCACTTTGTCAGAAAAAAAAAGTTTGTTCTTTTTAAATGAAATGGAAAACCATCTGACATTCTGAGGCACGTCTGGAACCTCATGAAAGTTACTATGGGATCTGCTCCTCTCAACTAAGTTTACTCTTCTGGGATTTTTTACTAACAATTAAAATACATACAACAAATAAGCCCCTATTTACTGAAATTGTAATACCTAGAGTGTGAGTAGACAACACAAATACGGAGGACTAGAATGCCATTTGTGAGTAAGTATCTAGTGTGATGGAAGAAATTAGACATAAAGAATTTCTATGGCCAGATACACATTTTAACAAAAGCTTAACATCAGTCTTCTGATTAAAGACCTCTGGAGTAATTAAAAACAGCTACAGATGCAGTCAGTACCTAACTCCAACAGAAGCAGACCTTACCACAGAGTCCTATATCAGATAATACATGGAATTTTTCCACTAACTGCAATGCAACACTATAGCAGGGCTACATGGGCAGTATGTATAGATTATCAGGCTGACAGCAACAAGGAATGAGATGAAGGAAAGCAGCCATAACCAAGACGCACAGAGAAGCTAAAAGCCAGAAATGAGACTGCTTACCTTATCTAGCAGAGTGATAAACACCAGCCAGACTCCAAGAGAAGTCCTTGGCTGGTCAGGAAAGCTCAGTAGGGTTGACCCTTAGGAAGCCATCATACAGAATCACCAGCTGAAGCAGCCTGAGGACCTTCCTCCCCTCACAGGTGGTTTATATTCAGCTGATTGCAACCAGTTCAAAGCCAACACAGGGAAACACCAGCTGAAGCAGCCTAAGGACAATCCTTCCCTCACAGGTGGTTTATATTGAGCTGATTGCAACCAATTCAAAAGGCTCCTTTCTTTTTGGGTCCTATACAAAACTCACCAGCTATGACCTACCTTACAGCTTACTTCTGTTGCCTTTCAAAGAACTAGCCAAGCTTAGCCACGAAAGTTTGGGATTTCATGTAGATGAAATTCTGTAATCAAGTAAAGCAGGAAGTCAGACTGTATGACCACAGTCAGTCTCTTCTAGCATTAAATTTTCTAAGTATTATGTGCACTGTAAAAAAAAAAAATAAATAAAATCCAAATCGATAGATAAAAGAACTGCCAGACTTGATTTAGTACTCCAAAGAATGGTACCGCAAACTAAGAGGAGTCCCAAATATACTAAAAGCTACTGATAATAAAACTGTAATACAAACAGCAAAGTATATTTCACAACTTACAGAATGAAGGCTACATGTTACTATGTAACAAAAACGACATAAATCTGTACTGGAGCCTAGAGGCACTCTCGAGTATCCCTATGAAAAGGGAAATATAAGCCTAGATGAAGGTTAAAAAAAATCTTTTTCTGGACTTCATCAAGTGATCTCCTGCAATCACACATTTTAATAGATACAGAATATCTATTATACATAATGCACAAAATAGAAAACATGATTTTCATAGCTTAATTACGACATTACAAGCGTGTAAATAATAACACATTAAAATATATGATTGGAAGTTCAAGTTCAAGTAAGCATCCAGAAATTGAAACGCACTGCAACATCTTATTCTGTTCTCTAACACCTTCACAAGTCAGCAGGAAGCCTGGTAAGAACCAATCATTGTAGACTACATCCTACTGAAGTCCAAGGCAGAAACCGGCAAGCTACCTACAAATACATTTCAAATAATTCAGGTGCTGTTCCAACAGAGATATTGGTTAATTGTTTCTAATATATATTCACCTTCTCCTGTCAAATAAAGAAAAACACAACTAAACCAAGATATCTCTTATGGGCTCCTAAGAGAGACTGGACTAGCTCATAGAAAAAACTAACAGAAAATTTCCTAGAATCCACATGAAGGCACTCCATAATCTCTTGGAAGGTATCTGAGACCAGCTTCCACTACATGCTTTATTTTTGAATAAAGAAAAGCATGATAAGCAGTAACTCTCATAACATAGTAGAAATGGGAATTCTGTAAAACAAAGGCCTATGTAAACAAATTCATCAGTAAAAACACATACATGAAATAGCCCAAGGAATTTGTACACAAGAGCTAGCAAGGATTTGATTACACTGTGAGCTGGGCAAAAAAGGATGAAATAAATGGTAGGAAGAAAGCTGATTGCTGAACAAGATCAGTTGTAGGATTTTAACTTCACAAGGTATTCTTAAGAATAGGCTCCTGACGGAACCAAATTAAACTATCACCTAACTTGTAAATTATAATTTTCAGAACAACTTGGGAAGCTTGTCCCGCTCCCCAAATATATTATTTGCTTCATACATAGTATAATTGTGGGGGGGAGTGGAAGAAACAAACAACATATGTGGCTCAGCTGGAAATATGTAACAGGAGGGCAAAGTGTGTTTTCATGAGAACTATATACTCCACTCTGATTTTGTAGTCCACAAAAAATTCTGTCTTTAACTGATTCCCCCCCCCCCCCCCACTCTAATTACTTATGACTCGAGAAATACTTTATATACTCTTATATGGATGTAATTTATGGTATATTGGATTTATTGTAATCAAGACTGAGTAGCAGCTAAAATTAAAATGGTTAATGCATTTATTAGTTTTCATAGTGTCTCTGTTTTTAAGAGCTTATGTGCATATAAGATTATACCTGCTGAATTAATGGGAATAACATTATAGTGAGATGAATCTGTAGAATTTCACAGTACCATTGTTCAAACTATGACTCTGAGAGCCTAAATGAAGTAAATATGATAATTTTCTGTATTTGAAATACTGCTCAAGCATTAATATACCCTATTTTATTGACTATGCAGAAATTAATTAATGCAAAAAAAATTTCTAGTCTTACATTTTTTCTTCAAATTAATACCTTTATGTTGAACTTGGTGTGCAATTTCTTGATTTTCATTGTCAGTTTTGTATAAAATGGTCACATCATTAAAGACTGCGGATATTTTTTAATCCCTCCGTCATATTGGTAATTTTAAAATTTAATCATCCTTTCCATCATTTAGGATACTTGATTGGCCCATGAATTTAATCAGAATGTTTATTAAGCATATCTATGAAAAACAAGGGTTCTCATTAAGGGGAACTGGTCAAGCTTTTACATTGACAGCTGGTATGCACTCCGGTCACCAGAGGTTCTGAACCAACACTGATTAAAGAAAGGTGATTCAAACTAACTTGTTATTCTGACCTTGATTCAATTGTTTATTGTTCAGTTCTTTGGGCTTCTCTGTATTGCTGTCTGAACTGCAACACAGAAACACTTGAGCAATACAGAAGAATGACCCAGTTTCAAAGTTGAAAGTAGCTAACTAGGGCAGTACAGAGCTCAGTACAACCTTAGCTAACTTTTTTTTGGCCACATTACTTCCAAAATTTAGCTTCAAAGTATCATATAGGGCCTGTTGTCCCATGGAACCTTTCTTTTCACAAAAGGACAAACGGTCAATTGAATACAACCGCATTATGCTCATTTTATTATGTGGGCTTCCAAACAGATCCTCAGTAGGTGAAAGATTCAATGCAGTATTGAAGTCCTCAACATCTCCAGCTTACCAAGTAGAAGTCTGTATTATATTATTCTTTGTACGCAACCAGTTTTTGAGACTTGAAGGGCAGAAAGGTTAAAGAGCAGGAGGAAAGGTCAAGCCAGATAAGTAAAAGTCCATATTTCATAGAATTACTGTTTTACTTATCACTTTCCTTGAGATTTGACAGGCATACTAGTGATTAGGTTATCACCTTCAAATAGATTTATAGGCTCTAGGGAATTTTTATTCAACTTACCCTTGGGGATGTCTTGATATAATGTTTCTGCGTTGGCATTTGTGATTTTTAAAGGTCTCACAAAATAATGAAGACAGACATAAGCAGCAAATATCTTCGGATTCACTAAATATTCTGGTAGCAAATATTTAACAGTATTTTAAATACGTCTGTTTGCACTGCACATTGCTTTTGAATGCACACTGTTACTGTTCAAAGATAGCTTTTCCACTTTGGCTAATTTTGGTATTTGGCTTTTATCATCAGTAGTCTTGTTTGATGCAACATTAATTAATTTCAAGGGATTCCTTCATATTAATTGGACAGGTGAGCGCTGAAGCAAATACAGTAATGGATCTAAGCTTCTCGTATGCAGGAACAAGTGTGTACGCTCTGTTACAATACAGCCAGCAAGAATTTAAATAGGGAATTTTGAAAAAGCTTGTACACTTCGTTAGAATCAAATGCAGCTGAAGCACTGCCTTGCAACTACACGTCATAATCCATGGAGAAATCAGCAGCTGATTTCTCAAAATATTTCTCAGTCTGTTATTGGCAGAGCTGTAATCATCACTATAAGTTCTCACAAAAAGTGATACTGCCAAGTTCGCCACAGAAGTGGTATTGCCATTCCATCTCTACCAAGAAAAAAAGCGTCAGATACCATTTTATGCAAAATAAAAATCATAGCATTGCTGTTAGAAGGAGCAACCAGAAGGGACAGCAAGATCTACAGACTGCTGCCAGTTCAGCATTAAGATTCTCCTTCTGGCTGATTTGTGGACTTCTACTTCATTATTCTGGATTTCAATGTCTTCTTTTTTTTTTTGTAAAATCAGCCAACAGCTCTATGACAGGGCTGTGAGTCTCATTTCAAAAGCAAAGATTTCACTGCCATCTCAGTGACCAACTCCTCCGCTAAGAAGTCTCTCAGATTAAACCTAATTTTGTTTTTTCAGTTTCACTGGGTCAATGTACAACACCTGTGTACAAAAATGAATGAGATATTTTTCATACTTTGTTATCACCCATCAAATATTCATGTGGATAGCACGGGCATCTGAATATTATGACAACTGTTCAGAAACAGGACAAGAACATTTCCCCACAGGAAGAAGCTTACTCAATTTACTGTTTCTTCAGCTTCAGAAAGTAGATACCTATTTGTCTGGGGGCAGGGGAGGGAGAGGAGGGAGAACTGTCACTATTCCTTTCACCCGTTTGAGACAAAAACATTGACCGTCAGCTAGATTCTGACAATTGGCTGTTATTAAACTCCAACTTGCTAGGGCCAGCTGTGCCTAATTTGAGTCACTGGTGCAAAAATAACCAGTCAGCAGGAATTGAGGCAATTATGGGTAATTCTGCTGTAGAGCAGTCCTGCATCAGTATCTCTGGATTAACTTTAGGCTGGCACTCCAAGGTGATTGAGCAAAGAACACAAGGCTTCAGTAAAATCATCAGCAGCTGAAATCAGGTTTTATATAAACTGATTTTGGAAGTCTGTAACCTGTATTTAAATTCATCTACAGGCAGATTGTCAAATTTTTTTTAGTACCTGAAGGTGCACAGAAGTACATATTAATATTTTCAAGGGGCTGTTTTACAGTTAAATATCCAGCCCATATGTTAACCTATAATCATTTTGCAAACCAATCAAACTCTAAATATGTTTAGCAATTTCTATACCTTGCCTTGTATGTGCTCTGTTAGATGACAAATAATACATTCAATTTTCCTTTTTTAAAAACACACCACCTTAATTTTAAGAAAATACTTCCTTCTCCCTAGTTGAAAAACATATCAGGCTATCATTGTAAGTACTGCTATGAAATGCATAGAATAAACAAATTCAGAGAGTAAGAAGTATTATTCTAAGCAGTCAGCCTTAAATTCTGTTTCTATGTAAAAACAGAGTAAGTAGAAATAAAATTTTAAGTAACCATGCCATTATGACAAAAGACTCCAGAAAAAGTGG
The DNA here is from genome assembly GCA_028565335.1 of Limnodromus scolopaceus. NCBI lineage: Eukaryota > Metazoa > Chordata > Aves > Charadriiformes > Scolopacidae > Limnodromus > Limnodromus scolopaceus. The sequence goes on from JAOXNO010000063.1 coordinate 17,982,873, forward strand.
TACAACTTCACACTGCAAGATGTAGTTTATTTTAAGCTTTTAATATGAAAACAGCAACCAGATGTGCTGTATCACTTAAATAGCTTCATTACAAAAATAATATACGGAAACAAATCATGAACCCAGCAAGCAGCTTAAATTTCACAGAGTCCAGTCATAATAGCAGTACTAGCGAGTCCAATATAAAACATCTGCAGCTTTGTTTTTAAAGATGGCACTCAGCCCTTCTGACTGTTGTGTAACTCTAACAGAGAAAACTTCTCATAGAGAAAATTAACAGTATCTTAATTGTATGTGGGAATTACTATAACTTCCAGTCTTTCAGCTTCTTAGGATAGATGTGACAGACAAAAGTATCAGGTATACTGACACTGTTTCCTTCAGTCAGCTTCTGTTGAAACAACGCATAGGCTCCCTACCTCTAACAAGGTATAATTTAGGACATCAAGCCTCTATTCAAGCTAATAAGTAGATCCGTGTCCCTTCAATTATTTATTCCTCTGGCAGACAATTCCATTAACCCCCTCCTGTGCAATAATTTGTTCTGCCACATGTTAGAAAAATTATTTTCCAGCTGCTCAGCAATACTGCTACAGTAAATTGAAAGTATTTCCTGGTAGACAGCTGATACTCAGCAGAGAGGTGAACAGTGACATCTGATACATGGAGGGTAATGTAGTAGTAAATAGTGTAAGACAAATGTTAAGTTTCTCCAGCATGATGTTTGTGGACTGACAGCAAGATGACATGCAAAAAACTGATGAATTATTCACTCAGCTCAAGAAATAAATTAAAGCTTTTCCTGCTATATAGGTGAGACCCAAGCACGAAGTGAACACTAACCCGTTACATAGAAGTTAGCTTAGTAGTAAGCAGTACAACACAAACATGGTTAAGTTCACCCGCCACAACATTTGTAGACTTACCATGAAAAGATATGTAAAATAATAATGAATTATTCACTTAGCTTAGGTAAACAAGACACCATTTCATTTTCTGCACCCAAGAGGACTGTCTGGTGAGTTGGTAAGAACAAATGCATTATGACAGCAGTCTTTGCTTCTGTACTTTATTTTATAGGAGCCTGCACAGCTTAGAAAGATACAAACCTAGTGGAGGTTTTGCAAAGCATTTTACAGCTACACCAAATGGTATGTCCACAAGAGGTACAAGTTTCTAAATGGCTACCCAGTAGCACAAAATTTTAGACAGAGTGGTGAGTTAACAGCAGAAGTGCTCCCAGTATGGTGGAAATATACAACTAGGAAGGCAAGACAACTAAGGGTTTGTTACTAACATCTCTTATTCTTGAGTTAGAATAGGGTGAAGATTACTGGAAGGTCATGTACTTACCTAATGTATGACCAAGAAACAAAGAATTAAGCAGCAGCCACAAAAAAATGAACAAAACCCCCACTCCATTCAGGAAGTCGTGTTCGACAGCACATATACCAGATGTTTCTAGACAGAAGTGGTATCAGCAACTGGTAAATCAAGAGCAATTGGCTGAATTTATCTTTCTACCATCTCTCTTCATTTTTGTGAGGGACTTGTGTTGTTTCTGCTGGTTCATTTTCCATATATTCAATCAAAAGTTACGTATCTATCTTTTTAGTTTGACCATACACACATATACACACATACATATGAGTTAATCCTGTCTTATGGTTAGAGGATAGGAGATCATTTTTCATGAGGAATTTGACCAGAAAAGAAATTATATAGTTTTAAAAAACACATACAGAAACAGAAATCCAGCCACCAGCAGAAGCCAGATTAATGCAAAGAAAAGACACAGCATGCTAATATATGTGACAGAAAACTGTCAACCTAATTTCTCAATAGAAAATTTAAAATTCCAAGCTTAAATAGTTTACCAAAAATTACACAATAAATCACTGCTGAATTCTGAAAGTAATCCCAAACCTAATCCCCAAACCACAGCAAGTCCCCAGGGAATTACTTACGGATGTATTTTTCACTGAAATTGTGCTTTCTCTTGTTTCCATTGTATTTAATAAAACCATGGCTGAACGCCCTTTAAATTTTTTATACTATATTTCATAAGCAGCACGCAGAAATGAGCACAGACTGAAGCCGTTCCCTCACTCTTTGCAGGCCGGTCAGCCCCATGCAAATCCCACCCGCCATTTCCATCCTGAGGAGACAAGTTCTGTGAGGGTCCCCTGAGGGGCCCCCCCGCTGCTCCTTCCCACCCCCACCAGAGCGAGCTGGGCACAGTCATCTTCCATTTGGGGACTGGGAGATGGTTCAAAATGGACAAAAGTAACTCATTAAATGCAAAACATTTACCTCATCTTAAAGCATGACACTGGCAGGGAGCAGCAGGACTGTGGCCGGCAGTTCAGCCATGTCCTCGCTGTGGGGCCGCAGGCCTAGCAATGCCCAGTGGGCCTGGGGACAGGGCCCAGGGCCTCCTGCAGCCCCGGAGAGGACTGCCGGGACACCGGGAAGCCATGCTGGGACACCAGGAAGCTGCATCAGGGCTGGGGTCTGGGATCTGGGTCACACCCATGAGGCACCAGGTTGCTGAGGCAGAGGCCCACACGAGGCAGGCAGCTCCCCTCAGATGGCCACCCACGCCCAGGGCTGGCAACCAGCACAGGTTGCCACCCAACCCCCCCTGACCTGACCGCCACTGCAGTCCTTAAACCCAGGTTTGAGTGAAGAAATATGTGTTTGGAAAAATTCTTCTGGGTCATTGCAAGCTGTCAAGGAAACTGGGAAGTAAGTATAACCAGAATTGTAGAGCCACTGCAACGTACTGTACTACTAATTGTTCCTCATGCTGAAGTGATTCTTAATTAACTTGAGAAACTGTGTACCAAACAGTATTTCTAAGCTTTTTACATCACCTATTTACCTGCTTATATTAGCTGCAGGTAGAGCCATCATTTTCTGGATCATTTTAAAGGAAATCTAGGTTGCCATAAGGAAATTTTATATATCCCACGCTGATTGTATTTATGCAATAATGAAGCTGCAGCTGAAGAGGACTCAATATAGTCACATCACTGAATTCAGCAGAAAAATTTGTTTTATTCTAGAATTCAGGATGCTGCTAGTCAATAGAAAAAGTAGAAGTACTCTTGACATTATGGGAAGACATGAAATATCACTTATATGCTTATCAGCCAGACCGAGAGGGACAGTCGGGAAGGACTGAGCAAGGACACTGGGATGGAAAGTCTGTTCCTGGATATAAAGGGACTGAGACAGCTAAAAATGAGCCCAGGAAAAAGCCTCTGTCTAGGTGAAGAGAGGCAAGAAGACAGGCAAAGAAAGGGAAAAGTGGCATGTATGAAGCAGTCCATTGGAACAGGACATGCAATTTAACTATTGTTTTTACAGGAGATGTCTGAAATCTACCAGTAAAGTGTTCCCTCCTGTCCGTGGCTGGTTGATGTGGCAGTAGTAAGCTGTTATGCTCAGCAAGGTACTCTGCTGGGCTGTGCAGCGAGGTCTGAGGACTACATTGAAAAGCTTATAAACTGATGCTGGAAGTGGAACACCAGTATGATGTAAAACCATTGAAGAAATTTCACTGAGCAAGGAGAGCCATGAGTCTGAGGACCGCAAAAGTATACTTCTAAAACGTTAAGAATAAACGTTCCCTGAAAATAATGATTTAGCTGTCTAATATTTAGTGAGGGACTAGTGGATGATACACAAACCCACTGTACCTTTGTTTATTGTTTCAGTTCCTGAAGAAACTAGAATGTAAATGCACCATTGTTACAAAAGAAAAAAGGACTGTCTTATAGTCAGAACAGCTGAATACTGGTTTATAACAGAAATTAGAATTGCCTTTGTTGTACAATTCATATATAATGCTAGGTAATCCCTTTATTCAGGTTTTCCTATAGGTGGTCATTTTCCTCATGGAAAGCATAATGTCTTCCTTATTTCCCTAGCACACAGATTTAAAAATTGATCTTGTTTACAGATATGTTACTACAGCAACTAATTAAGTCAATGAAGCTATGGTATAAAAATATAAAGTTCCATATAATGATACATGAATATGCTGAAAATACCAGCATTTGCTTTCTCATTTTGGGCACCCTGTATGAGAGAGTATTTTTATCTTCTTTCTGTGCCCTGATTCCCCAGTTATAATTCCCTAGTTACATGGAGAATTTCATCTTACTGTTTTGACAATAAATAAACAAATGGTCTCAAAGCACTTAGACTTTTCAAATTCTGTACAAAAGCCAGATAGGAGCTAATTCCATCTTAATACCATGTTTTTACTTGCATATCATAACTTAGGACAAGAAATGGAACAAAAACGAGCATTATGTGAGCACTGTCCATCTTGTAAAGGGGTTAGAGTCCTGTGGAAATAACATGATGATAGTTTTAAAGACATTCTAATTGTAATTCGTATTAGTAACAGACTGATTAAGAGTGAACAAACAACACTAATTACAAAAAATCCTCAACTCCGATGAGTTGGTATTTTTAAATAGTATTATGTTTGCAATGCTATCTGTATGTCTCAACAATAAACAATATTTAGAACAGTAGCTGAACTAGAAAAAGTAGCAAAACAATAAATCAAAAACAGATAAACCCTCTAAGTAGTGCTTCAATTCTCGGTAAGAATACAAATGGAAAGTTTTGGGGTTTTTTTTTTCTTATTTAAAAAAAGTGCGTTAGAACAAGCCTGTAGAAAGATGATTGATGGAGTACGGTGGTACTGTGAGCAATATTCTGGAAATGTCTCAAGAGAGAGCCTATAAATTTGAGTTCACACATCCTTGCCTTTCACAGATCACAGTTCCACAAAGCAATGTCTTCTAGATGACCTTCCTCTGTCACACTTGCTTTATGCGTTGTCTCTGTCTTAACGCAGACACTTCTACCGGGTTTTTTAGCAAATCGACAGGGAGGGGCAAACAAATGGCTTGGCAAAAAGTTACCCCAAACCTTCAAATGAACTGTCTGGCTAGAATCCAGTCAAGAAATTAAATATGCTTTCAAACTCAGTGGGTCACATTAAGAAAAGGAGAAGGGAAGAACTCTTATTGTTACTGCTGGACAGAAAGACCAGGTTGATATTTTTGCCTGAAAAACTCCAGAAATATTTTCGCTTTCTATTGTATCTGACCCTGGTGTCTGTAACACTAAGAATAATTTCTAATAGCCATTAGCTGAAGTTTAAATGGATACAGAATCTATACAACACCAACCTTAGAACAGATTTCAACAACATAGACCAGATACTTGAGACTTGGGAACATATCAAGTGTAATGAATAAATTCCTAATTGGGAAGCTGAAAGTTTGTATAAATGCTTTCATAGCATTAATTGTCTCACTTGTAAGACTAGTGACAGAGAACAGCAAAGGAGAAAAGCTATTTCTGCATGTACAAAAGCAGGAACATCCAAAGAAACTGATTGTGCCTAACTCAAATCATTAATTCCTTAAAAAGTGACAAAAAGTGGAGATAACTGGATGATAAAAATAAAATAGCAAATAAAGGACTATATGAAAAAGATACACTCTTCTGGCAATTTTGTTTTTATAAGAACTTTCAGTTCTCTGAGAGTTGCTGTATAAAGTCTTCAACTGTGTCATATAATGGAACATTTTTTGAAAGGACATTCAAAAAAGGCTGCCCTTCAAGACAACATGTATTCTGAACTCTACTATCTGGTACATTTACAATACACTACAAAGTCCATTTGCTTCTAATTTTAAATGGAGATCTAGTGTAGTAATAGATTTGATCTGAACTTGTTTTTAATTACCTTTATAGTCTGTTGTAATAAATTGGGTTACCTTTCATCACACTTCTTGTGTGGCACAAAACAAATGAATATAAACCGGCATAACATGCAATATACTTAAAATGCTTTACTTTTACATTTTAGTGAAAATGAATGAGGTAGTGGAACAAATCTTCCCCTAGGATGGCAATTTCAGCTTTAATTACACCTTCAACTGTTAAGACCTCACTTCTGGTAACAAACTATCTCTGAGTGAAAAAAAGTATAACTTTTCAAGAGTGCTAAGACTGGAATCAAAGAACATTTTCTGAGATCTTATTAAGAAAGCAGCAATTGGAAGAAAAATTATGCTTTTTAAACACTGATTTGAATGTCAAAAAGATGTAGCTTAATTGGGACTGGATGAAAGGACAATGCGTTGCAATACAAACAACCTATGCCTTCTGACTTGGAAGCAGGATCTGTATAGCAAGAATTGCAAATCCTGCACATGTAGCAGTATAAAGATTAAATCTTGAAGTGCTTAGGAGACTGATGGTGGGACATGATACAAGCTATCTTAGCAAGAACAACAAAAATCTCCTATGCCATTAGGAGATATTTCTGAAATAGCAAAATTTGCCTGAAATTTATTCTTAAGGTCCACCAAAAGAAATTTATCATGAAATTAGGTACTAAATGTAAAGTCTGACTAGTTGCTCACACAGAGAGAACTGGATAGCTGCTGGCTGGGGTTAAACCAGGACAATCATGAAAAATACCAATTTGAAGTACTGAGCCCATGAACAAAAAAGGATGTTACTTTATTGTTCTGACTGGGTGAACATCAATTTAAGAAAAGCTCTTTAAAAGGACCCCAAATCTAAGACATATGAATTAAGAAGTTAAAAACTTTAGTTTTAGTGCCCCAAGTAGGTGAATATCCATTTAACTGGAATATTTTATTTGCTTCTATTATGATAATCAAATGACAATCAAAGATGACTATCATAACCAGAGTCTGGGTGGTAAAATGGTATCATAACTCTTGATAGTACTTTCATTAGGGATCTTCAAGAATGAATTTAGAAGAAATATTATTCCTTTGGCTTTATATCAACAGATGGACTAACTGGAAAACTGTTTCCATATACAGTTTAGTTTAATTTTCCTTCCTAAGCACTATTGACTGCCACATACACCTTCTCACAAATATCTATATTGGTATTCAAAAACTGCGTTCCTTATAATGTATGCTAAAAATGTTTTACAGGAGAAATCCTAGCTGCATGTATTTGTTTTACATTTACAGTCTTTGTCAATCCTAGAAACTATAGATTTATTGAAGTGCAGCCACATGTCCTCAATATTACATCAAATGCAGCGCTGACAAGTTGTATTGAGCATATGGGCCCTTATAGCATCGGAGCAAGAGGAATTTCTTTAATAGTAGCCATAATTAATTTTGTCATTGAATTCAAAGGCAATAGGGCTAAACCTCTGGGACTGAGCAGAGTAAATCTGAGACTGTACATAAGACGACATAATTGTTCAAAAGCTTATGTTTGGACAACAGAAGTGTCTCTTGGTTTTGTGCCTAATGGATACCAAAGATGACCATGAATGAAAAACATTGCTACCCTAAACAAAAAGTCTGTGGAACCTATAGATGAAAAAAAACATTCTTCTATCTAGTGAAACTAATAACAATCTTCCATTTCTAACAGAGAGAAAACCATTGAATTCCGTAAGTCTTTGTCTTTTGGAAAACACATTCAATATTTGTTATCTCTGCTCTCCTTTTCTTAGATGCAATTCTTCTTAGTTCGACTAACTGGTTACAATACCTTAAGTAACCAGCAGGCGAAAGTGCTGACAATTCTGCTCAGTAACTGAAGATCTACGCAGATACATATATTACTAGCCTCATCACTGTAACGTGTGAGCGTGCTCGAGTCCAGTCCTATTCCATGCATTCACTGATGCATCGGTTCCCAATATAAACAACCATCTCTGTTTACATTTATACTAAATTTCAATCCTCATCACATTCCACTCATGGTCTTTTTTCTAAGACAGAAAAGGCTATATTCCTGCTAAATATTTTATACTCTTCAAACAGGCAACTATCAAATGGCTTTGGAGTTATTATGCATATAGTACTATAAAGAAACCTCCTTGAGAAGTATTTAGCAATTTTAAAATCTTTCCTATACCTTGTCAGTTTTTGCTGTCATTAAATTGTATCTTGTTCACCTCCAGAATGAAACATGTATGAAAGGTGTATTTCCACCTGAATAGAAATTTTAAGTGATGATGCCTCTCCTTTATACATTCCCAAGACAGAAAAAGTAACATTAATGAAACGTGAAACATCATGAATTAGAGATAGTAAAATATTTAAACTTACTTGTAGTTGTTCTGTAACTATGACACCCAGTCCACAGCACAACTATACAAGAAAACTAATTAGTGCTTTTTTCCTTCTTGTTTTTTTCTTTTCTTCAATGCATTTTTAAAGGCAGTGAGTTTCTCAGTGGACACATTCTACTCACCTCACAATCCAGAGATTTTAGAGCATTAAACTTATGGCGCTGACTCCAAAATCTTACTCTGCCAATATTTGGTAAATGGATACAACAGAACAGAATGATGGAAAAAACGTCATTATTCAGAGTTTCTGAACTGACTGCTGCCTGATCATACCTAAACTGGGAGTAAGGGTTTAGAGTGTTTAGAGAGCCGTTTGACAGCAACAGTCAGGGATGAAATCTAATTAATTGCTAGATAAAGCTTGCAACGTTTGCAAATAGGATTATATAATTTAATTCATAATAATAGAGGGGCCTGGACTCCCAACCAAGATACCTGTTATTTCTAGTCCTAACATTCATTGTGATTAATTCTGCAGAATTAATCTAAAGAACAGATATATAATTCGCAAAGTATGGTTAGCTAAGATAATTTTTACTGAAATCATGTTTTATACTTTTGCTCATGAATGGCTCATGTTCTAACTTTAATTTGAATGTGAACAATTGTAACACATTTCACACTACCTATTTTTAATATTCTCTCCCTTTCCTCAATAAATATGATTTTTATATTTTTTCTCTGACTACATAGAGAACTCATTTATATCCTGTTTCAGTTTCCTATCTGATTAGTTCTTTTCCCTACAGATTTAGTTTTGCCGAACCATAACGGTACCACACAGACAGCAAAGTAAAATATAAAATTCATACATAATCATGTAGGCAGAGATAGAATACCTGCAACTCCTATTCATTTCAAAGGAGCTGCCATTGTTTAAAACCTTTAGAAGTTGCACCACTGTTTATATGCAGCAGAATACATTATCCTAGTATATAGCACTGGATAATTATCAGTAGATGAATGCACACTGTAAAATAAATATCAGAACTGGCACAAAAAGAAAAACCTTATTTGCAACCTTGTCTCCAGAAAAGACTGGGGGCGGAGAGGGCAAGTCTGAAAAGACGAATGAAAACCTTCCCCTATCTTTAGGTTTAACAAGAGTCCCACCGAAAGAACATGTACAAAGCTGGGGAGAGAACTCTGAAAAAAGCAGATTGAATTTCCATCAAGAATCCCAAAGATTTTAGTACTATCAGCAAACTCAGATAAAACTCTATACATAAGCACTTCTCTGTCTTGCAAGAGCATATAATAGAAAAAGGAGCAGCAGATTTCGTTATAATCGTCAGTTCTATTCAGATAAGCATATAGTGGTACTGTTCCCTCATATGAAGCATTTTCTGCAATTTATAAGGCCATTTGGAAATGCGAGCAAGCTGGCAGTTTGTTACCAGCTGCATTTCACATAGCAGAGATGGTGCAAGTAATTTCCATCTAGAATTAGAATGAAGCAGTGGAAGTCTCCCACTGCCAATAATCACACCATCTAGTAGGCTGGATATAACATTTAGAAGAGACCTATCTTGCCACTGACTTTAGCAATGGACTTAGAATCTCCTACATTATCTAGTGATCTTTACACAACATGTTGGTATAACAACTACAGCTAAGACACTTCACTGTTGCACATACTGTTCCTATGCTCTGAATTAGTTCTCAATGAAAAGTAACTCAATTTTTGAAAGTACTGGGTACAGCAGTGTCCAGCAACATCTCTCTACAGGAATTGCTACTTGTTGGCAATGTTAAATTACCATTAATATTGGTACGCCTTAATTATGACAAGTTAATACAACCAGTAAGCTTATAATAAACAGCCAGAACAGCAGACATCATGGATGAAACTAGCTTGAGTTACACCAGGCTCATTGAGCTTCACTCTGAACCTTTGAACAGTTACAAAAGTCCATAAGCAAAATCAGTCTGGTCCATTGTAAATTTTGGGCTGATTTAAAGCCTGAAATGTCTCTTACTTAATAAATGGAGATCTATTCCTCTCGGTTTTTTACCTTCTATCTATTTGACAGCAAAATTAGATTAGAAACAACAGTGTGAAAATTCAACCACATGAGCGGAAGAATTCTTCAGATGGGTCAGAGGAACAGTATAGCAGCAGTTTCTTTGAGCAGTGAGAGCACCTGGAAGCGGCTTACAGTTATACCAGTTCCCATGTCGCCTGTTAAGGATAAGATGGCACTAAAAGCAGGTCACAAGTGTACTACTTCACTTTATGAGAATTGAGCCCTAAACAATTAAAGTAGAGCTGCTGGAATAAGTAGTGTGTGAAGAAGAAATGAAAAAGGTTAAATATTTGATGGAGTGGTGTCAAAGCATCCCATTAGTATTTTGCCCCTGCTTCATGGCTTTTCTGAGAAAACTTGTAAGCTCAGCAGTAGCACTTCAGTAGCACCATCAGAATACATAAAAGCAATCTAGTGAAACTTGTGACCAGAAAATATGCATAAAACTGAGAGCAAGAGGTAACTGAAAGAGAAGTTTTCAACTTTTACAATTTGATCATTCAAGAATGAGGTACTTCTATGGTTTGCATCATTCAAGGTAATAACCTAAACTTCAAGCTCCCTCAACTTCTTAACTTTACCCACTCATACTCCGGTGTAGTTACTAAACGTCTCACCAACAACTGCTACCTTTTACAATGTGAATAATCCATGCTTCAGCAATGGAACTTAGATTTAAGAGTTGTTGCTGCTGAAGTGCATGAATAAGCCCATGACAGCCTGGGAGCATGGTAAGCATTGCAGTCCTGCAAACAGGTATGACCCTCCAGGCACTCATTTGAATTGGCAGTAAAGTCACACTTTTAAGTTGTGGGTTTTTGCACTTCATATCTATAGTTCAATGTAGGGAAATAGCAGGTCTGCTCTTAACTGTGACTTTATAGGGGGAAGGCAATGAAGATGACCTTTGGCAGCCCTCATTCCTGGGCCAGAAGGTGGTGGTTCTGTCATCCACACCAGGCTTTTGGGACCTAGCCAAAACTAACACTGCAATCTATTATGTGCTATTTTTTGGATGAGATCTTATAGATTTGGGTTCATTGCTACAGATCTCACAAAACATTTTGAAAACAGATGGGGATAACCAATGCTTTCTGGCCAGCACATCCTCTATCACACAACACGACTGCAATATACCTTCTGTCAACAGAAATAGGATGTCATGCTGAAATCTATTTTACCGGGCACTGCTGGTCAGATCATAACTGTCACTCATGACAGTCTCCTATCACTGTCGCTCTACCTCTACCAACTGACTCCCTCAAGAGATACTGTATGATTTCAGACAAACTTCATTAGAGACTATAGAGTAAGCAGAGTCCTTATTCTCCCTTTTGAACTATCTGCCATCTCATTTTGAGTTAAGGCAAGCAGGCAGCACATTAGCTGCTTAACGTAACCAAGTAAGCAGCTTAATTTGCTTCCAGTGAAACTTCAGAGCTTTGCACTAGCATTTTTTAGATAAACATTATTTTAAAAATCATAAAATACTAATAATGTAAGACTTTTCTAATAGTCTAGAAATACCTATAGCACAACAAAACCAATTATCATGTGATCAAATATCTTGCTGAGTAGTAAACTTGGAGGTTTCTTTTATGCCCCACAACAGGGAATTTCAGACCAGCCTAAGCTAGAAATCTCTTTCCATAACCCAATAATTTGGATTCTTTTCAATTAAACCATTAAAAGCATCGTATTCTCACTTCATCTAGCTATACTGAAAACAGAGGCACAGGAAAATCTTCCATACATGACTTTGGTGACTGATACTTCTATTTCTACATGAAAGTATAAAACTTCCCTTCCCCAAAAAACATTCTTTAAAAAGAACAGAGTAGTCATTTTTCATGATGGCATACAAAATGTCTCCTCTTCAGTTCTTTCTGCTTACTTTTTCACAGGATGAGAAAGATACCACAAAATATGAAGCATGAAAGGAAGGGACAAGAAAACCCACATCGCAGACAAAAATCTACATGATTTTGCTAGGAATAATGGACCAAGTCCACCAAATAACTTTTGAGAAGCAGCTAGAGTTCAAGAAATTGCCTCCTTTTCAACATGCACTCAAATGAAACAGTATTTTCACAACTGGGAAGTATATAATTTGTTCTACGCTTCTTTCCATATGCTTATGTGCTTTCTCTCTAGAGACAAGTATAAAGCCGAGATTCGGTATAAAACAATACATGAAACACCATGAAAAAGAATCAACTGCTTGCCAACATCACAGAATGAACAATTCTTCAGACCAATAAAAGAGATAGTTGTGTAGGTTGTTACGTTATTTTAGATACCTTGGGGCCTGATTGTGGAGTTAATTGGGTTCAAGGAAGTGCCACAAAGTATAGGCGGTATCTGTCAATAATAACTGTTGCTAAAAGCAGGGAGATGTTTTAGAAGTAAAAATACAGACTAGATATTCCAGGAATGTTTTATTTTTCTACTGAGAATACAAAAATATTTATGTATTTTTATACCTCTGTAGCAGATGTCATATCTTTTCTGATTAAAATTGCTTGCGAATAATAGATTTCTCTCAGGCACAGATTAAAATCAGCTTCCATAGCTAATTCCACAAACTAAAAATTTCCACTGCATTTGCCAAAATGTCCTCCATATTTGCTGATACAAACAGGTAGACAGACACAAATAGGACATCAAGAACAGAAATTTAGAAGACACAAGTATTCTGAGTATCTGCTGAGAGCTTGTTCATTTAGAGACCCCACCACCTATGGATAATTTATGTGTGCCTATTCCAGCTACTGCTGACTTAAAATATTAAGACAGCTCGCCAACCTCAGTAAAGAGACTCATAGGCTTGAAAGATGGGATACAGCAAAAAGAACAAGCTCGCTGAGCACACCAGATGAAAAATTTATAATTTTAATATCTTTGTATTTCCATATTCTATTATATGTTCATCAGAATCCGAAGCTCGGAATAGCAGTTATTTTATTTCTTTTCTGCCTCCAGGTATACACCAAGGAACCAAGCTGATAGGTTGGTTCATATAACACCAGCTCTCTTATCACTCCAGATAATTTATTTATAATGAGAATCATGTGTTTTCCCAGTAAGATGCTGATGCACTATGACTGCCTTTCCAGTTTCTAGAGATGTATAATTGTTAAATGGATACAAATATTGATAAAACACCATTCTTTACATGAGAGCAAATGCGCCATACAAGGAGGGTTTTCAGTGATGAAATCCTAGGAAATAAATCACACACCACCTGATTTTTCAACCCGATGCAGTATTTCCTCAATACTTAAGGTCCAAATGGCTGAGCAGCTTTAGACTTTTCACTTCCATATTAATTAACCTATCTGCAATTACCTGGAAGTCCTTCACTATTTATGAGTTCTGTTTACTTGGCTTAGTTCCTGGACAATGGGCACCGAGGCTGAATTTGCAACTTGAGTTTACAGAAATGCCGAGACATGTCAATTCCATGCATTAAACCATAATGTATAAAATGGTCCTCTGCCATAATAAATGCACAACCTATGCACGCGGTCATGCCAGATGTTACACCAGCACACTAAGCCATGCGGTGGGAGAAACTAGGGTGTTAACTAGAGAATGGGTCTTACTGCAGGGCACCTCCGCACATGAGACTGTACTTAGATGTGCACGGACCATTATCAAGTACAGGTTAACTCCTGGCAGAATCAGGGCCCTGCACTAAAAGTAAAAAGCACTGGAAACAGTCCAGGTTGCCTACATAAATATGATGCCAAAGAACTATTAAGAATCATACCTCACGTTACAACAATTTAGAGAATTGAACACAAATATTTCACTTACAGGTTGCTGGAAGGAAAAGACACGAAGGCATCTTCTGAGAAGCATTTAGTAGATGTGAGTCAAGTTGTATCAATCAGATTAATGAATGCAAAAATAAAGGCAAACAAACAAAAAAAGGGCTGTTCCGCATTTGAAGGCATACTTACAGTTAGCATAACCTTCCTTATGGGAAAATACATTTCAAATTCTGTGATTCTGTTAAATTCTCAAAATATGTCAAAAAAGAATTTTATAACTTTAGAAATTCCATATCAAAGCTTTCTTTTAGACTACACCCTATGCAGAAGAACACTTTTTCACTCCAGAAGTTAAGTGGTACACTTGGAGCTCTGGTCTGTGCCCAAATGACTTGGCAAGACTAAATTCAGTGATAATGAAATTTCACAGATTTACAGACATCTTGAAAAGAGCAGAAGTAAGTTTAATATTATCTCCAGGACTTAATTACAGCACTGAAATATTTTCTTTAAAAAAAATTTTTAAAATTATGAAGAGGCAGAAATTGTTCACAGAATTGAAGTCATATCAAAAGACAACTATAAAGAAGAGACCTTCCCAGCCCTCCAAAAATGATGTATTTGTTCGAACTGGTGATTTCAGTAATTAAATTTCAAAGTAAGTTTCAAACATCTAAAACATTCACACTAGTAGGTAAGAAACAGTGACTTAACTGAGACCATTACGAGGTAGCTCTGCAGTAATTAGCCGTGTGGTTTAGAACTGCTTAAACACGTCATGATGTCCTTACCAGAGATTACTCCCAAAAGATGAAGAAGTGCAGTCTTATAGGTAGCGAGTAATTCAGGATCAAAACCTAGCAATGAAGGAGTCAAGACGGGCAACAAATTATCCCCAACACTTATCATACTGTTGAGAATGTACAAAAGTTATGAAGACTTCTTATGTGCAAAACAATGTGATAAAATAAAAACAGTTAAGCCTTCTTTAACAATTTTTATTCCTAAAATCTTGAGTTTAGCTATATGAGATAATCTACACCTACAGCAACCAACAAACGAGAATAACGTTTTCTCAGTTTGAATTTCAAACAGCCTATGACAGTTTCAGAGTCTCCCTCCAAAGAAAACTTTAAAATCCATCTGTTCTGATGAGCAAAAATAAATAAATAAAACCCTAACCCTTTTTGCATTCCAAGCATGTCTCTTAACTTTCTCTATTAACACTCTTTGGATAGAAATAGCATATAGAATGCGCAAGAGCTAATATTGGAGAAGCTAAACAAAAGCTGTAATCAGATTTTAAAACAGACAATATAAAGCACTGTAATTAACTGGGTTGGAATAAAGTGGTCTTTATTAGTGCAAATGAGCTCATCTGCTATAGGAATGAATATTTCACAATCTAATCCAGAATGTATTGACATCAGCCAAACATTTACATTTCTTCCATGGACAGATTGTTATTGACCTTGTGATGTGACATATCTACTGTCACTAAGCTACAAAATGGGAATCTCATCCTGCCTCTCCTCTTTTATATACAGAAAGCAACTAATTTGTCAGCATGCCAGCTTTAACTAGCTGAGATGAAGGTAAGCTAATTTAATAGGAACTGTTCAATAGCTTCGACCCACCTGACACTGTCAGTTAAGGCAGCTCCACATTGCAGTGTCTTTCATTATTTCCAGCTCTTTCTTCAGATTACTTTAACAGCAAGTCAAATAATATGCTTAGGAGTCAATAGGCCTGACTTTTTCTCAAGGACATTCTTTTGATGCCAGGAACTGTCAAGTGGGAAAACACGTAGCGTAAAGGTGAGAGGACACTAATTAAATATACATAGCTCTGGCCAAAGAAGAATGAGGCACAGCTTGCTATCTGAAAACTCTGTTGCCTGCTTGACTGAGGTCACAGCTGTTGACTTGTACAAGTTAAGCCGCGGTCTCAGTATGAGACACTTAACACTTTTGAATACTAGACAAGGGTGTCTTCAAGGATTCTGTGTACAGTTATATGTGCTTTTGTAGTTTAAAGACAGATGTAATAGAGTCCTTATTTAAGTTCAGCTAAAATGAATAATGTATCTTTAATCTATCAGACTTTGAGGTATTACGGTATTTCCTGAAGCTGGGGAAACATCTACGCTTGTTACAATATGACTGTTACTATTAATCATCTCCATTCAGAAACTGACTTTTTAAAGGCCTATTTCAAAGCATGATTCTAACCGGAATATCCCTTCAGTTAAAACTGGCTACAGTCAAGAGCAATGAACAGCAAACAGTGTGTTTACATACATGCATTTGGATTATTTCAGAGAGGTAGGTGCGCACATTCCCAACCATGTCAAACACTTTCAGGCCACGAAGCCAACATAAAAATATCAGATGACCTAATGCTTTCCTCCCTTCTCTGTTTTCCTTGCACTACCAATTGTTCTCATTTAATATATATTACCTAGAATAAAACTTTCGGCTATCCAAAGCTGGAAGGTTATTTATCTACATTATAAAGTACAAGTACTGTTTTTTTTAAAAGTGCTGCTGGACATAGCTGCGCAGTGCAAGTGTTTTGCAGAGACCCCTGAACAGTGCTTCCCAGCATTCTTACACTGACAGGGCTCTGTGCAGCGCTGTGCCAGTGTGCCAGTGGGCATCCTGTTCAGGCAGTACCATAAATGAGCTCATTTACAGAAGCAGAGTTTATTAGGACTTACTGGCTTGAGCGCTCTGCCCTCTGAACACAGCTTTACTGCAAGTGGGCTGGTACCTCTGCATCCACTCTCCAAGGCCTGGAGCACCCCAGCTCAGTCTGGGAGTCACTTCACTGCTGTGGTGCAGGTGTCTCCTTTAAGATGATAGTTAGGGAGTTCACATATTTCTTAAAGATCTATAAGACAAAAAATGCAAGTGAGATTTGATTGTACTCAGTAATACCAAATCCGAAGAGCTGTCAGACCATCATTTTGACCTGAATGTCGTGGCCTTTAGGTTCTTTCCATTTGGCAAATGCAACCCTGATCTGCATAGTCTTACTTTTACCCTGCTACATATGATGTGATCTGCAGATGTTCGGCCTTCCACAGATGGCCCACACCTACAAACAGATTTGTGGTTTTGCTCATATATTTGTGCAGGAAGAGATTCTGTAAGGCAGTTTACATGTTATGAGGACTATCCCTCCCTTCAGACTCAAGCGTAATCAAAACCCACATTATCTGTAAATGGACAGATGAGAAAGTGCTCAAAACCAGATTTATATGAGAGAAAAATTATGCAAAATTAAGACATTTAATAGTTGCATAATTTCACACTAACAACTAAGCGTTTCAAACTCCAAAATTTACTGTTCCTAGTACATAAATATAATGGCATATCATATTCACTCTTTATTGTTTCCAGCCTCTTGCAATTTTATCAGTTTGTGGCCAAGAAGAGAGCGTTTTCCTGGAAAGAGAACTCTTCCTTCCAGTTTTCCCTGCTGACCACACAAATTACGGTGCACAATTAGTTCATAAGAAGGACTTTGTTCATCAGCCATCACAAAGAAGAACAAGGGAAAAGAGAAGTTCTTTCTTCAGAGACTGGACTTGACCTTCTTCTTCTCTCCACCAGATTGTTTTCTGGTCTGAAAGCTGTGGGATTAAATATTGTCTGATAAATTACTAATATGCCACTTAACTAAGTCTCTTGGACTACTTGAGACCAATCACAGGTCCCAGTTCATAGGCTTTTCAAGTTAACAGCCTTTTTTTTTCCCAGGTTGTAACTATTACTCTCTGAACACATTTATATGTAGGTTGAGAGCAATATAGTTCATAGTCCTTAGGAGCAACATGTAATATGCTATTGCTGCAGGCAAAATACCCAGCAAGATTAACACATGCTTCACTAGGTCCTGTTTTTCACTTCCGTTTACCTTTGCTTGCATTTTTCATGCTTACTTGATTAAGAGTCTCTGTATACATGGATCAGTCTCTTCAGCTCAAGACTTAGCTGTCCATGGATAAGTAGGTTCCACATGGCTGAGGGATACCCAGCAGCTGCCTGCCTTACCTTGCTGGATTTCAATCTACTCACACAACGATGTTACAGTTTTACAAACATACTGAAATATCAAGACACTTCCTGCCTCATTGCAATTACATATTTTTTAACATCTTGGGTGTCACACGTGCAGTCCAGGAAAACCTGGCTGAAGCAGCTGGCAAAACCAAGCTCTCCAGGTTTGGTCTGGCAGCTCCAAGAGACTTCCTCACAAATCTTTCTCCTATTTACTTCGAAATTGCAACACTGTAGTTCTGCTGATTGCAGAGGAATCCCTCATATTTATAAAAATGTAACTCATAGCAAATTTTGTCTTTTTGGGCTTAAACACAGATGAATATTGCCTGTGTTTGCTAGTTTCAAGTCCTTTAACACATTATGCTCCATATTGTGATACTGTGCTACAATCACATTCCCATCGAAAATTACGAAAGTTATATGCTTTGTTTTTTTTCAAAAACGTGTATTATTTCCAGAGTATATCTGAAGTATAGTAACACAAAGAGGAAATACAAACATAACCATCAAGAAAACTGTAAGTGACAGTAGTTTGTGATATGGGCAAACTGGATGAAGGCAAAATGTTCAAGAAAAATATTTCTGACTTGCCATTCACCCTGAAACAATTGCAATATATTGACGGTAGATAAGAAATGTGAGATCCTAAGATTTCTACGAAGTAATACATCAACTCTCTACCCAATGGCTGTTCTGTAATTAGTGCGCCTCAGGCACTGACCCACTTTAAAAAAAAATAAAAAGTTATTTTCCTCCCTCCATTTCTTCAGGGCAGGAAGCATGTCAATGTTCGTAAACTGTTATGTAAATGCATAGCACTACACAAATTTTGTTAACAATGAAATAATTCTATTTCTACACATAAAATCCAGATATTGAGTAACCCTTTTGTGGCCAAGGACTCTCTGCAGAAGCATATACCCCACTTTAGCAGAGAGCAGACCCCACAACAGCAGCTGTATGTCACTCAATCTTGCAGCTTCATGAGCACTTTAAGGGAGGTTTCAAAACTGGCCTTAAGAGCAACTACTCCCGAAGCCATTGCCACACACTTGAGGACTGCAGCTGATTTTTATACGACTGGCTCAGTCCGTCAGTGGAGGACGTGTTCTGCTGTGCCAAATAATGTCCTACCTGTATTTTCGAGATGGAACAAATCACTTTCCCCTTCCCTTGTCACTTTTGTGACAGGAGAACATCTCTTTTCTTTTGTCTCATTTAAATGTATAAGGAAGTATTGAATATCTTTTTATGATAAACAGAACTTACTGCATAGCAACAACTGAACTGGAGATAATATTCTGGGTTAAGAGCAGGAAATGATTCACTGGCTCCAGTGAATTGTTAAAAGCATTTGACTTGCAAGTAGTCTTCATTGAGCAACTCAGAATGAGATTTTTATCCAAGCCCTGTGCCTGTTCTCATTCAGGCCTTGGAAGGAGCACAAGCACAGCAGCGTTCTGTGAGCAGGGAAGTGAGCAAAAGGGCTCGGCTGCTTCAAAGCGGTAGCCCAGGGCTGCTCTAGAGCATCCCAGTGACACCACCTGCCTTGTACAACCCATCAGCCAGGGACAGAGCCTGCTACAAACAATGCTGCATTATCTTCTTCAAAACTAAAATTCTAGAATAGAACATAAGTTTACAGGAAATGTATATATACCTTTCTAAATTTTCTGGTACTTTAGGGTTTGGTGAGGTATCAAAAATTTAGTGGCAACACAGAATATTGAAGAACTCACAGGTCTAACAAGGGCTCAGGTCGTGTTTCTAGCTAATAGGTTCAGTTTTGGCTCAAAGTTGAGCCAAGAGGATTTCCACCATCTGGTTTTTTCCTATAATTTCTAGTTTCAGACCCATTGGTTAGGTGCCCAGTTTGCAACAACTCTAATAAATAATCACATTTATTTCTTTTTTTGGGTGAAGACATTAAGTTTGAAGTTTTTATTCTAAATAATGGAAAATATGAAACTATGCAATTGGTAGTGTATGCATCAAGATTTAAAGTCCTAAAAAGGATTAAATCAAAGCTAAATTACCCAGATTAGGAGTGAGACATATTGTATAATTATCAATCCTTGCTGAAAAAAAAATAATCAATCGTGACATTTATCCATAGCTTTTACAAATCTACTATTAAAGCTTCTGTAAAACCCAAAGAAGTTTTATACTTATATAAACAACAAAACCTGATACCAGATTTCACGTTTCATAACAACAACCTAGACAATATGCTGATTTAGCCTTATTATATCAGAGTACCATATTTCTATGATCTCTCAAGTGTATCTAGATTCAGTGATGGTACTGGTTTCTCAATGTACTCCTGCACATTTCCTAGGACCTAAGGATAGGGTAAGTTAAGTTATATAAATTCTAATAAGTTATATAAGTTATATAAATACTAATCCACACTTTTTTCCTGCACAAATGCTTTTTCCCATCCACACCAGAGGGGAAAATGTTGTATTTTTAGCAGTGAAAAACTGCATTCCCACTAGCGTTCAGGAACATTACTATGTATCATGCTAGTTTCAAGCCAGAATCCTCAGCAACCAGCTTCTAGTAGATAGTTTTAAATAGGCTGAAGGTCATTATGTCACTTGAACCATCACTTCTCACTAGAAAAAGACATTTATTCTTTTCATATTAATTATATTTATTCTTGGCATTATAAACACTGGCATTTGACCTGTTCCAAATTGACATTTGTATGGAACAGAATGCAAGCAGGTCCTCGCTTTATCAAGGAAAACTAACTGCCAACAGCTGATGCAGATTTAGATTATGGTACGAACAAGAGTACCAGTGTTACCAATCTGCCTGAAAAACATCGACTGAAGATATTTTAACAGCATTTTCAACTTCACTCCTTTGTTATAAAAATCTACTGAGAGTATATTATAAGGCCTTTTGACTGATCTACTGTATTTAGAAATATTAAATGTTCCACCACATTGACCAAATCAGGAAACTGAGATGCTAAGAATTTAAAAATCACATCCATGCTTGCTACCTTGACGCTGCTCTGGTTCAGACCATGTATTCTGTAGCACTTTTTAGATCATAACACTAACTTTTCAATTAATCAATTAAACTAATAACACAGTTCTTCAAGAAGAAGTTATAAAAGATCATGTTACACGTATTGATTTAAGAAAATATATGACAGACGTATGTAAGGAAATGAATGATATGAAACAAAATGCGCCATCTCATCATAAATTATCTGAGAGTTAATGAGAACTGGAAGTAATTATTAAAACAGACCAATTTTTTTTTTAATATAATACATAATTAACACATGGAACTCATTGCTTCCAGGCATCATTTAATGAAGACATTTATGAGGTTGGGGGTTTTTAAGCTTTGTGTAGATAATAAGAAATTTCACATTTTATCCAGAAGGTATATTCTGCTCCAAGCTAAAGAGGAGGGATATCATTTGAAAGCCAAGACTCAAAAAACAGAGCAGACAGGTTTATAAACCTGTTATAAAGGTTTATAAACCACTAAACCATGAATATGCTAATGTGCACTGTATCATTAGAAATCACAAACAGATGCATTTACAGAATTTATCATTGTATTAAAACCACTCCTACATTAGATAGGGAGCAAATGACAAATTACGGCTCGCTCCAAAAGCAGAGTATTATAGGCTGCATGTGCCAAGACCTAGAAATACCAATGATAGACCTCAACTTTGTAGTCTGAAATACAGCACCTTAGAAAGCATTAAGAGGAGCTTAAATGGATGAGATCAAAGAAACCTCAATGGCAACGACCTTTTTCTATGTGGACTCTTAAGGAAAAATCTATAAATAGGACAAGTTTAGAGTGATACTTGCATGGAAATGCTCCCATCAGCCATCAGTTTGAAGCCAAAAGGTTTCCTAACTTCTTGAGGTTTTTGTCTATCTGGCAAACCCAAACAAACTTTCCCTGCAGGAAACTTTAAAGCCTCTTCTGGAGTCCACATGTATTTTTAACTATTCATAGCATAATACTAAACAAAAGATTGTTTTTTAAAAGAAAGATCCTTTTCCACATACAGATATTTCCATTTAACTATATGGCATGTTAAAACTTCATTTTAACATTGAACCTTTTTAACGGCTGTATCTCAATTGGAATATGCAGTTACATAGTATTGTCCACTTCTCCAGGCATATATTCTGCTCTAACCATTTGGCCTCATCTGTAAGATTATGTTCACCCAAACTGCCTTTATTCACTCTTACACATTCATGGCCTGAAGTGGACATATTGAATTGACGGAAATAGATGCAAACAGAATTTTAGAAATGTAAAATAGTATGTTTTAATACAAGGATTTTACTATTATCCTAAAAGAAGCAGATCAGGCAAAATAACTGCCAGTAATGCACCGATACGGTTTATTGCAAGACAGTCTAATAATACAACAAAAAATTAAACTTTTGCCTACAACAGGAAAACAAATATTTCTCTCTAGCATTAATGATCTTTTTGCAGTATCTTTAGAGGGTTCTGAAACACATAAAGCCTTGCATATAAATGAGAACATTCCTGAGGAAAAAAAATGTGAGAGAAAGCGTTCTGGAAACAATGGTTAAGTTCAGATCACAGCTGAGTTGGTGAGAATTGGAGGAGGCGAGAAGTATGTCCATAGGTGTGGATATGGGACCATGAATCTCCATCTGCCCAATGCCAAGAAATAAGGAGAAGATAAACACTGTCCATTATTTGTGAGGATACTTCTTTTCCAAATTTGCCATTACAGTCTGAACTGATAATTTCTAAATCACAAACTTAAATACAATTAACACATAGCTTCATTTTCGTGAATTCGGACTTGAAGAAAAAAATCCCCTAAATTACACTGGTTTTGTACCTAGGAAACACTTTTTTCTCTACAATCTGAAGAAATTCTTAGAAACGTATAGATTACCAGATAGGAATGTACAGTGAGACTCAGGACCTAATTAGCTATCTAGAAAAGATAATGGCTGTTAATATGTCAATACATAATGGTATCTTCAAAAGATATTTCAGGTATGTGAACTGGATTCAAGATAAAAAACATTTTTCCAGGTTATTTAAACTATAATTTCAACAATTGGCTATAATACAAAATTATACCAAAATATGTATTAGACATGCATGTATAACTAATACCCCAGTATTCAATTAGACTACGTATATATATATTACATTTATTAAATTTTAGTATAAATTTCTGCCCTGTTTTATTAACACTGGGAACCACTACCAAAAAAAAAAATATCTGAGATTAGAGTAATTCTGGGTAAACTTTGATATTTTTCTAATACTCACGCTTAGAAAAATTGACCCTTGAACAATTATGAAACAGAAAATGGAAACTATGTGAAAATTACCTGCTTTCAGAAAAAAATGTTTAATTGTCAACAAAAAGGAAATACTTTTTGCAACTTACTTTCCTGAAGCAGTTACACCTTCTATGGAATCAAGCTGGACAGAAAACGGAAGACTTTCAAGTAACTGGTAAAAAACCAAAACAAATCCACACAGCACTTCAAACACAGAAATGCTCTGAACTTGGGAGAGTGCACTAATCATCAGCTACAGCCAGAGCTTTTCTCCTGTCTTTGAGGATGCAAATACACAAAATGGAACAGCTTCAACATGAAGAGTTGAGGACACTCGATTTTAAAGCCTAACCAGTTAGACTTACTTGAAACCTGAACTTGTGTCTCCCCTATTTTGTGCTCTTGCCA
The DNA here is from genome assembly GCA_028565335.1 of Limnodromus scolopaceus. NCBI lineage: Eukaryota > Metazoa > Chordata > Aves > Charadriiformes > Scolopacidae > Limnodromus > Limnodromus scolopaceus. Next base: position 18,006,651 of record JAOXNO010000063.1, read on the forward strand.
CTTGGATATTAGAAGGAAGCATCATCACCATCAGTAATTTACAGTGGCATATCTAGCTCATTATTTCCTTCAGTTTTCTTGCAAATAATTAAACATAAAAGGTGTAAAAGATCCCAGTTTATCTTGTTCAGTTCATGACACAAAAGACAAATAGAGGGAGAGGTTTATTTTATTCGGAAATGGAAAATACAGTTAGAATAGATTTGATTTGGTTTCTTTAACTTCTAGTTTAGTTATCAAATAAAAAAGGCAAACAATTTGCATAGCACCAGGATAGAGTCTCTCTTATAAAATAAGCTATAAATATCAGCAACCAACAGCTATAATAAAAAGAAACAAAAATTGCACTGAAACTCATAGCTATTGATCTCTGCCTCAAGAGACCCAGGCAGAGTTTTAAGACTCCAGGAATTCCTCTAGTTTCCATGGATGGGGAAGGAGGAGGACTGAGAAGATGGTAACAAGCGAAGTATTTTGTGATATGCAGATAGTAAGAAGCTAATTTCCATCTGACTTTTTTTCTCCACTGGGTAATTACACTCTCCGTAGCAGAAGCTTTATGTCTGCATTGAAAGCAGTAGCCAGTTCTCTGTAAGTAACCTCCTTTGTCTATTGGGACAGGGGAAAGGGGTTCTGCAAAAATATTTTTTATGTTTTTTGGCTAGAATTTTTGGCTGTAATTTCACTTCAAGTGGCTAGTGTAATTACAGGTTAAATTTGGCACCTACACTCTACTAATCTAGTATTTTGCTAACTCATTTAAGTTATAACATAAGAGGATAGAAAATTAGTTTTGGGCTTCTGTAATGTAATTATTACCTTTTATAAAAAAATAAAAATGTGTACCCAATTAGTAAATAATGAAAACTAATTTCCCTTTGGTAGCTGGCAAAAAAATTGTGTAATTTCTGTCTTACAAATTTTTTAATTTACTGCTGTACATAAGCAATTTTTCTTCCCCTTACTAAGTTTTGTAAGACCTTTTACACAAATAAACATCAAAATTCTGTAATTACAAATTAGAATCACCGATTACATGTATTTACAGTAATTACATAATTAGCAATAATTACATTAATTATACAAACAATAGACTGCATTGAGTAGCAATGAAAAACAAGAACATTCTCATGTATAAAACCATGCTTTGAGCTAGGAAAAAAGGATTTTTATCATCAACACTAAAGCACAGAACTAAAGCACAGAGCAACACCACTGTAGTATGCTCTGTTTTGTTTAAGCACTGAAAACTCTTTTAAAAATCCTGGTTACAAACATGATGAAGTATTTTGGGACACATATATTCCAAATCACATATGCAGGACTAAGGAACACACAATAGATGTGGAATACATGAGGGATAAGGGTTTTCTTGTCAAAAGCACCTAAATCCTATTTTCAAGAGCCTGTCCCTGTGGCTGCACAACCAGCTGAAGCTGATGGCAATGGGGGCTGCCAACGAAAGGTGCAACCTCGCACGGGACAGGGATTCTCCTGCTGCCTGCTCCCACCTGGCCTCTCGTGCTGCCTCTGCTGCTGCTGAGGCCACTGAGCTCAAATTTTCATGGTGCCAACCATTTTTATTTGGCTTTGTTAGTTTTCTGCCAAGCTGCTCCGGATTATCCTACAACCATGGGAGCTGATGCTAGAAGGGAGAACAAACTTCTCCCTTTGAAAGGCAGCATTATCTTTTTATTTGATCTCCTTAGATCAAATTAAGGAGACAGTGAAACTGCAAACTTAGGTGCTTCCATTAGATAAACATGGTATGCAAAATCAAGGAAAGTCAGCACCTGGGGATAAAGACACCATGGGGACATCTCACTGCACATCACTTGTACACAGACCCAACTTAAGTAGAGTAAGAGGAGGTCACTGGAAGAAAGCTAAGAAACAGAGACATACGTTTCCAATGAAAAGCCTTGACTTCTTCATGACTTCATCTGTGACCAAAGAATGATCACTATTAGTAACTACATATAGAAAGAGCAAGTTCAGTCTGAACCTTGTAAATGCTCTGCTGCCGTGCTCATTATGTCCCTATCAAGAATATGAACCGCAAATCACAGCCAACCTGTGCAGTGACCCTCGGCTCCTCTGAGCTTCACATCATGCTGTGTCCCATTCTTTCCTGCAGGGGATATATTTTTTTTAATGAGTGTTGATAGGATGTGAGGACTGTGTTGCAGCCCACCTGAATAAAGTTTCCTATGGCCTGAACCAACAGGTATACTTTGTGCAGCCAGGGGTATAGCTTCCTGTGAGCATGAAGCTTGCCACAGTGGTGGCCAAGGGAAGGAACATCCAAAGCTGGGTCTGTCCCCTCCACACTGCTCACTGGGAGAAGTCCCTGCAGCCACTGATTTCCAGAACCACACCTGTGTTTGAGAGAACTAATTAGTTCAAACCAAAAGAGAGATCATCAGTGAATTAGTATTTATGCAACACAGACGATCAGGGGACCAGGAAACAGGACTGAATGGGGAGGTAAGTCACTTGACAGCATAGTTGTTCCTATTAAGTTTATCAGAGTTGTAGTGACTCGCTTTGGCGCCAGGGTACATCTCTCTATTACAGCTTTGATGTTCAGAACCCTTGGCTAAGTTAAGTTGCACATCTGCTTTTAGTTGAAAAATGAATTGCAAATCAAGACTGTTTGCTAGTTGAAGGGAACAGTGTGCTTAGAGCGCTGAGGGTGAGGCAGCCCTGCGTAACTCAACACAGGCAGCTGCTCCACGGGTTTCACTACATCTGTGACGTCTATTTTCTGTCAGAGAGGTGCAAAACAAATCAGGCCAAAAATTCCCAAGTTAGCTGGGTAAGACTCCTCTCAGGTCAAGAATACATGTAATTTTGTCAGTGTGAGACTAAGCTCAAGCTCGTGGTTTATAAGATGCTCTGCTAATACTGCTCTAAACCTTCTGAGTTACACCGTGTGGAGCTATGGACAGCTCTCAGCTGGTCTAGGGATCAATGTCCTGTCATTCAACCTTGTTTCACAACCAAGCGCACCAGTGACACCAAGGAAGAAATAACGAGCGTTGAAACTCTTTTAGGTCAAGGAAGCACAAGACTATATATGTCAAAATGTGTGAGGCTGTCCAGAGCAATCCAGCCAGCAGCTGAGAAGCAACGTAGACGGGAGCAGTCAATCATATACATAAAGGCATTTTCTCTGTTAATTAAGATTTTGATACAAAGTAAATTATCTAAATATTAGTTGTTTGTTCTGACATCCAAGCTGATATCTAAGTAAAATTGTTGCTTCATATATATTCAACACTGGTTTTGAGCATCAGCCCATACAAATGTTACCAGTATGACACCAAGTGTTCCAACTATACTCACCAAAAAAATCATATGATTATTATACTATGCTTATTATATTAATCTAAGGATTAGCAGGACAGCAGGACCACAGCTACTGGAATACCCTGACATCAAAGATTTAAACATAGCAAATATCTACTAGTTCAATACAAGGCCAAAACTTCTGGAGTCTACTAGGATACATCTTGCTTATTATCTGCTCTAACTCTTACTCCTCAAAACCACAATGAGTTGCAGGTAGCGCAGTTACTGTTTAGAAATTTAGCTACAGCAGTGTGACTTAAATGCTTTAATTATGCTGTTCTCATGCTACCTTTGTATTTAGTGAATGACAGCACCGGTGAAGGTTTAATGAGCTGTGAATGACTATACAAAACGTACAGGATCACAAAACCTGCTTCTGGTAATTTACATGAACAGTTACATCTAAGTGCCAGAATCTATGTCATGATCCATTGTTAATATATTCTCTATGTTCCTTCTTAAGACTGGCTGGAATATAATTATTTTCAAGTCTCCAAGCTAAACCTGTCCATTCTGGTTTTCCTTTCTCTGAATCATTCATTGATACACAAAAAGCCTGCCTACGAACATCTACTCTCTAGAGGTTTTAACAGTTAAAATATCTGATATGTTCATACATTCCATCTAACCATCCACCTAAGCTTTTTCTAAGAGAGAATGCTCTACATTTCTCTTTCAATCTCAGTCACACTCTGCTTGTGGGTTTGCAAACTGCTGCTATTCCCTGCTGGAATACCTGTGGGCACGTAGCACCACTCCCATGCTTGACAGAGGCTCTTGAAGAGCGAACTGATCCATTACCTTACTCTGCACATAACATTTGATCTTCTGCTTTTTCCAGCTACCCAGAGCACCAGAGCTTTTACTCTTTGCACACTGCAATGAAGAACAAGCTATTTCCTGAATGCAGTATTTTTTCTGAGGACCACTGGTATTCCTGCAAATTGTCTGTATCAGATATAACGCTGCTTACCTTAGGAGACTTAAAAATTCTATCTCAGAGGGACATAGATTAACATAGTAATCCTTTAAGCCAAGTCAGATAGTGCTATCTCATTATTTGTAGTTACTCCCTGACAAAGAACTCTTCATCTTCTATATACTCATCTGCACTTCTATCTCTACTTATAAACAGTGGCCATTTAAGAAATTCCTATTATCAAGGGATCCTCCATTTGTATCTGAGTGTCTCAGCTCACGAAATGACTTATCATCTATTCATTGATTACATAGATAACCAAAAGCTAGAACAAGGGAAAGAAACCAGAAACAGAACTGATCAATGTTCCAATATTTTTCTTCTTGTTAAGGCACCTTGAATTCAGAGTATAAAATTTGGTTTAAACATATACAAAAATGCATCAGGAAAAATAATTTAGCATTTAACCCATTATATATAAATACATGGCTGCTATTACTATTAAAGGATCTATTTCTGCAGTCTACAGAATGCTTTAAAATAAATTAGAAGATGACTCAACTTAGCAGCTAGAAGTAACATGGCTAATTCTGTAATGCTGACGTGGAAGAGAAAGTCATAAAAGTTGGGAAATAAAACATTATTCTTTATTGCCAACTTGCAAGAGATTTAAGGAAAAAAAATAACCAAAACCCCTACATTCTGTTAGAAAAACAGTTTTTTACAGTTCCGTTTACAGAATTGTTAAAACCAACTACAGAAATACAAAATAATTGCCTGGAGATGTCATGCAAAAGATCTTGCCCTCGACATTACAAACATCAGATTCATAAACAAACTTTTTACCTGAAATGTTCCTACAAGCTCTAGGACACACTTGCTTAACATCTACTTCTGAAATAACTCAACATGATCCAAAACCAGAAAAACAGGAGTATGAGACAGAAATTTCATTGTACAACAGAGCAAGGAAAGACACAGGCAGGAAGGAAGTCTTTACAGCCTGGGCAGATGGGGATATGGAGAAGTGAAGTTTGGGTCAGTATTCAATTTCCAAACGATGAATCCAAAGTAAAGGCAAACTTTTTTCTTTTTGTATGTCAGTTCTGCACATCAATCACTTTAAATGGAACAGAGGCAAAAAAAATAGAAGAAAATACAGTGCACAAATAATTCACCTTCTGAATGCCTCCATTTTGTACCCAATGACCGTTTGTCCAAATCACACACGCCTACACTTTTCATTTTTCTCTGTGTACTCTAAGCATAAGAATTATTGATTGCAAATATTCAGTGTCAAGTGTCCAACTGTGTTTGTCCATGAGCTGTTACAAAATTCTGTGTCTACACTGGGATTAACCCCAGCTTTAATTACGCTGTGTAGGGAGTTTGTTTTCATGTCAAAGCCACATGTTCTCTGGCATCTTTTGCAAATTGAGCATGCAGATCAGTGGGCAAAGCCCAATTAAAATAATACCACATCTCAGCAGTAACAAGAGTATGGTGACCTTCCATGGCATTAACAAGTACATAATGTTTTGCCAGTGCAGGCATATTTGTTCCCAAAGAAGTCTTTCATTATCTTGATACTTAGAGAAATTATAACTGTCCTTCTTTACATGATGGTAGTTGTAAGTCTCTTTTCTATCTCTGTGGCTTTTCAGAAGAAAAAAAAAACAACCAAAACTCAAAATCACTAACCTTTTTTTCTCCATCTAAAGAGTGAGAAATTAACACATTTGGAAAACAGCCAAAAACTTGTTGTAGGTCCCCATTTGGGAAGAACACTCATCTTTCAGAATTTCAGCAATTCAGGTACTGAATTCCCTATACAAACCATACAAATTCATAAATACCAGTCCAAAATTGCCTAACCAGGATAGCCATCAGGACACAGGAAGAAAAGGAATGTTTCTTCCCCCCTGAGCTACTGCCTTAACATTATCCACACCCTCTTGTTTGGGTTTGTAACTCTCATCTGGAGCTGGGTGCCTGAAGCTGCACTGGTGCACAGCCACCCTTCTAAAGCAACAGCCTCCTTACCTCACTGCTGCATCATCCTTTGTTTAACAGAACTACTGTTCTTTGTTTAATTCAGAAGACATCATTTGAATAATTATAGAACACATGGGATAGTTGATAAATAAGTAGATCAATTAACCTGAAAAGGTCTTAAATTGCTGTTTCACTTCCCCTGAAAAATTACAAGTGATGACAATTCAGTTGAAGACAGAATTCTGCAACAGACTTCCATTAATTAACAATCCAATGTAACAACCATTTCGATTCCCAAAGGTCCTGAAGATCAATGTTATAGTATTTTCCTCACCCAAGCATTATTTATTCATACAGTACTTTTACATTATTTTTTGCTGCAATATGATGATTTGTCAAAGACAAAGCCATTTTCAGTGATTCATCTTCAGAGGAGGGTGTTAAGAAAAACGAGAGAATATTCTTAAGGCCAATTGTAATCAAGAGCAAACTGCCCCTCCTGTATCTCAAGTTTGTGTCCTAATCTAACGTCTACATTGCTTCATTCCGCTCCTCTCTCACCCCTAAAAAAATTCAAAACAAACCCCTCCAACACAAACATACACTTCAATATAGACAGGTATTTCAAGAATACTTAAAGTGCTTGAACTGGCAATGTTTAGGAGATGGACTTTATGCTCAATTTCCATGTGAATGAAGGTATCTTGTGAATGCTCCACCTCAGCTGTAGCCTAAAGTAATTACAGTATAATAACTACAGTTCTAAGACCTTCCAGACTTCACAAATAAATCTCTCTTTGATGCTATATGAAGATATGGAGAACTTTACCCAATAATTAATGTTAATCAAGTTCAGTCTTAATCAATAACAGAACTACTACTCTTTACAAAGCCCAGAGCCAGTTCTGTTAGGTACAAAATCAAATTTAATCAAAGCTATGCATGCAGAAGAGAGTTGTTAATGCTATCATAATTAGTTTGTTTAATACTGAAACTGCCAACGCCCCCCGTACCTTTTGCAGAGTACTTGAGTACTAAATTCATTATTTGCACCTGCTGCAAGAGAAAGTTGGGCTGCTCATGTACAGTACACATAAATGAAATTATAGAGATACAGGTATTCTCTTATCCTTCCAAAAGCCCAATGAAAAGTTTGCTCAGAAACAAGTAGATAGTACCCAGAAATCTGAGCATTTCTGAAGATGAAAATCGTCAATGGAAGATGCAGAGTCACTCACCCGTGTCCTGGCAAAAGCTGCTTTCATATGTATAGTATGACTTTCTCTTAGCCTCCCAGGATCATTAGGTCACATCGTGGAGAATAGCAATTTCATTCACTGCAAGTTATTAGATAAAAAAAAGTTTCTTAACTTGGGGATCAAAAAAGCTAAGTGCTACCCATTACTACACCTGATCTCTTGAGAGATGTCAAACCGAGCCTTTCTATTTCCATTCACACTTGAAAGAGGAGGTCACAGTGTAAAAGTCAAATATTTAACAACCTTCCAAACAGTGTATTCAGTGCCAGAGGACCTGAGTCAGGGAAGACGGATAAACGTTGTGTGAACTGTGCTCTTTTGAGACTGTTCTCTTTCCACTCAGATTCTGCTAGTAGGTGTCTATTTTCACACATTATAAATTAGGTAAATGTTAACCCGTTCACACTGACAGCTGCCTATAATGGTACACTTCACACCCCGTGTAAAGAAAGAAGCAAGCAAGCTGTTTGTTTTACCAGTATTTCTCATTCACACTAGCAAATGTCATTGATCAAAAGGACTGTTTGATACCATGTTTCTGGTGAGAAGCAAGACAGAGATGGGCTCTGTTTTTTTCTTGATCAGAATCTAAGATTTGCTTCTGAAAACCATAATCTTTCTATTTTGAAATTTATAAAAATAGAAAATCTCCCATGCATTGAGTCTTAGCCTACCTAAGTGTTAATGTAGGACATAATACTGCAACACATTCCGGCATTTTCAATTTCATCCATTTGGATAGCTGCCTTGAGCTCACATGTATAAAATTAAGCAAGTACATAAAGATTCGTGTGCTCAAGACCTTAACAATGCAAGTGTCCTCTAGCACTCACACTGGACTGAAATGCAACAGTAAAAAATCCAGTAGCATTAAACAAACAAACGAAAGACAAAAGCACAAAATGGAAATGCATGAGCAAGTGTGTCACCACACACAATAAAGAATACCATCGATCAGTTGCCTGAACGTTTGTTATTGCTCTTTCGGCTTTTTTTGAAAGTAAGCACAGAGAGAAATTTGCTCTGTATTTATTTTTCTGTCCTTAAGCATTCCTGATTGCTGCAAGATTCGGTCTTGTTCAAGTGCAGCCTTCCATCATTATATATTTCATTGACCATTTACTGTAATGCTGAATGACTGATCAATTGGCAGTTAAACTGCTCATTAAGAAAAAAGTACAAGTTTCTCTAAACTCAGCTACTGCATTTTTCTCCCAATCATTTCTTTGGTCTATTAACAGGCAGCTTTTGTCCTACTGTTCAATAGTGCAAAGATAGATTTGCCTTACTCTGTGCAGTGAAAAGCACTTAGGCAGTTTTAAAGTGAAAGTACTTTTTGAGAAGCTTCTTTAAAGCAGAAATGATAGTAATAACATACATCTTAAATGCTAAATTTCCATGTTAAAGCATCAATTCAATAATCTGCGATCTGTGAAAAAGCAAAATTATTTTACTGTGATTTTATTTGTTGAAATGAACTGACTGCAATTGCTAGGAGCAAATATGCATGCTATAAAATTTAAAATTAAAAATCTGACAGTAATGGAAACTTCAATACACAAACAGAAAGCTGCTTAGTCAGCAGCCACAAATAGGGACCACCATTTTATTTCAATAACCTTTGCAACCTGTCTTGTAAGTCAAAAGGGCTTATTCAAGAAACCAAAAGGAAATGCTCACAAAGGTGCAGACCCTGAATTTTTCACCCCTCCATTCCAGCACTGCAAGGTTGAGCCTGCACACAAAACCCTATCTGTGTCACCTCAGATGATACCAAGTTACATACATCATACAAACCTTTTCTGTGTCTTCTTTACAAGATTCAGGGGCACACATATATTTATATAAAATTAAGTCACATGAGCAGGTCTTCAGAACTGAGATATTGGTGACTCATGGAACACAGGTTAGTGCTCATTTGCATAAAAATCACAAAACTTATGGTCTGATTGAGCATTGTCCTATTTATTACATCACTGCATATTCCCTTTTTCTGGACAGATGGGCCTGCAGCACTTTGGCTTCAAGCTGGAGGACCAGAAGCCAAAAAGATAAAAGGTACCTGTCTATTTAAGCTCAGAAGCAATTCATCTACCTTACAACACCGTTACTGGTCAAAACTTGCTAAAGCCACTCTCAGAAGTTACGTGTCTCCATTCCCACACCACTGAAAGAACAGAACTATCATCCCGAACACCTGCACATGAAAACACATCATTAAAAATCCTCACATGCCAGAGGAGCCACTGTAATACTGATGAGCTGATCCAAGTAACACAGGGGATGGACGCGGTGGAGGTACAGGTAAGAAAGGACGTATAAAGAGCATGAAAAATTTCAGAGGAAACCTGTAGGGTGCTGAAAAGCACACAGAAGCAAGGTGACCACGAGAAACTGAAAGATGTTGGACAACATTCTGACCAGAAACGAGCCTAGGAGAGCAAACAAAGGCACTGTTCTTGTCCAGTTCTTCCTGCCTGTGGGGGATCACAGACACATCGCTCCCACTTTCCCTCCACAGAGTAACTGAACAGCACACTGAGAACCGGTGACCCAGCTAGGCTAAGAAAATCAGGGAAATGGCACATCTCAATAGCTTGACTCCCACTAGCTAGGACAGCACCATATGCCAAACAGAGCCTTAGAAAAAAGGTAGAGCACTTCTACCGTTATTTTTTTTCATATTATTCTAGTGTAGATGACAGAACTGCAACCTCCTGTATTTTTAAACACTTCAGTTCCTTAATACTAATGTAAAATGCCTCTTGTGTGGGTCTTCTAGTCAGACTAAAGGTGTGATTATCACGATTATGACTGAAGAAACAATAGGCAGTCTTTCTACATGATTTCTTTTTCATTTGGTTAAGTATATTTGCAAGCTCTGACAGGCAGAATCTCATCAGCAAAAGGAAAATAGAAATGTGGCAGGTCTGGACCTGGAAGACAGAACAGTCTAGTTTGTGTGACATTTGGGAAGGGGATTTTATATTTTAGAAGGAAGAAAACCACTCATAAAACAAGCAATCAGAAGAAGAAATCAAAATCAGAGGAAGTTATTTGGCAGCACTTGGGAATTTTGTATATTGTAATCTTACACAGACAGTATTCAGGACACGCAGAGGAAACAACAGTTTACCACTAAAAAAATCTGATTTATCCCATGATTGTCACCAATACGTATGAGGACTACAGAGGGAGAGTCAATATGCTTCCTTTTTTAGTTTGAAACTACCACCTGTGGCAGACTTGTCACATGTAATAGATCTTGTACATACAGTGCCAGTTTAATCTAACTTCTGAGAATTTTCTAACAGATATGGAAGATTTTTATTGTCTTTTATTTAAAAGGCAAATCCTTGAATTTGCATTTTCACATATTAAACACAACTTTAATCCTACTGCTATTTTTCATTTGCATTTGACTTAGTTTGTCTGACAAGATTTTGTAAAATCTCTTTAAGGACACAACTGATGACTTGTTCAACTTTATCTCCCTTACGAGGAGAGGCTGAGGGACTTGGGGCTTTTTAGTCTTTAGAAGAGAAGGCTGAGGGGGGATCTGATCAATGCTTATAAATACTTAAAGGGTGAAGGGCGAAGAGGACAGGGCTGGTCTTTTTTCAGTGGTGCCCAGGGACAGGACAAAAGGAAAGGGGCACAAACTTGAATATAAGAAGTTCCACCTAAGCATGAGGAAGAACTTCTTTACTTTGAGGGTGGCAGAGCCTTGGAACAGGCTGCCCAGGGAGGTGGTGGAGTCTCCTTCTTTGGAGACATTCAGAACCCACCTGGACAAGTTCCTGTGCAACCTGCTCTGGGTGGACCTGCTCTGGCAGGGGGGTTGGACTAGATGATCTCCAGAGATGCCTTCCAACCCTATGTGATTCTGTGATGCACCCAGTGACTGGGAAAGTAACTGGACTCTCAGTTTACAAGCGTGTATTACGTACACTGCCTAAGCCAGCAGACAGGATTGCAAAGTAAAAAAATAATGCGTGGTGGATATATCACAATTAAAAACAAAGACCTAGCCTTCTCCTGATACACAGCTCTAAGTGAATCCCTATGCTTTTTAGCTTTTGTGAGCTGTATGACTTCAGATAGTTGGTTATTATGAATAAATGTTCAGTCTTGAACCTTTACGTACTCCTATTTCACCACTATAGGTAGGAATATTAAAGTAAAACATGCAAATAGCTGAGGAGAGCACTGACCATCTGGAAAGACATTCAATCTGCTTTTAAATCCAAGCAGCCCTTCACAATAGTAGCATGAACAGATTTTTACCTTTACAGATTTTTACTCTTCCCTCATTTTGGAAAAGAGCTTTCTTTTAACGAGAAAACTCCACTTTGGCTCCTCCCCCAAGTCACAAAGTTTTTTTTTCATGGCTCACAGACAGAGGAACCTAAATAATGCTCCATGACATCATAATTAAGGTAAAACAACCACCATAATCTTTCCTGAGATCTGAAAACATCATCTCATAGTCACTATAATAAAGGCAGAGTCAGGCACAGATAGCACTGACTAATTCTCACTAAAAATTTCTGAAGAAAACAACAAGGTTTCTAAAAAGCTATACAGCTTTTCAGATTGACTCTATCTTAAATCAAAATGTGTACCTAGATTAGTCACCTCCCTCCTTCTATATATATGTGTGTCTAGATATATATTAAAAAGCCTTTACTTCTAGTTCATATAAAGTCGTAACGTAAAACAAATAAATGTCATGAGGTAGATTTTACTAAGTCAACTTAAACGTTAGGCCTAAAAGCTATCACCGCCCCTTTAACTTTTAAGTATAAGTCTTTCCCACAATAAAATAGTCAACTACCTCCCCACTGAACTATAAAGAACAGATTTAGTGGGTACATTATAGCACACACTACTGTGTTCAAACACCTTTGCAGCAGAAAAGCCAAATTAACTGCTGGACTAAGCAAGAGCAATTCAGTTGCAGTCAGCAGAGACGCATCAGCTTACCTGGGATCACAACGCAATCTAAGAACTGCCAATGTTGTATAGTGACAAACACTACCTGAAAGTTTTTTTCCTTTACATACGTGTGGCTCTGAAATTAAGTCCAAAAGTAATGATTTTATTACCTAATTAAAAACCATGGCTTTTAGGGGCTATTTATATTAATGTCCTTGAAAGGTAACTGACAGCAATTGTGTTAGTTTACAATAGGAGAAATTAAAACCTACCCTTCAGTTTTGGTCATTATGCACATTGCTTCGTCACACTTTCCAATGCAGAAGGAAATAACTTGATAGAGATATTAAGGAGGCTTAAAAATGAAGTTTATAGGTGTGAAGCAGGTACGTGGGCTACGATAAAGAACTGGAATGACCCTGTTGAATGCAGTAAGACAAATGAAGGTCAATGGGTATATGAAATGAAATTAAAGTTCCTTGGGCTGTGGTGTTCTGGAGCAACATTCCAGCATTCCCACGCAGCAGAGTCAACATAAAGATCCTAACTGCTTTTGAGATGTAGCTTGATCAATTTATTTTACAATCCCTTTCCTACGCCTGACTGCACTAGAAGGAAACCAGATTCAGTCATGCAGGGTGCTCCTTCCAGTACTCTTCCCTGCTAAGAGATATAAATAACACCTTAAATGCTTGTATTGTTTAATTTAAGAAATCAGTGGAGTGAATTTTTTAGTTAGCTGGAGCTATTATGCTGATACAGAGGGAAGGAGGCTTTGCCAAGGTAAGTATCTAATTTGCACTGACTGCAATTTGAGTGCACCTGGATGGAGATGCCCAAGGAACTCTAAGATCAAATGACAAGATTATCACAAAACACACAGAAAGTAAATAGCTGCTCTGACCTGTGCGTATGCTTTTTAAACAGTGATGTTTTGGCATAATCTTAGAGATTAACACATAAATATGTAAAGACACATTCTACAATGGAATGGCGTTTTTTCCTAAACAGAAATTAAACAATTTAGCAAAACCATTTAGAGCCATTCTGTTTTCATGAAAACAGAATTTTGGTCTCTCTCCATGCACATATAACCAGGCACAGGCAGACTTGTGTCCAGACAATCTATATGTAATTTCTGAATCCTGGTCTGAAATTACGTCATGATTGTCAAATTAAAAGCTCAGTTTTGTTTCTGAAGGCAGTCAGCTGGATAAATATGCCCATTCCTAGTTCACAGTTTAGAGGGTGGTGATACACAGTTAGATCCAAGAAAGGAAATAAAGCAAGCTACACCTTAAATTTAACTTCCTGTAAATATAGAGCTGTAGTTTTATTCACAGCTATTTTATCACTTTTCATTAAAAATGTGCTAGAAAATGGCTCTCAAGTACTAAATTTTGACACAGTAATGCACTGCCTTTCGTTAATGATCAAAATCTTTTCTCCATTAACATTCTGAAATCTTCCACATTTGTTGTTAATACCCAGGGTGGGCCCTTCAGAATAACCATAAAGAATGCTTAAGCATACGGAAAGACTAAGATGGAGATAACTGGTGCTTGCATTTGTCAATGAGTTAGAAAGTTAGGAAAAGAAAGATGACTCTGATCATCTACAATTCATACTTTTATTACCAAGATTTTAAAGTTTCTTCATTTTATTACCTTCTGTTTTTTAAAGTACATTTTCTATTTTAATCAAACTTGAGAGAAATCACTATTTTTAATTCGGGTGTGCTGGGAGTAACCCGAAAGCCAACTACAGAGAGATACCAGAACTTCACTTTATCGTAAGATATAAGTTACATTACTAAAAATCCATCAACATTAATCTTCAGATGTTTCTGACAAGTCTTGGCTTTAACTCATAGTTCATTACTTTTAGATTATACATTTTTAAGTCTTTTAAATTAACAAAATAAATAAAGATCTGGTCTTCCCCATTGTAATTTAAAACAGTCCTCTTCTAAAATGCCATATAATTAGGTTGGATTATACCAGCATCTAACTTGGATCTTAACAAATTCTTTTTTAATTAATCACACTGGTTTTTTTGCCTGATGAACTTCAACGGTTTATCTGAAACACTGTAATCCAGAAATGCTTCCATGTCATATCATAAAGCTAATAACCTTGCTAACTACTTATTTGCTGACAGAACACACTGTACTCATTTGCAGAATGCGAAGAATTCAGAATTTGAAAGAAAAAACACCCTTTATCAAGGTGCAAAGCACAATTTTTGAAAAAAGCTTCATCACCTAGCTACACTTAGACAATAGCCTTCTCTCGTCTAAAACCAGTCTAATTAAATACAGCTGGAGATAGCACAAAAGAATTTCATTAATTAATTGGCAACCTGCTGACACTAATTAAGCTATGAAAATTCAACTCCCTCACACCAGATTTTAAACATTAGTCAGTTACATTTGTTGGGAAGTTTGCCTTGCGTCTCTAACACAATCAAAAAAGAGAAAATTAACTTTGTGGTTAACATGTATGGGAACAAAATGACCTATTATTGGAAAAATTAGATATTAAACCTTGCACTGATATAGAAAAGAAGCTGTGCTACAGAAGCTCTTACTGATAGATTCCCTTACGAGTGGGATTAAGGGCTTCAGAACTACAGCCTCCTTCTCACTACACAGGAAAGGATCCCCAAATACACCAGCACAGTGGAGGGTAATTACCTTTATTTAATCCTCTGCAACACCCTCTGTAAGGTGCCACAAAACTTTACGTCACTGTTGTTTGTGCAGTTACCTACCAGTGAAGACTTCATGCAGTAACTAACAGAAAACATATCAACTCTTTCATCCATATTCTAAATCTCATCTAAGATATTAAATGAGACCTCACTTAACATTAACAGTAATTACACTGAAACAAGGGAGATATATTATTTCATGTCTCAAGGCCTACTGGCAATCAGTGCTTCTGCTATTATCCGAATGGACATCAATGAATGTCACTTAGTGCATGCTGTTTCCCTTTCCAAAAACCCAGCCCTATCTCCTAACATGAGTAAGGGTTCAACACCATGTTGGAAATGTGCTAACCCTGATCTGTATCCACTTTATTTATTAACAATTGAGACCAAAAAAAGGGACTTTGTGCAGAACAAAAATATGGTCTCATTTTTGAAAATCCCAACCTTTACAGTGCTGCACGGACTGTAAGAATCAACAACCACTTTGTTTTAAAATAAAGGAAATAAGTTATTGTAGAAAAGTAGCATGTAACTTTCCTGCTTTTTTTCAGTTTTCTTTTTCACGTAACAGTTAAATCACACAGCCTCCGTATGACACAGTGCAGCACAATCTGCTCACCTCACCATATTTTCTGAAATCTAATTAATTGGAAGCTGGCAATTAATTTGGAATCTGCAGGAATGTATTTTTCTGAAGCAATTTTATAAGAATTGATCTATAAACTAATAGTTTATAGGATCTGTAAACTAATATGCTTTCAGTTCTGAAATACTCAGTTAGTACCTGGTGAATCAGCCAAGAAAGTGGCAATCTCATGTTAACAAATGGCTCGTTCGTTAAACGCAAAAATCTTTAAAAAAAAAAAGAAAATTTTAAAAAATTCAGGCATCTAGATACATACTAGTTCACATTCTCCCTCCAAACATATGAGCACTGATCTAAGAAATGAGCTTCATACTGAGGCTGTAACTCAGTGTAAAGCCAAATAAGATTTGCAATTCCCTGGCAGGTTAAGATGACTGGCTGTGATTCTCAAGACTTGACTAGTAAGATCTGAAAAACTACATCTGACCATGTCCTTAAATGCTTTCTTGGTATGGTTGAACTAACCCAAATGGAAAAAGGTAAGCGTATGCCTAAAAGTTTCTTGACCTGTTGCCAACTAGGAATAATCAGTCACCGAAAAATAATGGAGTCCCATTGCCCCAGTCATTGGTACACAGTGCTAAAAAGCAGCGAGACACGAACACGGTCAGCATCCACCAGTCAGTCTCTTTACAATGTGTTGATCACAATACACAAAATACAATCAAGAATATGTGCTTTCCATTACGGGTGGAAAAGAACTATGCTAACCACTATACCATTCCTACTTCTAAGCTTTATTACACTCTCATTCACTACAGTCAAAACTGTAATATTCTATTGTAAGATTAGAGTACATTTGACAACACGATTGATAACAGATTTTATTAAAAGGCGAACTAAAGTAGTTTACATTGGCTAGTATCCCACAGTGTTCCCATGGAGTCTCCCATTTTTCAGCCCACCAGCTGTTATACCGCTTTGGTCATATCTTCATAATGCTGTGAAGTTAAACTGTCTGCAAAGCCACCTTGGTACAAGAAAACAGTGAGATTATTGAGCGCACCAGAACCTACCTGGAAGCTTTACTTGGGTACAAGCAAGGTCACACAAGATCAAATGGGGTAAGATCATTCTAGAGACTCAACCCCAGATTTAGACATTCGATTATTTTCCAAGAAAGAGTCACAACTTAGCTCCAAAAGTATGTGTCTACAAACATTTGTTTACATAACAGTAGCGGGAAATGGGTCATTAAAGGAGAATGCCTTTTGTGCGAGGAGATACTGCCAGATGAGGGTTGGGAAAAGGAAGGGTTTAATGGAACATGAAATATTGTCTCACTGTGAGAACAGCTCTCCTAATAAGGCCTAGGGACATCTTCAAGGCAATATGGTGGTTTCTAACAGTACCACTTTTCATAAAACGACCAAAATAATATAGGAAAGGAAGAGATGCAGAAAATGAAAGCAATATCTTATTTTAATAATGGACTTCTTTACTCTATTGTAATTAAAAAAAGGCTTGAACATTACATATAAGTAAATTGTTGAATACAAGTTGAAAGTAGCAAGCTCTTTTATTGGGGACTGAATCCTTCAGTTATCACGAAGACAAAAAAATTAAAATTGATACAATGAAGGTTATATTGACAATAGAAAGGAAAAAAGTTCAAGCCATGCCTGGGGCATGAAATGGAGCACAAAAGTTAAAGGAAAAATTCATGAAAGATGCATGACTATCAGATTCACATGTATTACTCTTAAGTGCATTCATTAAATGATTATAAAGAATATACGGCATAAAAATGAAAGAGATGAGCAGCCTCTAATAGAACCTGATCATTCCAGTGTAGAAAAAGCAGCAGACCACGATAATGATTTAAACTAAGATCACTAAAACCTGCATTCCAGCTTCCATTGCAAGCAATGCTTAAAGAAAAAAAAATCACCCAGTAAATCATAGAAGCGACAAAGGAAACTACAAGATCGAATTTTAAGGCTGCACTGCAGCAGTACATGATGAAGCATTCATTTGATTTGAAACCACCATGAAATTATCTGACTATTAACTATGTTGAGAAAAGCACTGGTTCCAAACACACATACTGCATATCTCCTGAAAATACATATCCTGGTAAACGAGTTGTAGTGATTTTGACCAGATCATTTGGTATTTGAAACCCTTTATATTCCATTGTGGTTTATATCATCTGTATTATTTCACATAACGGGTTATAACCCGATTCTTTGGCCAGGGTTTTGACACCTCTGCATGAGATTATGTTTAACACCTCATCAGTTGGTAAATATATGCTAATTGTTGCTGTTTAGCACCTGTTTTCTCCTTTCCTGCTGTTCAGGCACAACACATAACTACTACAACTCTGCGTCTCCAGCATTTGCAGAGCATTTCACCACTTTACAGAGTAAATCGGATCTATCTTTTGAAAATGTAGCAAAGAAAATCCTGTCCCCATGCTACATAGTAAAATGGCTGAAGGAACCACTTCTCATTAATGTAACAATTTTTTTTTCCCACTAGTTTTATTAATATATTAAAAAAGAGCAAGCCAGGTATGGAAAATGGGAAGGGACTCGCTTGGTCCTCTCCTCACCAGTTTCAAAACTTCTTTGTGGGCACTGTCCACCACGTTCCATACCATACACACAGTGGTGTTCTGGGCCAACCCACCACTCTTGTTAATTGAGGACATTTCACTATACAATAATTCACAGGTTAAAGATCACCCACTGATTCCCATGAGTTTGCTATCAAGGAACTCAGCCACTACTACTCTGTGTCGCTGGAAGTAAAGCAGGTGATGAAGCTGACAGAGACCGCTCAAATGCCTGTTTCCATGGCTCTATCTTGATTCCTCGAAGTCTTAATAGAGCCAAAAACTCACCCTCTCTCATCACCCCACTGATGGTACAAGTTTTCTTCTTGGAAGGGAAACGAAGCATGTGAGCAAATGGAGAGAACACTTGTTAGAATTTCTGACAAGAATTTATGGAGAGCTTTTGTTCAGATAATTTTAAGGATAAATTAGAAGAGATTGTAGAACATCAGGGTAGAAGCATTCTGTTTGTTCTTGAGTTTACCCTTTCCTTTAAAACATTCAATACTACAATGAATAATTATAACTGTCATCCAAGAATACATTAAATGACTTTTATATGAGTAATCTTCATGAATATTGCCGTGATATATACTTGAATAGTAGTACTGAAATATTTACCAATACTAAAAGAATATCGTTGTCCTCTCTCATATCTCTGCAATCCAACCCAGCAGACTCTTTGCAATGAATTTTGGAGTATGTGGCCATATATATTCCATCTTACAAAGGAAAAAAAAAAAGTCTACATTTTCATAAAGTTTGATTGACACGGATGGATGCAGCCATAGCGTCACAGGGAACACAGCATATATGGCAACACGTACTGCGGATGTAGCCTCCCCATACTCTATCACCAAAGAATTAAAACTCATTGTAATGCATGAGATTCATATATCTCATCCAATATCCTTATTCCAAGCAAAATCCTCATTGGTGAGCCTGCAAAGTATCAAGCAACATAAGGAAACCTTTTCCCATTTACTTGCACTCAAGTAAAGTAGATTACACTCTTTGACAAAGGAGCTTACAGTTTACTTCCTGTAAAAACTACTGCAGCAAAGCTCACACTCTCAAGTACTAAACAGAATAGAACAATGGCTTCCCTCAACCTACTGGCTCCTAATTAGTCTTGCTAATACACCGAGACTTCACTGTACAGGCCAGACCTTTTTGACTGGAAAGGTACTCTGTTGGCTCATGCTCAACCTGTTGCATGCTAGAACCCCCAGACCCTTTTCTGCAAAGCTGCTTCTAGACAGGCAGTAAGAACGCTGAAAGCAAGCAAAATGCCACCAACAAGTCTTCTATGTATGCACCATACTATGATCTCAGAAGTGATCACCAAGGTTGACTCAACATTAAAAACTAAGTTCTAGTAATATACACACTCATGGGGTTGGTTTTTTTTTCTAATGTCGTATCAGGCCTCCAAAAGTTGATGCAAGTTCCTGAGTAGCATTGAAAGATTACAAAGATGTGTGAAATGACTGATACACACATAATTCACATTTTCCTGCCTCATATTTAAACGTGTCAAGACTCTAAAAATTCTTGGGTTTATCTCAATTATATAAAAATTATATATTAAAAAATTCCTTTTAGTGTATGAAAGTAAATGAATGTTTCTCCTGCTTAAGGTTATACGTTGCAGAAAAGCAAGTGAGGTGTTGTGCCTAAAGCAGTATCGTTGGAAACATAAAAAAGGCAACGTGATAAGAACAGGGAAAATCTGCACATATAGAAAATGGCTTAAATCACCTCATCATCATGATACTATGTATTTTCAATGCATCAAATTAGTCATTTACTGCACAGGTATTTATTGACGTAAGGACACAGCAGCAATGGCTGCTTAGAGAGGTTGTGGAAGGTTTCCAAGAAACTGGATGAAGTCCCGAGTTTCCAGCAGACCTTGCTTAGGGCAGGGGGCGGGAGTAGATGCCCTCCTCAAATTCCTTGTAACTTGACTTATCCTTTGATCCCAGGATCCTAATGCATAATGAGTTCTAACTCCTTTTTTGTCATCGTTTTCCTATGCATTATTTTTGTATTTACTAAATGGATGTTAAATCAGAACCCAAAAGCACAGTACAGCTCTAGCATAGATCCA
Source organism: Limnodromus scolopaceus (assembly GCA_028565335.1). Lineage (NCBI taxonomy): Eukaryota > Metazoa > Chordata > Aves > Charadriiformes > Scolopacidae > Limnodromus > Limnodromus scolopaceus. Next base: position 18,027,150 of record JAOXNO010000063.1, read on the forward strand.
CACTTCGGTCAAATAAAATAGGTGTTTTACTGGAATAAGCTATCAATGGATGAGGAGAAGGCAGAAGTTCTCAATAACTTCTTTGCCTCCGTCTTCACTACCAACCCCTTTCCTCCT
>JAOXNO010000063.1:18027366-18109708 GCA_028565335.1 Limnodromus scolopaceus
TGAGGCCCCTTCCCTGGAGACATTCAAGGTGAGGCTCGACAAGGCCCTGGGAAACCTGGTCTAGTTGGGGGTGTCCCAGTGACTTGCGGGGGGGTTGGACTAGATGACCTTTGGAGGTCCCTTCCGGCCCAGATGATTCTATGATTCTATGAATGATGACAGTACACACTATCATCACTCAAAGTCACTGGACGATCCAGACTTTCTAGAGCTTAGCCATCAGGTATCTGAGAACTTACAGAGTCTGGTCAAACATTAAAATATTAGCAAGAGCAATGCACAAGCCTTTTGTGACAGCAAACTCATCAGAGGTGTACATAATGACCATCCCTAATTTAAAATACTAACATGTCCTCAAATTAGTGTTAACAGGTAAATATCAACTATGGAAGTAGAACTTAAAATATTGCAAATTCTTGCCTTCACAGAATTACACACTGCGCTCTTCAGAGATTTTTACGTCATCATATTTATTAATTAGGACAATAGCATTTCTGCTTCAGACATCAGTATATTTTAAAACTCAGAGCAAATAAAGAACAACATCAGTGCTTCAGGCACTGCTGCTTGAGCTTTCAAGATAACCTGAAGCATAATTTGGCTTCATGCTGTAAGCAGGTCTAGAGCCAAATTCAGCATTCCCTGCTGAGCTAGTCTAGATATCATGTATAGCTCTGGCATAGAAATGTATAAAAGAACAGAAATTTGACCATTTTAATTTGAAGAACAGAATATATTGCATAAAGCCTTCCAGCTCCTTGACATTGAAAATAATGGTGTCTGACAGTTCTAGGGTTAAGTAGCCACTCATTCAGCACAGCATCGTTTATCTGCCAACAGTATGTGTCTCTTGTTGTTACTTCAAAGAAAAAATTCAATAAAAATTTAAATAAAAACAGATCTGTCAGTATAAAGCTTTAATATTTTACACCACACTCAATCTTTTTCCTTTGTAAAGTGCTTTCATACTTCCTGAACTTGTCCGGCAGTACACAATTCTCATTATTTAAAAGAAAGAAACCATGAATCACCTTTAAACATCTACACTTTCCTGAAACATTAACATTTATTTTTAATAGGCATCACTCTAAAACCGGCTTCACAAAGAAATGTTGTAGAATGCTAAAGAACTCTATGTAGATTGAGAGAGCTATATGAATGTACGTTAAGTATTGCGGAATTGTTACATACAAGCAGGTTACTTGGTTAAGCATTCAGGATTCAGAATATAGCATTAATGGTTTCATTTCTAAGCATAAATCTTTTCCTTCATGTATATCAAGTATACAATAGCCCTTAATTCCATATGCTCTCTCATACAGTACTTTTGCTGTTGCAGACTGTACAATAAATATATACTTGGAAGTGAAACAAAGGATTCAGTTGTTCAAGGCAATGACCTCTCTGTATATTTTTGCCCAATTTTTCCTTTACCCACCCACATATTTTATGAATCTAGCAATTAAATACTGCAGTATTCACTGCTTATGTCAGATTTGAATTTCAAAGCTGCTAAATCCAAGAAATCAAAGGCAGTTTATGAGAGATAATTAATGTCTCTCTTCCATATATATGGCAAAGTATAGTGTCTCCATTATTAGCTTTCTCCCATATATATTTTAATAAAAAAATGATTAATCTATTTAGAAATGTCTCATACTATTTAGTAATTCAGCTCTGGAGTGTAACTACTTTGAGAAGAAAAGAAGTGAGCCACTGGCCCCATGTAACAGATTCAGATTTTAATAGCTTCAATAAAAACATTTTCTTTAAATTTGACTGCACACTCTAAAAGCAAAATTAACAATCTGCCAAAGCCAATATGTTCATATAAAAAAAAGATTGTAAAATATGATCATAATTATATGCATATAAACAGGCTCACTTCTATTTGATTTTAAAAGTTTCTTCCAGGCAAAAAATACTATCATCTATTTTCTATCCTAGTCACAAGTTTATAAGCATGCTACAAATTACAGCACTAAAATTTTGTGAGAAGATTACAATAAAATTGTCATTTCATATCAACTTTACTGGGCAAAATATAGGCATTAATATGATAACAGGAATAATCTATTATCTTATTTAAGTATCTTCATTATTTGAAATTATAGTTGCTCAACACTATTTGCCAAAATGCTTTAAGTGTTTTTAAAAGTCATAAACCTCTGCCACTCTCTTCTTTATAAAAGTGTTAACTATAAAGTTCTACCATAAATTATGAAATAAAAGGGTTTAAGTCAACCCAGTAATATTAAATCTCTTCTTTCAATAATAAAAACCATGCAGCTGAGAGCTGTTCATTATTTATTTAGCTTCCACAAACCAACACCTGAATTTATTTCCTTGTAACTTCACTGCCTCTCCATCTTTTTCTAGAAGAAAAACTGCAGCTACATCTCCTCACTCCTCTATGTTGCACTGTTCTCTGGTATGAATCTACCTGTATCATCCCATTTTGTTACCAGTTATGAACCCAGGTAATCAACACACAACAGTCTAACTGAAAGCATGTTCCCATCCATATCACCACTGAAAATAATCTGAAATCCCAAAATAACCTAAATGTTATCTCAGACATCCATACCAAATACTGTTAATTAAATAAATTTTTCATTTGTTGAATAGCTCAACTGCTTTCTGACAACATAGGTTACGTGTCCCTGACTGATAGGAAAAACAAAAACCATACTGCAAAGCAACCCATAATGGAATATAATCCCCGCAAATAGTAGAAATGTGACTGAATACTGATCAAAGCTACTCTTTCTGAAACTACTTCAGAAATACATCTGCAATGCTTCCCCCACACCCAAATTGCCCAACAATCCTTTCCACTGTATTCAGGAACATCCAAGGGTTCAGCTGAGGACTCTCTGTTACTACACTCTGACAAGAGGCCACCTTCTGAAAAGCAAAAGCAGAAAGACAAAGTAGAATAAAAAAAATAGTATTCATTTACTGTAGCATTTGTAGATGGTGGTACATGAGACTTCATTGGTGGAACTTCAATGAAGACAAGACATTACTAGAACAAGGATAAGATGACAGAAATAGGGATTGGAGATGGGGGAAGAGCACCCCGTACTTCTTGGGAGGCTGCTATCACCCCACTTGCAGCTGGCTTGGCTGCAGCTCTCTGGGCTCAGTCTGAGTCCTGAAAGTTCTGGCACAGCTAATAACGAAAAAGGAAGTGTTGCAGCCTGCAGAAGCGAAGGGCTAGAATTCATGCAGTCAGCACAGCTATGCTCGCTTTAAGGCTCACTTGCCAGAGTAGAACAAGAACAGAACAGTGTTTAAAACAGAACTGAGCTCAAACTATTTGAGTTCCCTTTAGGAAAACGCACTAATGAGGCAGTATATCTGTAATGTCTAATTCCAAGCAACAGGCATACTGGAGAGCTCTGCTTACTCCCAGAAGTCAAAGGACAGGAATAATCTCCTCCTTCAAAAGCCAGTAGAAATTTTGTAATGAAAGCAAAGAAGAAAATTAAATGAAGTGACAGAAACAAATTTCAGTTTTGTAAGTCCAAGATAGGATACCAGGCCCCATTTCATATGGGCATAGGTTAGCAGCTCTTATGCATCCTGCATGTATTAGTGATACAACCTTTTTTGCTCCTCTGAAAAGAAAAATCTTATCATTCTGTTGGAGCGTGCGTTCACAAATAGCCAAGGATATAGCTGGGAGGCTGAAAAATAATTAACTGGATCAAATAACTAAGAAAAAAAAACCATCCAGGACTCAGCCAGTTGTACCCCAGATACAAAAAGTATAAGGGAAAGAAAAGGGGAGAAGAAACAGGTTTGCAACTCCTCACCTTCAACTTGATTAGATAATTGCAAAAATAACACTCACCTGCTTCTTCTTATCAACAGAGCAATACTGCAGTCCTGCAATGCCAAGCTTTTCAAAAAGGTAAGCTGGCATCCCATGAAAGAAATCATCACGTACAGCAAGAGATTGAGAAAGAATCTGTTGTCTCATGGCAGGGGCTGTAGAGGAGAGGAAAACTTCACCTAAAAAGGACGCGTCTTCAGATACCCCTTTGCATGTATTTGCATCCCCTCCTCACTGCATTACAGATGGCTGAGGAAGCAACACCCAGCCGGGAGCTGCAGAAAATGCAACCTGGGCAGCCTACGGCATGTGCGGGAACTGGGCTGCTCTTCCCTTTCCACAGCAAAACATCTCCTCCTGTGGCCAAAACTCACTGCGGTTCATTCCCTTCTTTGCAAGTTTTAAATAAGTATTTGATGACCTGATTTGAGATCCTCAGATGAAAAATGTTATTAATTCACTGTTATTTACAGTGGAATCCACAGTTATTTACAGAATGGAATCATAGCAGCACCAACTACTTCCCTTTATAAAGCTTGAAAACCTACCTTTTTCTTTTTTGGAGAATAGCATAAGAAACATTTATCTTGACAAACCAGGAATAAAACATATAGAAGTTCTTAGCACTTCAAGGGAAAAAAATTCTTCATTCTTCCCGATTTATATTGGGCAATCATACCATAATGCATACAATACACAAAATGCTCTTTTATGATTTACAAATACTACACAAATAAAGTTTGAAATCTTCCTGTGGAACTGTATCCGTGCAATCAATGAAAGCCCATCAGTTAATCAATGGTAGCTTCATCAGTGATTAGTTTATGTAAGGGCAGCCTTCCTCAGGTCCTTGATTTAAAAACGTGAAGTTTATTCAAAGCAACATGAGGCAGCCAGAAAAGCATTGTCTGCTACCTAAAAAGTCACACATTTGAAAGTTCTCTGACATACAAAAGAAAGCCTACTGTTAATAATCACCACAAAAGTAGCAGAGGATTTGATAACATACCAAAAGATTAGTGTAATCAAAAACACGTGCTTTTCAGGAAAGAACAACAACGAAAAAAAACCCCAAAAAACCAACTTTTAATATTTGCACAAACGTGCTAAAATAGCAACTGGTAAAGCTAAGATTTCAACTAGTGAGAAAACAATGAACGGCTTCCTGACTCTTCCCATTATTTATCTGTTGTAACATTCATAAAGTTTCAGTAATTCAGACAAGCTTAGATGAAGATATAATTCCCTCTGAAATTCAGAGGCATTTATCAGATAAGCAGAATTAATCTGAAAAATTCTCAACGCTCAAAAGCATTGAATGCTATAGATTTTAATTTCAATAGCAGCTTTCATACCTGCCCCATAACAATGTTAATACTTTTTTTGCAGTCCAGTGAAAGTGTAGGTCAATTTGTAACTCACTCGCTGTTAAAATCTAAACTTAAAAAAAACCCGTATCAGAGAGGAGAAAAGCTGGAAACAGCAGTAGGATGATCCTTCTTGGATCAAAGAAACATCTGCCAAGAAGAGGAGAACGCCACACTAAAATGATTGTTGGACAAACTGAGAGTAAGCATGAGTGCAGCTTTGGCTGATGAAGCAGGCCTCCATCTCCAAGGCTTCTCCAGATCTTCACTGATTAATTGACGCCAGGAATAGATCACCTCCAGAGCTAAATGGCAAAGTTATACACATGCAGGAGGACTCTTACTGGTTTTCAGGCTTCCGCAGTTCCCCAGTTCTCCTTTTTATTGACTCTTCTACTTTATATTGTACTTCTGCTCTGGTATAGACAGTAACCCTTGGCGAAAATTCAAGAATAAAAGATTAAATTTGCTTTAACAAAGATGAAAGGTACAAAACATGTACCTTCAAACCTATCCACACCAAGGTTAGGTCTTCTTGACCTGTTAGATGTATGTTCAAAAGAACTTCATGTCGTTTTAGTCAATCATTAAATGTAAAGACACCTATTAATAAATAAGTAAATAAATTATCTAAATGCTCAATTTTGTCCTTAGTCCTATGACTCTTTATGTCATTTTACGTCAAGACTAGAGAGAAAAAAACCAACACCCCTGAACACCTGCCATTTTTCATAGGCAGATACCATATTACTGTGAAAACAGAATCATGTAAGTATTGGGTCTTGTTCAGAGAAACACATTCTACAGTTAAGAAACTACTTCATTGTAGCAGGCAAAAATATAGCATTAAGAAACCTTAATTTCTGGTGGTACCATGCATGCAGTACTACTTTTACAGGCATAAGAATAGAAGCTGTAATCAACAGTATTACTCATATGAAAACAGTGTGTCTAATAATTTATAAGATTAAAACCTAAGACCAAAAATACAGCATATTTAGATAAAATATAGGCCCAGAACTTAATATAGCAGTTTTCATTTTCTGCATTCTGTAACGTGAATTACACTTTTGAAAAGATATATTGGTGCACACTGTTGGTAGGTGCACTTAACAGAGCCACCTAAAAAGAAATTCGTCCTGCCTTGCGTTTGCTAGAAGGAAGACAACTGGGAAGTCTCAGGTCATGGAAACACACAATGCCATGTGCCCTTCTGGAAAATCACCTCAGGCTGAATTACATGTATCATTTTGTCACAGCTGAAGATAAGGAATAATATTGTTTTTATAGAAATTAAAAATAAATAAATAAATAAATTCAAGCTGTTATCTTTTAACAGGATCAAAAAGGCAATTTAACTACCAGTGAACTCGAGGTACTACTTCAGGGTCATATTAACCTCATCAATATACTGGTCTTCCAACTGCCTTAACCTGTAGGGTCATCTGGCAATAACCAGCTTTCACCTGTGACTATTCCTTCTTTCCACCTCTTCTGGATGTGACTTAGCTATTGGCTTGTAATAGCCACCCCCCCAACATTAAAACTTGGACAGAATTTATTCTTCAAATGTTATCTTTTAAAAAAGTCTGTTTCTCTTGGCATTTGTTATTTGCTTGCTTTTGAATAGATTTTTCTTTCCGCATTTTTAACATTTGGTGTCATGACCAATTTCTTTCTTTATCTGGAAAATGAGAAAACAAGACAAAATTTCCAAAAAATCATCCACAGTCAGTAATTTTCCAATAACAAGCACTAACTCCTCCCACCTGCCAGTGGATAGAGCTACCCAATATTATTAAGCACTTCTAGTTCCTCACAGCTAGACAAATCCCAAAGTACCTTCTTTATTGCATTTTTTTATTGATGAGGTTTGTCATTTTATGGGATGTGGTATAACAGAGGGCAATTTAGCCATTGATGCACACAAATGTTACCTTTTTGCAATGCGTCAGCAGCAATAATCTTCTTTCAAATATGCTGAAAAGCAGCTATAAACCTTCTCCTGCCAGAGGCAAGCTCTCGTGAGTCAAACTCAGCTGTGCTAAGAGATCTTCACAGATTGTGTTTTTTAAGGTCTACATTTATCAAATATAGCAATAATTAAGTCACAAAAGCAGTTCAATTTTTGCATGGCCCCAAAAATACCCCCAAAATTATCTCTTCAGTTTTCAAAGCAGTTTATTAGATCTCTTTTTAGTGTCTGTGGGTGAAAACCTTGAGGAAGACATGAGGCCCAGATACTATTTGCATGTCTTGATCATCTCAGGAAAGGGACAATCAGATGGGTCACAGCAAAACCTGTTAACATTCCAGCTGATAACAGAACTCCCATGAACTGGAAGGTGCCAGGAGTAGATCCCCAATTTCTATGGATCAAAATCTTTTTCCCTTAACCTTGGCGAAAGCATCACCAAGGTTAAGCCAACACACAAGACCACAAGGTTAAGGCTCAACTTCACCAGAAGCAGAAAGAAATAAAAGTCTGATCCTCTCTTCAACCTTTACAAGTCAGCAAAATAAAAGGTTATACAGCACGCAACTGCACAAAGCAGTAATATCCATTCAAATAAATAATTTTTTCCCCAAGTACTAGAAAACACTTGATACTGGCTAACAGAAATGTAAATATTTCATGGAACAAGTTACGGACATGGCATTTTAACTAGAAACAATCTGAACTAAATCATTCAATCACAATTTATATCTAGAAGTGAAACATTCAACAGATTAAAAAAAGGGAACTCATCCACCAAACTTGTTTTTGGATAAGCTGAAGCTGTAAACCATGATTGTCATTCAGAGAAATAGCTCCCAGGGCCAGTAATTCCAGGAGTGACAGACAGGCAGCATGGAAGACCCTGTAAGTATTGTTACAGCCCAGGTATTGGGCTGGAATCACAAACTACTCCAAAATAATTTTGATTCCAATTGCAGCTTATTGCCCTGAGGAAATCGCTTCATTTCTATTTCAGTTTTTTTTTTCATTTATATAAGGAGAAGGATGTACGTTTTCCTATAAAACTATTTCAGAGGAGTAGTAGGCAATTACTTATGACTTGTAAAGCTTTTTGAGGTAACAAACCTTTCTGCTCAAGTCCTGTATTTTAAAAAGCCTGCAATTTTCATAAATCTACCTGTAAACATTTCATGGCACTAGAAAAACTAACCTAAGTTCTGGTTATACTTCCAGACTGAAGTAAAAGTGATGTAAGAAAGTATAAATTATATGTATCAGTATCAAATACTGACCCTCACTGTGCCTGGGGAGAATTTTCTCAGCAGCAATGAATGCGATGTTCTGCAGGAACACTGCAATTAGCAGCACTGAAATCTCCTAACCTAGCAAGTATTCCCACACCAGGAAGTCTTGTGTGTGCATATATATATACATATGTGTGTGTGTGTCTCCTAGAGGAGTTTGTCAATGATTTTTTGGGTTATTTTTGATACATATATATTTCCATTTCATGTTCTATGTTATATAAACACAGATGGAAACTTAACCATATCGAAAGAGATTCCAGCCAACAATTCTGAGATACCGTTTTACATTTGATTTTATATTCTTTCGTCTTATATTACCAGAAAGCAATTAATGTAACAATTGTTTCATTAACTGACAATAAATAGGAATTGTAGTGAAACACGATTAAACCTAGTTACCCATCAAGCTTCAAGCATTTAACTATGAAGTTAAAGGAACTGCAGATTCTGTGCACAGCCAACAATAAGATGCAGGACTTGGAGAACACGATTCCTCTGAGATCACTACCATTCTCCAGAAGTGCATCCTCTTTCTCCTTAATTACTACACAGGGAATCTATGGTAATACAGTTCTTCATCTGGGAACCTTAGATGGAAGGGAGAACGCTGGGTCCTTGTTCTCTCTAGCATATCTTCCAGTCTATTTACACACGTGACCACAGTTAGAGCAGATTAAATATGCCCAATATCAGTAGCAAGAAGCTTTCAGAAGCTAAGTGCTAAGAGGTATCCCTCATACTTCAATTAGGCATCGCCTAAGAATCCTGATTGTTTAAGGTATAAGCTGTTGCTTTTCAAATTAGGTTGTTTTTTGTGTATGTTGGTTTTTTTCATAGGTACCATTGGCCTCTAAAAATGCATTCATCTTACAATTATTCCTATTCCTTCACTGACTGAAAAGCACAATTAAAGTAAAGCCTGTAAATTTTTTTCAGTGTATTAGGTGCATTCTTATAATCTTAGTCTTATTCTCTATTAGCAGCTATCTACAGAAGGCTACTTCAGTCAACAGTGAATGACTTGAGAAACTGAAAAGCACTTACTTTGTCCCCCGAGACCAAAAGCTTCAAATCCTTACTTTTAAGTTGCTTTAGGCTTGAGACATGATTCCATTCTCCTAAATGGCAGCACTATACACTGCTTCAATTCCACTGGGTCATTCTTTATTTAAATTCTCATTAAGAGAGGCTTGGGTAACATTACATTTGCAATATACTTCTCCAGATTCTGTATTTTGAAATCCAGCTACAAAGCTACAACAGCTCTTTCATTAACTCACAAATGCCAGACAGAACACTTGACTTGGCAGTCACATACAAGTTTTTTGGAATGTTTACAGACAAAAATCCTCTCCCTTGACCAAAACAATAAAAGGAATTATACCCACAGCTTTGGTCTGAAGATTTAAACATAATACAGCTTGAACAGAAAGTCAATGGTAAGTCAATGTCGTCTGATACCGCTTCATACAATATTATGATCCCATCGACGTTTTGAGGATAATGTGGCACAATTATTCATTCAAATTCATTCAAATGAATAATTGTGAGAGAAAACCACAATGTTTGTTCATTGGTTGTTTTCTTTTCAAATGTTACTTTTGTTCATTGCAGTGGGAAGGGACAAGAACAGAATGCTTGTACAAATGCCGCCAATAGAATTATTTTTAAAAAATACAGCTAGGAAACCATTAGTAGATGCACTTTCCACAGACTTTGAGCAAGATATTGAGCAATCTATGGTTCCCTGGCCCCAAACCTGCAAGCTAGTTTCCATCAAATAATCTGCTACTAGATTGCATAAGTCAGCTGTTTGTGACAATATAAACGAAATCTATTCTAAAGAAAACCAAAATGTAAGTTTTCCTTTTTCCTTGTAACATGTGGGCTTTCATTTTGACTACGTCAGAGATCCAGTCATGTCCCTATGTTGTTACATTTTCCAAAATGAATCAGCATTAAGGAATGGACATGGAGAACCGTGGCTGGTCTGATACAATAGGCTTTTCTGCTACAATTTTCTTACTCTATCAGAGAGACTATGGGACCATGTATAAACTGATAAACCTCACTGCAGTGCTGTTGGTTAACTGATACCATGGATGTCTTTTAAGCCCACAGTACAGAGTTGCATAGAGAAAAGTGAGAATTCCTGAGAAAAAGCCTTATCCAAGTTCCCATCACTTGCCCCGCCATATTTCAGGTGAATGTGCCAAGTCCTGGATGCTCCCTATCGCAAGGGAAGCTTTCTGTTTCTTCTTTTAGATTTGCTCTGTTTTGCAAGAGATTGAAGACAGGCCTCACATTCTAGGTAACTCCACTAATTAGACTAATTAGCTCTATATATCAGATTTCTTCCCATGAACTGATGAATCCTAGATTGTTTAAACTGCCAGGAGGCATTAGGATGATCTGTGCCCAGAATGGCCAGTACAGCTCAGGTGCAGCAGCAGTTTCACCTCACATTCTGTTGTAAACACTTAACTATGTTATATTACAACATTACATTCGATTTTTAAAATACAGCTTTGTGTAGTTAACTCATAAATATATGCCCTACAAATTACAGTGTATTTTCACTTACAAGAGAGACCTAAATAGGAAAATTAAAAAAATATATAACATCCTAAATCACTCTACCATGTAAGCCAGTCTGTTAAACTGAATCAATATAAAAGCAGTAAAGCCAACTATCAAAAACAACCTAAAACATGGTGCAGAATTAAAATCTGTGAAGACAACTGAAGTTATGCTCAGCTTAGGTTATATTTGAATTCTACTTTTATATGTATGTGTGCACTATGTGTAATCTTAGAAATGTATTATCTGGTCTAACCAATATTAGCCAAAATAATTTAAATTCCAAATAGAAATCATAATAAAATGCCATTTTACAGTTTGCAACTTTACTTACAAATGGGACTAAGGATATTTCAAGACAGATTAAAATAAGACTTCTCTAGTGTATGGTAAATTATAATTTCAACCTCTCTTGTAGAAAAAGGAAAATTCCTGCTCATTTACACAATTAATTCATAACTGCTACCGTGTAGCTAGTGACAACCCCAAGCACAAAGAAGACAGAATCAGACCTCCCATGACAAAATGCTTGTATTTACATCATATTCACGTACAACAGAACTGACTGAAGAAGTTCAAGGATCTGAGATGTCTATGCCAATGAACTCCACATATGGGGTTAAAGACTGTTTTCCTAAAAGGATGTGCAATAATGCAAATATTAGAGTAATTCTTCTAATATACGCACACTTTTCAAGAGGAAATCAGTGTTTACGTTTTTAATATGGTGAAGACAGTTCCTTTACAAAGGAACAGCTGTGGATCTGTCTTTCATTAAACTTACCAGCTAACGTGAACGTTTTATAGTAAAGGGTGCTTCCGGGTTTGCTAAGGAAGGATTCTAAGGTTAGAATGGAAATTCTAGTTAAATTAATAGTAAGAAAACAAAATAACCATAGACTTAAGGGATAACGGATATAAAACTGAAAGAAGGAATTGGAGGGCCTATATCTTTTATAGTTTAGGTAACTCCTCTGAGTCTCTCTGGCTGTCACTCACCTGGCATTCTAAGTAATAGCTATACAAAATGACAGAGATACAATATCCAAGTAGGCAAAATGTTCACACGAGATGCAAGAAATCTATTTTCAAGTCCATGCATTTATTAGTGCTATGAAATAGCTGGCTATTCTACACCCTCCTATGCCTGCTTTTCTGTTTGCTAGGGGGAGAGAGGAAGAGGTAAGGACATTGGTTTGAGAATTTTTTTGACATTTCAAACACCTTCATAGGACAGGAAAATTAAGTTCTTATGAATATTTTCAAAATTAATTCCATGCATACTTGCACATTTTACAATAGTGTTTCTATGCCTTATTTTTAGAAATTCATTATGAAAAAAAAGATAATCCTATGGGCAAAATGCACACTAAACTGCAAGTTACAAACCCTCAAGCCAATAAGCGCACATTGAACACTATTCCTCGGAAAATGGCAGAAAAGTAGTATCAGAGTCATTCCCGTGGTACATCTCTTTCCACAGTCAGCCTCTATCTTTTGATAAGTCATTAGAAAAGATGACATGTGTATCCTGGCACAACTAGGTCCTAGGGAAAAGTTGACAGATGTTCCAGTATAAATCAGTTCTGATGCACATTGTGTTGCCTCCAGAGGCATCTTCTGGTCTTCTACAAAAGGTTACTGAACCATATATAATACAAAAATGCAGATACAATTGTAAGGAATAAATGTAAGGTTCTGCTTTACCCCACTTAGAAAATCTAATGCATGAATAATGTTCCATCTGCACAATGGTCAAATGTGACCGAAATTGATTTTAGATGTACCACATGGAGCAGCACAGACCTTAACAAGCTTAGTGACATAGGGGACCCTGTCAGGAATCTGTACAAAATTCATGATACAAGAAATTTGTATAAATGGGAACCTGGGACAAAGAAGAATGGGGGTTATACTACAGGAAACTTTTGTACCAAGTAATCAAAATGAATCACATACCGAAGGTGTTTTCAAGTAGAATATAACAAAGTTTAGTCACATTAAATTTATAATAAACATGTGAAACATGTCAAGTATGCAGCTACATATCCTGACCATTAACTTTTCTGTATGCATGAATAAAATGCAAGCAACAGGAACAAAGCAGCCTTCTGCTAACGTGTTCACCTGGAGAGGTATTTTTTTTGGCCTGCAGCTTTAATCTTTTCACAACATACCTTTGTCAACACCATGGTAGTGTAACCCACCTGCATCTGTCATAGTCTGGAGTTGCTCTAGGCTTCCTCATATGCCTCCTAAAATGCTAGACAATGATCCATTGACATCTGGCAATTCTGCAGAGGAAAAGAAAGAAGAGTCAGAGTAATAATACTGCACACTTTCTTCCCTCTTCTAATAGCAAATGCTCCATGACACTGCAGTGCTGGAGGGAGTTGGTGTATACGGAACTGCTCTAGACTCCTGGTTCTCCTTCTTGGTTTTGCTTGTGTAATTCTGTAATTATTCTGAGCAGCCAGATTAAACAAAGCAACAGGAAAAAATTGTGTTTGCTCTGTATTTGACAGGAGAGAAACTCCATTACAGCAGCACTTCAGTAACTTTTTGTACACCCAAAAATGCCATTTTAGCCTGCTTGCTCTGTTTAACTCACAATTGTTTCACGTGTAGAGGGCTAGTTTAATTCTCATTATTGGTTTCATCTGGATTCAGCATAACATGAACAATGTGGTGAAAACTCCATAAATGTATCTGGGGGGAAAAACCCAGAACTCATTTATAGTCTGTTATTCCTCAAAATACATGGTTTTCTTAGAAACACTATACCACAATTAATACATCTAATTGTCAAAAAGTGGAATACTAAAAATATTTCTTAAAATTCTTAGCTTTCAAAATAAACCAGATGTAAACATTTTCTATAAGGTTAAACCAAATTACTGAGTTTAAATAATTAATAACAAGCAACTTTATCTTACCAAAACTGTTTCAAAAGCTTTTTAATGATGAATTTGCTTTCAGCAATCTTTGGAAGGATTATGGATTTAAAAAAATTATTAAAAGAATTAAAAAGGCTGTAAGGTAAGTATCCTAAATTTTGGAAATGCCCTATGCGCAAACTGGGACCTTTATTCATTAAAAGCTCAGGATCAACAACAATCTTTGAACAAGGACTTATAAATATTTTCACCTTTCAACTTGACCTATCATTTTCATCAATATGTAAATACCATTGATGATATTTACATCCTTCTGAATTCATTGTACTCTGTTCAACTCGTTTCTGGAATATGACATAATTCATCTTTTCATCAGCTCTTTATATCCTCTGACTATAGCAGACAAACACCTAACAGAAGACATCACGTCCTGATAAGGCAATAGAGTTATCTTCATTTTGTAGATGGAGAAGTGAGACAGAGAAACAATAAACTTTCCTTTAAATTAGAATGTCCAGTCTAAAATACTGAGGGATCAATTTTTCAGAGTAATTAAATTCATAGTACAGTGAACATTAAAATCACTGATCTAATTATCTAATTCACTTCAAACTGCATTGAAGTCAGTGTAAAATTCTCCAGTTATAAGCCAAAAAAAAAAAAAAAGGAGAAAAGCAGCATTAGTATTTGTTTCAGTATTTTTAAACATTATTCCCAAACCTCCAAACTGGATGAAATTCAATCTGAACAGCCTCAAAAAGGAGACTATGCTCTGAAATCCTCCTAGCCTGTCCCACTCCATATTTCCCATCACATCATGCATTGACAATTGTGCAGCCTTTCGGACAAGCAAAGTAATTCTTCACGTATAAAACCACTTCCACATTCATTAGGTTGGTCCACTCCCAGACACATCTTTCCCAGCAAGCATTCAAAATTGTAAGTCTTACACTGAAGAGTACATCACAACTCATTTAAAAGGGAGAGAAAGATTTCCTTGGTTTTAACAATTCTAAACTTGGGGGCTGATTTTGCAAACTTGGTTTCCTTTGGCTGTGTTTTGTGTGAATAGTTCTCCCTATGCTTAAACAAACAAAAAGCAAACCTCAAAAATTCCCAGTAATTTAATCTTAAAAGTAAATTAAAGTAATTTAATCTTTCCATCCCTTGACCCACAGCATCTCCACCAATTAGTCCAGTTATGGGCTTCCAAACTTTGGAACGTGTAACAGGAGAAGGATGCAGGAAAGTGCTGTCGCTTGAAACACTGGAGTGCAGTGAAGCCCTGCCTCAGCCAGACGGCTGGGAACTGAGACAGCAAGGCCAAAAACGACGAAGTTTGAGAAGAGGTTTAGCACATCCCAGAGTGTAACTGTATATTCAAAAAATCAACCCTCAAGACCAACAGTTTCAGTTTCAACAAGTAGTTGTTTTTTCCAATCTAGTTCCCTCTTACCCATTTCAAAAAATCAGAGAATAGGTCTTTTAACATATATAAATGGCATAAGAACTGTGAGCATGCGGACACAGTTTAGCTGCACAGGAATAAAAAAATGGACAAGCCTAAAGCCTCTTCCCTACTTTCCTATGAAGTAACAGTTTCAGAAATCAAGCTTTCAAGCAGACTCACAAAATATGTCTGAACCAATATGTTCCGTTCAGGAAGGCATTCAGGCACCACAAATTCATGAACTAAAAGGTCTGTCAGTCACCAATTTAGTACAGTGATTTACTCTTACATGTTGCAATGGCATTATAGGCCACACACCACTTTGCTTCGAAAGAAAACAAGAGCAGCATTTTTCAAATTGAGTTTAAATTTATACATTGATTCCATAATGTCTCAGGCTGCTTTCTCTAACTCACTTCAAGATTTTGAACCACAGAATTTAAAGACTTGCAACTGAAATAAAAGTTAATACAATAAAATCAGTTAAGTGTTTCTTTCTACTGTCAGTCAATTCAATTTTCACAGATAGGAAACAGAAATAATTCAAATAGTCATTCACCCAGTCTTCTTTTCTTGATTTTGACATACTTTGTTTTGCATTCTTTTAAATGCATCACACTTTAAAGTGTTTAGGGATCATATTCCCTGGCATATAAAGATTCTTCAGTATAGATTTATACAGAGGGGACTGCAGCAGCTTGAACGACGGAAGCTAATAACATCAACACAGCATGCGTATGATTTTATGCACAGAAACTTGGCAAGAGTAAGAGTGTTTTTAGTGGAATGTGGCTATGCTAATACTCCCTCCTGTGAATAGCTCCTTTTTACTGTATAATCAAGATCTCCATGCAGTGATCTGAGATGCCTTTTCACAGAGCTGCTTTCAAAAATGAAATTATCTTCATTATTATTAATTTTATGAAAATAAATTGCCTTGGAGTTTAGTGCTAATTACTGTCCCTGTCATACAGTCCAATAAGGGGACATGCAGGATTTTATGCAACAGAACCTCAAAGATACAGGCTACAACCTTGCAAAGGAATAAAATGACTTCTAATAAGTATAATAGAAACCTTGAGCTAAAATGTCTCTAGTCACAATTACCTCACAACAGAACACAATACAGAGCATATTTCCCCTTTTATTTTAAACTCCAATACTACTGCTTTATGTTCAGAGAAAACTTCAGAATGAATACTATCCTTTTCCTACTGTATTTTACAAGTTGTCAACAGGCATACACGGCTGACAAGGAATCCACATCTGCATTTTGGTATGTCTAGGTGTTTTATTTCCTTGTTTTGAAAATAAGACATTTTTATTGAAATACTACTGAAAATATATATTAAAAGGCACATATGAAAATCCATCAAGTCTGAGAAGTTTCTGCCCTTATTTCGCCACAGATGAAGGGTTCAGAACACCAAAAAAACCTAACCTTGACTCCTGTTATCACTTAAGAGCAGGCCAGATAAGCTCTTTGATCAAATTTAAAATACTTCAGTCTAAAATCACCTGCCAAGTGCTGAGCCACGAGCTTAGGCTGAGCTTACTGTCTAAGACAGTGTTGTCTTACATGTCACAACTTGATGGCAGCAATATATGAAAAAGGAGCTCTGCCACAGCCTTGAATATCCACTCCTTGGAACAGCCTTTTCAGGTTTCACCTGCAAAACCGAGTCCCAGGGCACTGTGGGCAGTAACCTGAATCTGATCTGTTTGGTGAGACTGAAAACCACACAGTGGCTCAAGAAAAACTGTAATACTAATACTGTAAAACTGTAATACTAATAACACTTTATCTCCTCAAAAACTAGCAATTTTGAAAATTACTGGTTTTGTTTTCTGACCTGAAAATTCATGAGACAAAGAAGCCAGAAACATCTGCAAAAATACCAAACCCCACAAAATCTTAATTCATGCTGGTTCATTCAAAGAGAAGTACCACAAAGCTGTCTGAAGAGGTGAATGTGGAAACTCCTGCTGCTTTTACTGCCTTTCTATAAACTACAGTCAGCAGAACTAAACAATATAATACAACATTTCCTACATAAAAATACCTTAATAACTGCTAGGTAAGGGAAATAAAAGTTAAAAGGAAGAAACAGTTTTCTCCATTCTCTCCTCCTCTCTCCCCTGTTCAACCAGGGATGTCTTAGATGAAGCTGTTCAGTAAATTGTAGGGCTTGCTTAGGTAAAACAATTATAAGGAAAGAAAGTTAGTAAGAAATCACTGTTTGGGTTCTGATACAAGTTTAATTTAAAACAAAGGCAAACACAGCACAAATCGCCAACTATATGAAAATAGTTACCTCTTAGAGAAAACAGTATTGCAAGCAGGTATGTAACACCGTGCGCCCCCGAGACTGCGTTGAAAGCAAAGAACATGTTTATCTCTAGAAACACTACCTTCCTAATTCTTTAGTTTTTTAAACATTAAGGATTTATTTAAGATACTGTATGCAGATAACACTTGTTTTATGAAAAACCCACCCTGTTTAAAGTGTTTTTAGAGATATATAATTAAATAAATATATTGAACACTTACTTTTCTCTCAAGTTGAGAAAACAAATGTGAAGCTTCATTAGATATGAAGCATCAGGCAAAATAACATAAACATCACATCCATCACAACCTCATCCGCTTAATTAAATTCAGATACTCAGCTGAGTAATTTTAATTAGTAGTACTGGACATGTTTTCAAGTTGTCTGGAAGCAGGAGTTTTCAATAATTTATCCTTCTTTTCTTGGAACTCAGAAATATATTTCATTATTTGATTGTAAATGGCTATGCCTATAAATTTTTCCCATGAACCATGAATTATTTTAAGTTTGTTCATGATTAACGGTGGCTAAATAGGAGTGGAATAGGGCTAGCGTGTGTTAACTGCAGCTTACTGTTGGAAGATGTTAGCTTGATGGAATCACAGTAAAGGACTATTTTTTTTCTTAACCAAATCTCAAATGCAGATCTGCTGTAAAAGCACTTTTTATTTTCAGATGAGTTAAGGCTGCATTTCTACTCACTCACGGGATTCCCGAGTGACTTCATGAAATCATGGAGGTTTTTTTTCATTCAGAGCGGTAGCTGTACTTTTGACCTCAGCAAATAACAAAAAATACTGACACTTCTTTTTCTTAGGAGGAGGAACTGATAATGGATATTTCTCATTATTCTGTTAATTGAGAATTTATTCTACAAAACATAACTTCTCAATAACAGGAGAAATCAAAATAAAAATTTCTCTCCCCAGAGCAACAAGATTTGTTCAAGAAGGTTCTCACAAAACCTTTGCATTAGGCTTTTTTTCTAACACTGTGTCCTCTGGTTGTGGCCCACACTTGTCTCTTGCTCTGCCT
This sequence comes from Limnodromus scolopaceus, assembly GCA_028565335.1. Taxonomy (NCBI): domain Eukaryota; kingdom Metazoa; phylum Chordata; class Aves; order Charadriiformes; family Scolopacidae; genus Limnodromus; species Limnodromus scolopaceus. The sequence goes on from JAOXNO010000063.1 coordinate 18,046,134, forward strand.
TTCTATCTGCCTTTTCCTTCTGGTCTCTAAAAACACACCCACCCACATCCATCCAGAACAATGAGCCAAGGGGATGCTTTTAACACCTCATGCCTTGAGCAAGTCTAATCTTTGTCTTTGATAATACAGGTACCTACCCACGTTTTGATCTGGCAACTGCTCGTTTTCAACAGTAAATTGTAATGATGTCTCAGAACTATCTTAAATGACATATAAGCTGCATCCTTAGATAATTATACCTAGCTCATAACTACTTAATACATACCAAGTTTTTTCCCGCAGTTCAAAATGTTGCTAAAATTGCTAATTCAAGTGCTAAAGGCGAGGAAATGTCCCCAGGGTTTCCTTTTCAACCTTGATTTACCACTTAGGTACCATTAAAAACTGTTAATTTTTAATAGCGTGTTAATATCCCACTTTTTTTCACTGACTACATTACTGGGGAGTCATTCGCCCACTGAAGGAGCAGCATTCTGCAACCTGTCTGCCCTGCTTTTAGTTGGTAGTAAGTGACTGATACAGAGGACTGCAAAAACCAATGCACAGACTTGGGCTTAGGGCAGCAGAATACCTGCCTCAGCCATAGTGTTCCTTGGTTTGTTTGCCCTTACCCCGACATCAGACAAGCCTAAAGCACAAATGATTTGTCACAAATGTGCCACCACACGCAAAAATTTTCAGTCTAATACAGTTGATAGAGCAGCTGATTAAGCACTGTATTTATTGTTTACATAATCTCAAATGCCGGGCACTTGCTATTGCTAAGATTCTCACACCCAATTTTGTTTAACAGGCAATGGTGCTAGTATTTTTTATAGGAAGAAAGTAAAGTGCCACTGCATTAGTCCGCCTGCATGAGAGCTCAACCCGAAACCACAATGTTCTACTTTTTCCTGTAGAACATCTGTGAAGTATAATTATAATTAAGCATGTCTTGAATATTAATTGTTCTAATGTCACTGATGTAATGTCCTAGGATACACTGAATCAGTTCTGTTTCAAAGTACTGTTTTATTTAAGAGCTTTGCCAGATGTTCTAATCATTTCACTTAGATTTTTCCACCAGGAAAACAGTTGCTGAGACTTGTGAATCTCCTGCCTTTGCCAACTGTCAAGGAAACAATTTCATCCCCAAAGAGGTGAAATCTGTAAGAATCTTCTTTAAAAAAAAAAAAATAAATGAAAAGGAATCAGAAGCATTATTATTGCTACTGGCTTATGGAAGATTTTCCTGAGAACAATGCAATTACTGTAATCTTGGGCAACAATGAGCTCTTTTATTCATTCAAGTAGTCAACTAGGTTTTCTATTTGCATCTTATTTTGCCATCAGATCCTGCTGCAGAAATTCAACATAGTCTGTCTCAGTGTCATAGAAATGACCATTTTAGAGGACCATATCCTTAACTGATACACCACTGTATCTCTGCTGACTTGAGTGGTCATATGCCAGAATAGAGCATCTGAGGAGCTTATCTCTCTCTAAACAACAACTTTTTTAAGACTGGGGAGAGACTCTCAAGAACTGCTCAGACTGGAACATGTTTTACAATTACTGATTCCGACAGTCCCAGACCATGGCATGTAAATTCCCTTGCATTTCTTCAGACTTGCAGTACCTTAAATGTGCTATTGTAGCTTTCTTATTAAGAAAAATAAAAGAAAGGCCTTTGCATCAAGGTTCAACAGTGACAATGACTGACTGCAACATCAAATTACAGCCGCAGTAAGAACCCTATTTGCTTGACGTATTTGTTTTGATGTAGGTCTTTCAAAGTAACTACTTACAAAAAAATGTTGAATACCACGGTAGTTAAGGATTTGATCTCATCATGGATCAAGTGACTCTCAAGAAAGGGCAAGTTTCTTATTATGCATTATTTTCAGCAAGAATAGATTCCATGGAGCAGGTTACAACTTTTAAATCCACATAAGCTTAACATGCACTTGGCAGATTTTGGAATCCTGAGAAGGGGTGGCACCAAAATGACTTCCAGACGGCCCTTCCAACCTTCCAGCCATCCCAGGACGCTGTGAATGAATGGTTCGTTTATGTGGACAGAGGGAGCAGCACTTACTGCTAAGACTGTTTTCATGATGAATAACACAAATTCAAGATGCAGGCCACCGCCTGCTTGGGCTTTGGTTGGATGAGCTTTTGGGTAAGCATGTTTGAAGTTCACGCATAGGTAAGAACACTCTTCTGATTACAAAAGATAACAATATGCACTTTTTTTGCCATGTTCACTTTACACAATGTTCACCTGCACAGAATTTTAATCAGTATGTGAGTTTGTCTACCTTTGTAACAATCTGGACCAAACTCTTATGCTAGTACTGTGCTAACTGCAAATGGAAAACGAATTGTGTCAACATTTTATGATGCCGACAACATACTCACCCAACAAACAAGTCATATATGAGTCCTGAGGTATCAGACAAGACAAGTATTATCATGCCCCTATTCTGTTCATAAAGGTAAGTTCTGTGTGGGGAAATGATCTCAGATAGAGTAGAAGTTAAATAGTTAAATTTTGCTGTAATGAATTCTTCCACATTTAAGTTTTACATTGGAGTATACAATAACATATTTTAAATAGGATATAACATATTCAAAACATTTTTCTTTCTTCTTATATACCTTGATCAAAATTTCATAATAAATTGGTCTGAGACTGATAATATTTATCAAGCGATGAGTTCTTGAAAGCATCTTCAAAGGAGAGCAGAAGATGTAGTTTATCACCATACTCATTAACAGATGGTATTAGCATGTCTCATAAATAACAAGGAAAAAATAGATGAAAAAAATAATTTTTCAAAGGTGGCCAGAGTTTCTAATATTAATTTACATGTTAGAAGAAAAAAGTGAAAAAGATATGCAGTAATAAATGCAGTGAAACTCTAAGTAAAAAGGAAAGTTTTACCCAATTTTTTCCCAATATTACAATTGTCCCTCTTTTGCTTTCTTACATATAGAAAAAAAAAAAACTGTCAAGGTTTAAAAATTTAATTTTTGCATGTAACTGTAGCATTTTTAACATTTTAATCAAAATACATCTGAGAGTAAAAGAAGAAAAATAAAAGCATGATATTAAGAAAAAGAATACCCACTGTGCCAGAAAGACTTATTTTTGAATCAAAAAGGATGAGAATAAATTCCCTGTTCCAATAAACTTTTAACTACTTAGACACAGCGGGACAGTTTTACTGGAAAATATAGATAGATGCCCTAGTTAATAGCCATCCATTCATTTTGAGTCACAAGGTAATCAGAAAATTCTGTGGTACTATGACTTTTTCAATTGTCTTTGATTGTTTCTGTGGTAACTATATGTACTTTGCATAAATGGCTTTGAGATACCAGTAGTCACTGGAAAAAGGCAGTTTTCAAGATAAATAGTCAACACAATTTAGAAAGTATACAAGTAGCAAGTAGCTAGTTCCAGCATAATAAAAAGGATGAGCAATGATCACCCTATTTAAATACATAGCTAAGAACGTCATCATTTCCTAAAATATACTCTGTATTTTGTCCACAGAAGTATGCTGGAGACAAAAAAGCATATAAATAATACAAACCTGAACTGAATCCATAGGTAATTTAAAAATTTCTATGAGAAAACCAGGATATTTAAAAGTGCAATTTCTCCTGTCAGAACATGGTTTTGCTACAAAATTGCAAACAAAAATTAGTTTTGCATTTCTTTAATAACTGATACTGATAAAATTAACTACCTCACTAGGTGAAATATGTAATATAAGGGATATGCATTTACTCATGGTGTGGTAGTAGAACATTTAAAAGATTAGCAAAAGTTTCTGTACCAAAATAAGTAGTTTTCTGATGTATTTATATTTTTATCCCAGAATTTCATCACAAGAGATCAGCAGAACAAATCCTTTTCTAGATCAATGAAGCACCAGCTGAAGTTACTGCAGAAGTACCTGATCAAAGCTTTGAAAAGGCTACCCATCTAGCAAAACTGATGTTATCACTGAACAAGAACAGTAACATATGTTATGTGACTATTTTCACACTATGACTGATTAATTTTGACTTGGCTGGTTGTTTATGAAATACTGGGTAAAAGCCAGAGATAACTTTTTTCTTTCCTTTTTTTTTATTTCTGGAAGCTTTCATTTAACACTAGAATACTACGCAGTACTTCTCAAATGTTAACAAAACCTCAGTGTCCTCTTGCCAGCTGATGAAGCAAGAAGAAAATTAACTCCATTACCCCTACTGACAGAAACATGCATGCCAACTAGTAACTCCAAGCAAATGAGACATGAAAAAATTAAAAATAAAAATCAAGATTTACAGAGCTGTTCTTTATAAAGTAGACTTGCCTTCTATACCATTACCATAATTTTCAAGCAGGCCTGTGACCTTACAATTGTACAAGCTGAATCATCAAAATCTATTTGCCAATGGCTGACTGGGAGAAATTCACAGAATTACGGGTGAAGTTGCGCACCAAACCATGACTTCAGTTCTCTGTAATTGCCCTCTCCCTTTGGGGAACTTTACAGCTGTCCTCACATCAGCAAAACAGATGGGAACATTTTTTAATTCAACAAAGAAAGAGGGCATATAGTGCAATTGTTTCCACAGAGAGCAAAGGTTCCCTTTAATGGGCTTACTGTATTCTCATTTTCATAATTCATTCTGTTGATCAAGAGACTGAAGTTCACTCTTGCATTCCCTTTTTTAGCCTAAACCAAAGACTGATGGCTTCACCCTTTCATCAACACTGGCAGATGCTGCTGAGCAAGGCAGACGCTTCCACAAACAGCAACAGGTCTGCTTTCATACGAGGCTTGCACCAAAAGGAACATATTTAAGGAATTAATTCTAATCCTCCCCAAACTCCCATATTTTTAATATTACCTTGCCCATTACATAGGTGCCTCATCAAACTTTAACATTCTAGTCAACATGCACTATTTGAAATGTGTGTTGCTCTTTAGATGAACATCAAAGTGAGAATATCAAGTAATTCCTAATTATAAACAATCAGAAGGAGAAGGACTACTTCTTGTTAAATATATTTAATTTTAAAGTATCTTTCCCTTTTCAGGGGAATTCATATCCTCAGATCCTTCTGTTGTTCTCACTTTCTAAGCAAATTCCTTTTAAAGTGTTACAGTGCTCAGCTGAGGTCACAGAGTATGACTTCCTTGAGTAGCAGAAAACCACAAAGATTGAAAAAATAGTTGCTCTAGAAATCCTTAAAAAAATAATCTGTTTTTGTTCTTAAAGTGCTATTAATTTCTATTTCCCTGTCAGGAAAATATGCAAATTGGATATATATTTTTAAAACATTTTATGTAAAGGTTAGATAACCATAAATAACACTATGTGCATCTCATGTGACACTTTATTCTTAAGAGATGGAAAGGTGGTATTTTTTTTTATTTCACGCATTATTAAGGACTCCTAAGATGTAAAGCACTCAAAGGTATGCCAGTGACAAAAGATGCCCCTTATAATAAGGAGCAAACACCTAGCTGCATAGCATAGCCATCAAAAATGTAATTTAACATATGAATCAGCACATGGTTCCTTACATTTATTACTACCTATTTTAACTCTAAAGTTATAGAATTTTATAATTTACGTTTGTTTTATCAAAATTTCCCAAGGTGTTGGTGCCTCTTCTACCACAAAAGCTGGTAAATGACATCTGTTTTCTAAACAGTACTACTGACATACTTTTCCTTTAAAAATCAATCTCTTACTTAATTTTATACCTCACATGAGGCAGGCTACACTGAGAAACGTAAAGGAATCTAGCTTTGCAAGGCTGCCAGTAAAATATATTTGGTTTTGGACACTGCAAGCTATAAACAAGATAATTTGTTTCTCATATTTTTCCTATTCAATACACAATTTTTTGTCAATTATACCAATATACCCTGTATTGCATATCTCTTTTTTCAGCTGAGAAGTAAAAGAAAGTATCAGTAAAGCAGTATGGTTGGGGAAAAATCAGCCAGGAAATTATCCTTGAGTATAGTTCAACATTATCAAGTTCTTATTGATTTCAAATTGCCAGAGGTTGACAAACACACAAAGTCTCTTTCACTTGCTTTCTGATTTCATTACTTAATGTATTAGGTTGAATGACAGTTTTCTAATGTGCTTACTTGTTGCCATCATACTGTTGGACACAGAGCAAATACCTTGTCGTTTTTTTTAAAATGAAGGTATAATGGAAAATGCTATCTTCTAATGCTAATACTTGTTTATTAAATAAGGTTTGCTACAATTATTTGAAATAAGTTATCTTAAACTGTGAATTAAGCAGAAAATATTTTTTAAATTTCCGTGTGATCTTGCAACTGCCATTCTCTTTACTTCAAGACTGGAAGTGGTATTCTAATTAGTGAAGGCAAAATATATCAGCTTGCCTACTACTGGTAGATGTTCCACAAGCATTTTGGCCATAAGTCACTTCAGCAATGATGGCATCCAAGAACTGGACAGTTTCATGTGTGTTTGGTCCCCTATTGATCGCCAAACACTTCCAGTGAGACTGTTGATTACTACAGCAAGCAATTAAGTGACACATAGTCTTGTCCGCTAACATTAACTAAATACACACACCAAACATTTGCTAGAAAACTTGACTGGATTTCAGTGTATTTTCTATTACAATCCACAGATTACATACTTTTCCATTCTTAGTCCAATACTGCAGAGCTTACTTTTTCACGCATGAATAAAAACACTTACTTTTAGTGACGCAGTTATTTTCTTTAAATAATGATTGTTTCAGCAAATAGAAGTTTATATTGTGATATCAAGTGAAAAGATAAGCAAAACACAAGTACTATGGATGACAAATTTAAAATGCTGATAAGTTGGGCTGAATAAGCAACCGTACTGCACACAGTAACAGTGTGATGCATGCATGTGGTTTTCAGTTTCTGTATATCAGACATCTATTTTTGCTGAGCACATTCTTAGCATTGTTAATATTCATACCTCCATGTGAAAATTCATAGGATCATAACCATGCTGAATTTTTGCTCATTATTTTTCTGAACAGAAAGACATTCCTAACAATTTACTACAGCTCACAAAAAGAAGAAAGAGTATTTGGTCAATATATCACCTATATTAAGAATAGAGTAACAAAGTAAAATAGTTAGGATTTTTTGTACCTGTCTAGCGTTAAAGAGAACAAATAAAGTAATTGATAATTTTTCTCTCAACTATTAAATTTTTTATAAATCCCACAGTGTTTAAAGATAGTATTAATCTAGTATTTTCATCATGGTGAGAACCATCTGGAAGGTATCTCATATTTAATGAACTGAACATCCTTAATCTAACTGAGGAAAAATGGTTAATGGAAAAATAAGTATAAATGAAGACACAAATGTCTCAATCATAAGTTTTAAAACACTGACAAATATCTGGAATCCTAGCATACAATGAGGCACCTGAGAACAAAGACCTTATGATTCAACTTCAAAGAATAAATCCTAAATAAAAAGTGATAAATATCTGAGATACTAGGTTTGACAGCCTATGCTGTCAGGCCTGACACTACATAAATTACTGTAATCGACAATGAAAAGAGTATCATTCAATCTTCTATTACCTAAAAGACCTTGAGCTATTACTAGTTTCTTAACAATATCTACAAGTTACTCCCATAGTCTGCTATAGGAAACAAGAATGGATCTCCCTGCTCTTGGTTTAAAAAAAAACAGAACAAAAGAAAAAACGCAACCAGTTAATTTTCTGCTGGTATTTTGTATTGAGAATCTCAAAACTTCACCTGAAGTTTGCAGAATTTTCAAGTCAAGGGCAAAACAGCATGTGTCTTCCTCCAATGACATCGAGGCAGGAGTCTCAGCCCTCTGTTTCTTGCCAAGAATTGAGAGGATTTGGCGTCTATGAACCCTGCAGTGTAGAATGAATAAAAATTGTTTGCACATCTATCTGCTACACAGAGATAGGAATGTACATGGAGTATTTAATCTGAATTCAAATTATGATTTTCTGTACAATGAAGCTTCCTGCAAATGAAGGCAGATGAGAGTAATGGTGCGGACTCTAGGTAGCAACTTGTTTTCTCCCCTCTGTCTTTTAAAAGATCAACCTGCACAGTCCTGAAATCTGAGAAGTTTGAGACCATTAATTTCCTCTCTGGGAAGATATTTCAAATGAATGAAGCCCTACTTCTGCCTAGTGGTAGCGGGCTTTGACTACTGGATAATCCAGCTCTGGGGGTTTCATCAGTGGGCAGTACAAACGAAGTAACTTACTCCAAAGGCATTCCAGAGAAGGCAATGAAAGTAATCAGTTTTGTAGCTATTTTGTAGCACCCCTAACAATAACTACCTCTCAGCACATAAACCTCTCACATGTAAACTTATGCAAGTCACTGGAGTCCTGGATTATCCCTTGGGATCCTTCCACATGCTTCAATCCCTGGCCTAGGGACTGTTAGAGGATTAAACGGAGTCAGAAATGGTGCTCTTAGATATACAAAATGCTACTTGAATACTGAAGACCAGATCCTACACTATTCTCAAGGTTTAATTTCTTGAGACCACTATTTCACTGTAGAATTTTAAATTGCAAAAAGAAAGCTTTCAATACGACTGTTACAGTTTTGGCTGGAAAAGACACTGATATTTGAGACTGAAAGGAACAATTAGAATCATGGAATCATAGAATTTTCTAGCTTGGAAGGGATCTTCCAGATCATCAACTCCAACCATCAACCTAATACTGACAAAAACAATCACTAAACCATGTCCCTCACCTCTACCCATCTTTTAAATACCTCCAGCGACGGTGATTCCACCACTTCCATAGGCAGTCTGTTCCAGTGCTTAATAACCCCTTCAATGTAAAAATTGTTCCCAATATCCAATCTGAACCTCCCCTGGTGCAACTTGAGGCCATTTCCTCTTGTCTTACTGCCTGTGACTTGGGAGAAGAGACTGACCCCCGCCTCTCCACACACTCCTTTCAGGGAGTTGTAGAGAGCGAGGTCTCCCCTCAGCCTCCTCAGAAGACTTGTGCTTCAGACCCCCCACCAGCTCCACTGCCCCCTCTGGACCCACTCCAGCCCCTCAATGTCTTTCCTGTACTGAGTGGCCCAAAACCAGACACAGTATTTGAGGTGGGGCCTCACCAGTGCCCAGTACAGGGGGATGATCACTGCCTTAGGCCTACTGACCACACTGTTCCTGATAGAGGCCAGGATGCTGTTGGCCTTCGTGGCCACCTGGGCACACTGCTGGCTCATACTCAGCTGGCTGCTGACCAATACCCCCAGGTCCTTTTCCGCCAGTCAGCTCCAGCCACTCCGCCCCAGGCCTGTAGTGCTGCAGGGGGTTGGTGTGACCCTACTGCAGGACACGGCACTTGGCCTGGTTGAACTTCCGACCATTGGCCTGGGCCCAGACCAGCCTGTCCAGACCCCTCTGTGTCACGGTGCAGCAATACACAACAGGCTGCAGTCAACTCATCTCAAACATACCTTACAATTGTACTTAACGCCAGGCACAGGAACTGAATTTAATTACCCCCTGTAAAAGAAAAATCTGTCCACTGTCTTAACAATCAATGACAGTAATCCAACAGATATGCTCTTTCATAGATCTTACTTACAAAATTAACTTCAGCTTGCCTGTACATAAGTCCCTCTAAGAGGGACTGAAAGCACCCAAAACAATAATCAATATGCCAGACTGCCCAGTTAGGTGCAGGAAATAAGTAAAGGTATTTTCACATATCATATGAAAAACACCCTGAAATATACATAAAGTATATACACACCAGGAGAAAATACAGACCAAAATAATGAAAAATGAAATATGAATGGATTTTGAAAGTGAAAAATATCTAATGTACTGTAAGATTAAGAAAAGCAATCTCTATGGTGGGAGAAACTTGAAGAAAAGTATCCTTACAGCCTACAACTCATGCCTCAGGAAAGGCTGCATTTGCTGAAAAATATGCCAAAAGAGCAGCACAATAAGCTTATTTCTCAGGAACAAAGACCAATCATCGCAGTGGCTACACATACTAGGGGAAGAGGAAGGACAAAATCCCTCATTTATAAGTTATATCAAATAATTAGAAAGGTAAAAAGAGAACATCTTATGCTGTTAACACAAGACAATATTCTTGCAATTAGTTTTCTACAGACTTCTAAATAATTTTCTGTAACATTAAAGTTGTATGCCACTGCAAGTACCCTTAAAAAAAAAAAGGCTTTTGTACAGATTCAGTGCCCTTTGAAGGTAGTATTTCTTCATATTGCACTCTACTTTTGTAAGCAAAAAAATGTTCTGCTTTCTTGTATCATCTGAGGTTATGTGAGACATCTAATCAGGGGAAAAAAAATAATGTACGACCAGATACCACAAGTAATTTTAGAAAAGAAAACAGAGCTCTTGGACTAAAATTCAAAAAAAGAAAATTGTTAATCCAGTAGAACTGAAATTATAACAAAAATGGAACAAGTAGAATACAGCACCTTTGACACACATAATCTAAGCACCTATTCAGACAGACACAGAAGGGATACAGAAATTCCTTAGTGTTTGAGTGGGAGGAAAATCTTGCTCAGATTAGCAATCTGGAAGTGTTACTGGGCAAGGATCTCTAGCAGAAGGAGAATGAGAAACCTAATAAGGATCTGAAGACCTTTCTCATTTTAAAGTGAAAGCACTATGGTAAAAAGAAAAGGAAGTTATACTCGATTATTTTCAAGTAGTTCCTGATGCTGCCCTTTCTGACAGTAGGAGCAATGCCAGAAACAAAGAGTTCATACAGCATGGAAACCATCAGAAATAGGACAGCAATACCTTCACAATACAGCTTATCCCTGGGTGAAACTTCACATTTCTACCCATTAACTTTTATTGTTATTGCCAACATAGTTCCCTATGATTTCCCTCACTTTTTTTAAAATAAAAAACCAAAACAACCAGGTCTGTATGATTTGCAAACTGAATTTAAACCAGTTGCTGGTAGCTACAGATGCATTCTTAAAAGCATTTGACGGAAGTTCACTGAAGCACGTTGTAGAGTAAGCACAAAGCCCTTGGAGTTACCCCAACTACTATGTCCTCCTGGCAGAAGAGGACAGGTTTTATTTAGAGGCATCTGGATGGTAATCCCTAACATGTCAAAGAAGCAGGTGTTAAATGGTACATGTAAGTAAATTAGAAATTGGAAATACTATTAGAAGATGAAAAACATTTCTTACCAGCAACAAAATTGTCCTTAGTTCACCATTACCTGAACAAAACTGAATACTGCAATTAAAATGCTAATTAAACTTCATTTCTGTACAGATTTTATTAACAAATCTTAATCTTAAAAAAAAACCCAAACAACAAACCATCCACCAACACTGAACACACAGATTTTCCACAAAATAAAAGTAGCTTTGTCATTTTCTGTTTTCTTGTGTCATATTAAATTCTTAAGCATCATTGACTGAAACACCATCACAGAAACAAGAGGAAGGTCTTATTTCTATCCCCTTTTCCTATTCTTCTGGGTGAATTTGCTTTCAGGGAACTTTTCCCCCTCTGCTATCATCTGGGCTGCCTAATCCTTTGATTGCCCCCTTCCATTTTTCTGGAGTTGCTGTATTTTCGTGCTCCCTCCTACCTTTCATTTGTTCTGCTCCCAGAGTCTCCCCAGCACCTGGCTCTCCCTAACCACCGGGACGCTGTCCATACACGCTCATTCTCTCCCAAAATAATTTCATAAACTGTCTTGAGGAAAGGCACGTTGGAGGGTCCTAGAGCCACAGGTACACTAAAGCAAGAAACCTGACTGCAAGACACAATTATTCTTCTCCCATCTTTCTGCAACCTAGCATGACGGATAATTTGCTTAAAGAAAAACAAAAAGACTCTGTACACAGGGTACTTTTAGGTGAATAGACTGAGGTTCCTCTGACATAACATTCTTTGTAAAGATCTAAGAAATTAAATCCTGGTCCTGCTCAAACATACAAGCAGCTGCATCAGAGCTCCATCCTGAGCTAACCACTTCTATTAATGTCAATGAGAACACAATTATTGCTCTGCAGAATGCGCCTAAAAATGTCAACTTACATTTCTAGAAGAAAAACATTTAAGCTATGAAGCATGTACAATATAATACATATAAGCAGAACAAGCAGTCCAGAAATTAGGAACAAGCTTTTGAATATTCATAACTGCCATATAAATTCTTTTACTGATTCATATGTCTATATTTAGATCTTTATACAGTTTTTAAAAACTGTTCATACGCAAGTCACAAGAGGCAAGCAAAGATTAGACCTGACCTCTGTTCACACAACATCTAAAAGCACAAGGGTAGTTTCCAAATTCTGTTCTTATTGGAGATACTAAAGAAAAAAAAGCACACCTTCAATTTGTGTACACGATATTAAGATTTGTCCACAGTGAATAAAATTGAATGTAAATATGAAAGTGAATTTAAATCATCAGATTGACTGTAAGGACTCAAACCCTTACTCTGATCATTATTTTTGGGTTACAAAGGATGCATTTACCTGATCCAAACGTAAATAAATCTACTGCCTAATTCCGTCTCAGCTCATATGAAGAACAACCTACGTGTGCTATAGCACTTCATTTATGCAGAGCTTTACAAGGGTACTAACAATACAAAAATGTTTTCTATGTTTTTCCTTCGAGTGAAATTTTTTCCTTATATATCTTGAATTGTTCTTTTTATTCTTTACTTGACTTAACATGAAGATGCCTGGAAGCAGTAAAATATTTTCTCTTCCTTATTCTACTGTCAGCAGCATTACTTTGACCTTATCAGACAAATTTATGTTGACAATTTTCTGTATTCTCTCATGAGCCACTATAATGTGCATCTTTATATTATCTGGTGTAATTTAGATGTGTGAGGAATTTTTTAATTATTAATTCTTTCCTATTTTAAAAGTATATATTAAAAATGGAAAGAAATCCCTGGACACATAAATCTGTGTTGCACTTTATGAATAATACCAATAAATAAATATTAATGCTTCTATTTCATTTATATTTCACGATTAAAGCTATGCAGCTTGAGACTCCCAATAATTAAGGTTACAATTGCCTAATGCTTCACACTAAAATGTTACTGTACTTTTTCAGGTTGAAAGTGTGAGGAACTGTGGTTCACACCACCATAGCACAGTAAGAATGAAACAAAGGCGCCACTGATTTTGTGAATCAATGAAAAAGGAATTATGTAATGACATTTCAGTCCTGTTACAAGACAGCTTCTAGTGGCACCAGAGATCCACAGAGCTTTCAGATGATGGATATTCACTAATTATTTCAATAGTATTTTTGTTATGCAACGTAAGGAGAAAAATACGAACAGGGATAAAATGTTCAATAAATTATAAAGCCGCACAAATTCAACCAAATTCCATTTGCAAAAAGCTTTAAAGCTCTTCCTTAAAACAGCATTAACATGATTTAACTGACGTTAGATAATTCATTTGAACCAACTTAATCTTGTTGCAAAGTCCAAAGGAAACTCAGAACAGTTAATCCCACATTTGCTGGCAGGCTGCACTTAGAAATAAGAACTTTGTTTTGCAGAAAGAAAAATACCTGCACTATATAACTGGCAATCTACAGCTCAACTGTCTCCACCCAGCCATGCACTCCCGTGCCCCATGTCTGAGCACAGGAATACCCACCTGTTTTTAACAGATCTCTTTAAATTCTAAAGTAAATGAATAAGCACTCCATGAAAAAGAGCCGAACTGGAAAAGGTATCCAAGGAGGTACATGTCACTCTTTTGGTATCCCCACTTCTGAGAGGTCTCTCAAGAGAAGCAGATGTCCAGGCTTGGGAAACCCAGAGGAAGATCTTGAAACTTGACCATTTCCAGACAGTGCTGGCATCGCCCCCTGACCTATCCACACCCATAAGCATGAGCCAAATGCAGGGCTCAATGCCAACATCTTGTCGCAGCTCCTTGGAAGACTGTGAATAGACAATGACCCCAGGAACAGGAAAACACTACCATCAGTCCAGCCCTCCCCCAAAAAATCCCTCTGCTAAAGAAATCTCACATAGATTTTACTTCTGCCAAATTTTGAGCACCCCCACAGCAATCCTGGAGTTGCTCATAGGAAAGTGTAAGAAACAATTAAGGCCGTAGTCTCGGGAATTAGCCTGAGACACCCAACTTTGGTCTTAGTGGCCATCTTTTTTGCCAGCAGCCTATTATTTCCTTGGTTCCCCTTCTATTTATGACTTTTTAGCTCACAAATTGCCATGTTTGGAATAAAGCCATCTCCCTTGGTATTAATTTTAGGAAGGCTGGTTGAGAATCTGGAATACGCCATGGGGAGTCCCCACTCCAGAGACAATTCTCTCATGAGTATCTTTGTTTTGACTTAGTTATTTCTTTGCTTTGTTTTTTTTGTCATCTCTTCGAAGTGTTTGTCAGGATAACCCCTAAAGAGAGCCCACAGGGATGTTGCAAAGGGGAAACTGAAGGATAAAAATCAAGCTTCATAGTCCATAAAGTCTGAGGTTTTTCCTCATATGGAAATCTATGGCCAAAGAAGAATCTTCTCTGTGATTCCTGAAAGAGCGATATGAGTGTAGGACCTCACAAGGAGGATCTGAATTGCTCTGTGCAGCTGGGTTTAGCTGACATTGTTACCTGCTTAGAAGGAGGGAGCCAGAACCGCTGGAGTAAAAATGACCTTTATGATGGATGTTTTACTTTGCAAATAAAACCTCTTGAGTGAAGCAAAACTGCTTTTCTGTGTCTCAGCACAGATCTTGTCCCCTTGCTCTCTAGGTACTACTGGTGGAAAAGGACTTTGAGATTAAGGAGACAATAAAATTTCTTTCTCACTTTCAAAGCTGCGGGAATAGGTTTCTGTGGCAAGGAAGTATTAGAGAGGCTTTGGAAAAAAAATAAATAAAATCCAGCCACATGGCATTTCTTGTAATTCCCTGAGCTGCTGTGGCATGGACTCACCCATCTGTTATCAAACGACACTTTCACTACAGCTCCAAATTGTTCGGGGTGGAGATTATTCACATGTCAGCTGGGACTTCGTTTCAGTGTAGCCTGCTCAGCCTTCCTGGCAAAACATTTTTCATGAAACATTTGGGAGATGAGTTTCTACGGCCTGTCAATTATGATAAAGGAACAGGAAAGGGACACGTTCCTCAAAACATTACTTCAGAGAGGTATTTCTTTTTCTTCTTTTTTTTTTTTTTTAGATTTAATTTTATTTGGTTTTGGCAATAAAAAAAATGCCAATGGAAAAATGAAAGTTATTTTACTTCTACAGAGCTTTTAAAAGTCCTGTGTGATTTCTTCAAGACCATGTCCTGAAGTTGATGTCGAGGAAGGAATGCCAAGAGCAGAACGCCACGGAACTGGGGCTACCCAATGTCAGCAAAAGACGGCACCTGCCTCTCCCACCATTGCTGGGTTATGCCCCAAGAGCAGCAGGCAATCTTATTAGGGATTTAATATGACCAGATTTAATATGACCACTTCTGTACTGGTAACCGAAAAAGACATATGACTCCCACAAAAGATTTATTACTGTTATATAATCTTTTATTTTACAAACATTAATCTTCTCAGTGTCCATTATTGATTTACGTACAAAAGATGGTGGAATTAATCAGCTTCTTCGAATTATGCCCATAAGCAATGACTACGGGAAGAAAAGTCATTTAAATTTTAATGCAGAATCATGCAGAAAATATTTTACCAAGATAGCATCTAACTAAACTAAGCAGAATCCTAAGATATTCAAGAGAAAAAAAAAAAAAGTCCTTCTTGAAATCAAAACCTCCCATTTGATCTGCAGAATGAATGAGTGCCCATAGTATTCCCCATCTGCATTTCTGCCTCCCAATTAATATTTTGGTATTGTTGTTGGGCAAGCTGCCAATGCATGTAGTCCACACTCCGTGATTGTGCTGCTCTTGTGTGAAAGTGACCTAAAATGACATTGAATAATATTTTATCCACGGTAGAAGATGTCAGAATAGCCTATAGCAAGCACTAGAAACAGCCATAAGAACAGAAATAGATGTTGGACAGAGCAAATTCATGAGAGATTGGGTAACATCTGACTTCTACTGTAAAACAACACCATCTCTTCATAAATATGCATTTCTTTACACATATAATACATTTTTCTATTTTTTTCCTCTAAATAAAAATAAGACATGGTACCAAGTATTCTTTATTAGTCCTAGCAGCCGGACTCAACTATATTGCATACATGAGGCCAACTCTGTGTTTGGGGCTGTCTTCAGTTGCTATTTCAACTCATACAAAATATTCATATTTGGGAAATACCTAAAACAAGCCATCTGAAACATAGTGTTACTTTCATCAAGCTAATGCTAGACTGAAAAGCAAGATACCATACTGTACAGTTTATTTCTCAGCCAGGCTGAACGATCATGAAAAATCAGAAAAATTTTGTCCCTTCTTGAGTGTTTGAATAGTGGTAAACTCTGAACCAAACCTTCAACTTTTCAAGCTTCTCCATCACTCTGGTTTGTCTCCATGGTTCCATGGTACTGTCCAGTACTTTTTTCCACAACTGTACAACTGAAGACCAGGGATGTGCTTTGCAGTCTGGAGCTTACCGCCTGCCCTTGGAGACCTTTGGAGAACGGTGAAACAGGCTCACCACTGTTGCACAGGCAGAGAGGAAAAAGCAGATGATACAGTAAGTCGCTCTATATAAGCATACACAGGCTATGTACTGGGCCAGCAGCATTGAGAACATCAAACCTAAAGGCTACATGTATATATAGCAGCAGCTAGTCAAGATGCTCCAGCTGAACACAGTGGCCAAACAACTCATCGCCTTTTTAAGTTAGTAGGAATTCGTAGAACAAACCTGCAATCCTACAGAAGTAAATGGCTTTTGATATTGAATCTTTCAAGGACTGAACATATTACTGATAGCAGGCCATTCCCCTGCAGTAATAGAAGATTATAATGCCTGTGATAATGTCAGAGGGCTGGATGTGCAGCATTAACCAACACAGCAGCCAACAGTAATGTATGACGCTGTTCAACTCATTTTCAAGGCTTACTCACTTCACAACAGCCTTCGATAAACTGCAAATCCAGTTTAACAGCTGAGCTGAGCAATCAATCATTCAGAAACAAGATTCAGAGCAGCCCTGGTGAACACACAGAAGACAATTAGATGCCACCGTTTGTGAAATAATATTGGTGGGAATTCTTCTCCCTCATCTGATTTATTTCTGTCAATCTGCAGTTTAGATTCTGTGTCGTGATTAACTCCTTTGTCCTGAGATGCCATATTCATGTAACACTGGCATTATTAAATGCTTCTGAAAGTAATTCTGAACCTCACAATCGCTAAGGAAATTGATTAAAGAGAGGCAGCTAGCGCTGCTAATTTGCAGTTGGCTATTTGTAATGACAGACTGACAAAATGAAATGTTAAGCTTGAGAATAAAACTCAGTTTATGTAATGTGTTAACTTGTACAGAACACATTTGCATAAACATTTGTAGGATAAAATGAGTCCTTGGGCAGTTCACAGTATTCAGGCTGGCTGGTTTGCAAGAGAGGCTCGACAAAAATGCAGTGACTGCACTACCAATTTACAATGTCCATAGTATCCATCAGAAGTCATAATCTCTGTGTCTTGTTTGTCAAGTCTTACACAGTAAGTTTTTGGCTTGTGCTCTGCTTCAATACCAGCAATTAAACTCATCGGGGAGGGTTCAAAGAACCAATAAAGATTATATTCAAGGATAAGAAAAGTGAGCAAGTTTGGACACATGCAATTCAACCAAGTAAGAAGATAATGCAGTAGTTTCCAAACACAGTATCTGAACGATGGAAAATCCAAGGTGGAGGATAATTGGTTTAAGAGGAACAAAAGTGTTTCAGGAACACCAGGATGATATTAAACAGAAAACTTATATAAAGCAGGTTTGACTAAATAGTAGATCACCTTTTTTCCCCAAGGAGACAAACACAAAAGTATTTGAAGCAATCAAAAGATAAAAATCTGCACTGGTTGCTCTCCAGAAAGCAGGGTAAAACTGAATAGCTATGTCCTTACAAACACATTGGACAAATTTCTAAAACTTTCTGAAAAGCAGATTTAAGGCAAAGAAAAAAAAAATCTTATTTCTGTAGAGCATGTTTATATGGTCGTTCCAGTGGAACTGCATTAAGAGAAAGTTTAAGTGATCATTATTTTAAAATCATTTAGAATATTACAGTAATAGAGATGTATTTAATGCAAACAGCACAAATGAATCAGGTTTGCTGACAATCAATGCATTACAAGCATTCTCAGAGCCCTGAAAACTGATTATCTGCATTTTGAAACCTATGTAAATCAATTGACTACAGCTAAGCAAAAGGTGAAATTCAATTTTACAGTAATTTAGGAGTTTTCAAAACATGCACATTTGACAGAGTTTTGAGTGTTTACCCAGGGACAAAAGCAAAATCTCTTAAACATTGGTTTGTGAGAATGGGACACAGTACCGATACATCTGTATTCAGACTGGACTTTGGCTTTTGAAAAGGACATCTGAGCTGACAATATATGTAATTCCAGTGGTTATTTCTTTTCTGTTCCCAGACTTGACACCTGAATGCTTGATGAACTTCACACGAGGACCTATTCCCAGATAGCAGGGTACAGATGCTATAGGCCTAAAGTAAGAAGCAATTCCGTAGTTTATGAGCTTCAGCATCTACCAGAATTCTACAAAAAGTTGACGTCTATCAGCTTAAAAATTCTGTTTTTTCTATTAAATATACAAAGATGTCCATATCACATACATGAGCATTTTTATTTCAGCAAGTTCTTACCCCACGAAATCATATTTGACTTTCCAGAAATAGTGGTCCACCTTTAAAAACAAACTTCTAAAACATCTCAATTAAGACTGAAATGTCTCTTGTATTTTGTTTCATGCATAAATACTTTGAACCATTGTACAGCTACAGTAAATACAGCTCAAGAGTCACAGGAAAAAAGACCTCTGACTTAAAAGTAACGAACAGAGAAAATTAGTGGCTCTTTCCAAAGCATAACTAAGGTACATTGTAATTTTTCTCCCACTGTCTAAATATGATGCTTATTAGTTTTATAGATATATATACTTCAGAATTGGAATAATAAAAGAACTACTTTTATTAGGCTGGAAGGGGCTTTGAGCAACCTGGAGTAGTGGAAGATGTCCCTGCTCATGGCAGGGGGGTTGGAGCTAGATGATCTTTCAAGGTCCCTTCATGATTCCATGGTTCTACTTGACTGTAGTAGCACAATAAGCAAGAAAACATAAGTGTATATATATATCAAATACTGAACACTCCATCTGAGAATCTAACCATTACTAACAACACGAGCCAGTGCAAGCCCTCTTGGTGCAAGCCCTCACTTTTTTTGTCCCATTAGCCATTTGAGATTCCTTCATGAATTGGCAAATTTAAAACTTTTGCATAGTTATTTTTCATTAACTATAAATGTCATGGCTAAAATTATATGGGCCATCCATACCTGATTATACAGAAACATCCAAAATTATCCTGGTTGATACCAAAGTAGGGGAACACGTGCATCATGGTTAACCCCAGCCAGAAGGTAGGACCACAAAGCGAATCACACAGTTCTCCCCATTCCCCCTCGGAAGGGTAGGGAGAAGAAGGACAAAAGGAGGGGAAATGAAAGGGAAAAAAACCTCGTGGGTTGAGTTAAAGACAGTTTAATAGAACAATATCAGAAAAGAAAAATAGCAATAATAATGACACAAGTCACTCTCACCACCCAGTAAACTGGTGAACTGGGACCATCCCAAGCAGTGACGGCAAATTCCCACTCCCCAGCCAACCCCCGTTTGTCTACTGAGCATAATGTCTATGGTATGGAATATTCTGTGGCCATCCCATTATTCTGCCTGTGCTCCTTCTCAGCTTCTATGGGAAGTCGAAAAAAGTCCTTGAATACTATAAATGCCACCTAGCAACAACTAGAACAGTATGCATTATTGACATGCCTTTCATACCAAATCTGAAACACAGCAGCCACTAGAAAGAAAATTAAATCTACCCCAACTGAAATCAGGATGTTTCACCACCTTTGTCCATATTTCTTTAGCAGAAACATAAATACATCATTCATGACTAGGATAGAGGCTTTGTGGCCAGGAATGAGACAGCTGAACACAGAGCAGCTCCGTGTTCAGCACAGCCAAACCAACACTGACTCATTATTCCGCTCCCATTCACTTTGGTATGTGCCATAAAAACCAGAACATTTGTATTAAAGAACATTTCAGCAGCCTCAGAAACAAACAAAAAATTAGTAAGCTAAAAGACAGAGGGTTTAGCTCGTTTTGAATGGCCACACTAAAAATAGGGAAAGATAGCTCAACTTCTAGAAATATATTGAAAAATGCCGTCAGTGCCATGTATGTGGTCAGAGACTACTCCAACAAAGGTAACAGAGCTGAAAACTATCACTATCAGTTTTCAATATATCTGGAATTTGCAATCTACTTTTTTATAGGAAAATTGGCTTTTGTAGAATAAAGAACAGCATAAAGAAAAAAAGAAGTTGGATTCAAAAAAGAAAGGAGTACTGCTCAGGGAAATTTCCAAATTGAGTGGGGTAAAATTTATTACAAACTCTTTAAAAATCATAGCTATGCAGTTAGGAAAACAAAAAAAAGGTAGCAAAGATGCTAGAAAACCACTGCATGTATGGAAAATGAGTACTGCTTCCCAGAAACACACCTTGGGGAAAAGGCAAAGCCTTTCACAGTCCCGGTATATAACGGGAAAGGAGAACAAAAGACATGAACTCATTTGCAGGAAACAAGAAACTACATTTTTTCTCATTGGTTCTGTCTGTCTTTTTTATTGTCACTGCATGACAGAGAAACCGTTTCCCCTCTAAATGAGAGAGGGAAAGATCCACTGTCTTTTGCTTTGGATAACAAAAACCACCCGTTAGGTCTATAGACCAGTCTCTGTACTATTGCTTTAAAAGACATTTACTAGCACAAAATCATCATCAGGTTTTGACAATGATCTCTCTAATATTTGTTGCTTCAACACCCCCGATATAATCTTTGATCTTCCTTGTGGTTGTATGTATCCACACTTTGTTTACACTAATCATTTCCTAATATTCAAATCCTTTTTTTCCTTACCATAGCTCACCACAGGAATTCTCCTCAGTGCATTTCTGAGTATATTCTTAGTATATTTTCTGCTTCAGATAAAAGACATGGGCTTTTGAAAATTTTACCTCTACCAATCAATCTTCTACAGCAAACATTTTCATGCATTTCTGAGTCACAATGTATGAAAATATGACTACAATTGACTTTTTAGTTGACAAGTACAAAACCTCATGAAATAGCCACTAATCAGCAATTCTTTAAGGAGAAAAAAAAATCCTGTATACAGATTCCCTTAATATAGACAATTACATTAATAAGGCGGCAGCAGCACGAAGCAATACATGGAAGCACTGAAGTTCGCCCACACACATGAGATTTGCAGGCCTTGTCAAATAACTTGCTTCTGGCTATCTTCAGTCTTGTAACATTTTCACATTAATTTTGGGCAGCATGAATTATCCCACTTTTCAACGAGAAATCCTTGGGGCATTTTAAACATGCTTGAAAATAAATAATTAACGCATTGGACACCATTAATTAGGAAAACTCAGAAACAGCGACTGTTACAGATCCTGAAAAGTTTTTCTAAACTTGTCAAGCTGTTAATAATAAATAGGGTGGAAATGGCCAATTAACATACTTAAATAACAACCTTTATGAACAGTGAAAAATGCCACTTTTTCTGTTCTTTTGATACTAGAGAAAAACCCTACCAACTCTGCTACTTCACTAACAGAAATGTGGTTTTACACTTTAAGGGAATCTCCATGTGAACTAGATCTACAGAACCAAACACAGTATCTAACTGACAATTTGTTTCAGACATCAGAAATACATGTACTTATAGTTCTAGTGTGACAATTAAGTTTTTTAAATCTTCCTGTTACCTTCATTTGAAGGTAAAGATTTATGATCATATTTACTTTTATCTACAATTTTGAAAATCACAGATCTACAGTCATACAGGTTCTATTACAGCAACATATAACTTCTCTAAGGCATTAAGACAACATGTAACTCATTTGTTTTCTAGTCTCAACTTTTTCTAACAGAGACTCACTTTTGTCATAGTAGTGGAAATAAAGAAATAAAAACACAATGATGACTGGGAGTAGTCAGCATGGATTCAGAAAGGGGAAATCACGGTTAATGAAAGTGATAGCCCTCTCCTGTGAGAAGACGGGCTCAGAGGACGATGGGAGAGTAGTGATGAGGTGTACCTGGACTTCAGCAAGGCTTCCAATGATGTCTCCCATAATATCCTTGTAGACAAACCAACAGGGCATGAACCAGAGAAGCAGACAGTGAAGCGGACTGAAAACTGGCTGAACTGTTGGGCTCAAAGTTTGTGATGAGCAGCACACATTCCAGCTGGAGGCACTACTATTAACATTGACATCACGCTACCCACAGTAGTATGATGTCAACAGGATCAAGGAGAGAGAAAGATGCAAAATCGTCAGCCAGAGTACTATTCCTTTCCTCTCCTTTCTCCTAAAAATTAATAGATGTGGCAAAAGAGAAAATTATACAAAAGTGACTGCTATAGCATTTGAGACTTATCAATCTTCAGGTGAGCAACAGACACTGACACAGCTCACACACCACAATGGTATGGCACAGACCAGCTACTTGACAGTCTAAAAAACCAGCAGTACACTCAGCTATAATATTGTTGTTGCCCTGACAGTTCATTTATTCATGAACTGCAGAGAAAAATAAGCACATGGAATGTATATAAATTTTCAGTTCAAAAGTTACTGCCATCAAGGGAGAGCCTTAAGTTATGCACTACCTTTAAAAAGAAAGGTTTGGCTTTGGTTTTCTGTCCCAGGAATGCAGGCGTTGCATTTAATGAGCACACCCTTTAGCCTCTTTCTTTTGAAACAAAGTGTTTTTCTGGTCCTTGGGGCTTACGCTCAGCAGGACGTGTACACCAGAAACAGAAGTGAGCTTAAAGTTTTGAAATAAATACAATCGACTTTCTGCCTTTTTTTTCCTCCTTTTTCCAAATAGCAAGACTCCAGCTTCTTATTTAACTGTATCCTCATCAGTTACTCTTCCCTACATGTGGACATGCAATAAAAACAATTTTGCATAGCAGAGTAATCCACTAAAGGACACAGATTTAAGATAAATAAGGATTCTTAGGCAACGATCAGAGCAGAAATTTTGTCCCGGGAGGTAATGCAGCCCAGAGAGTGTTTATGTTTCCTTCACTCCATTGACTATAGTTGCAAAGTGTAAAAATCTTGACTATCTTATGCAAGAATAATCTGTATTTGAGATGCAGCTGTCCTGAATAACGTAGGGCAAATTATATTCTTTACCTGATCTGCCCAATTCTCAGAATAGCCTTGGGCTTGCTGCTGTCCCGAGATTCAGCTGCAACGCTGCCACTAAATCCAAATACCTTGAAGACGGGAGACATCAGGGACCACCTAAGGGGAACCACCGACCAGGAGGTATTCCTTATCTCGGTGAAATGATGGGACTACACAAGGCTGGCAAATGTCCAGTCCAGCAGGTCACGAAAGCTTCAATATAACATCCAGGCCTTTTCAAAGTCTTTCTGATAACATCAATGTTCTGGCTTTGTTAATAAATAGTGCTGTGTATCAACAAAAGCGTAGTTCTGTGGTTTTCTGTCTTTTCATGCAAAAGAACAACAAATATATATAGTTTTCATATAAAACACCGGTTAATGAATAAATGTAACTGATAACTAAGAATTACAAAGAAAGATGTTTCTACCAAAGACCTAATGAAAAACCTATGACCTGTTATACCACCAAACATCCCCAATCAAGCCACCCTCATAGATTTTGAATAACTACCTAGACTTCAAACATATTACATTTTCAGATTTAGTTATGGTGAAATGAAAAATCATCTATTCCAACAAGTAATGATGACTTCAGAAAAAACTACGGGTAAAGTACAGAACTATACATTTGTAATGAAAAAGTGGTATCAGTGAAAGAGAGAGAAAATACTCAATTTGCCGTTTCTCTCTAAAATTCAGAAAAACTTAATTTCATTTAAAATATTTTATACACATACTTTACCATTTTTCTGATTCTTCACTTTAGATTTCACAATGTATTAATTATTAAAACAGGTTATTGAGTCGGTTCTTCAAACTTAGAAAACAAAAATAAACTGCTAGGAAACGTGATATGCACTTCCTTGTTTTTCCTTACAGTAAAATCTCTTTTACTGTAGCTATCAAAGTGTTATCACACTGCTTTATGTTTTCCCCTGTCCGCCTCATGCAAAAACACGCACAAAAATGGGGGGAGAGAGGGAGATGACGAAAACTTCTGGTGTAGTTGATATCTGATCTGAATTCTGATTACCACCTGCTGTATCGTTTAACTAGAAACAAGACCTAAAATCTCTCTAGAGAATATATGACTGTGATTTAGCTAACTGACATCTGGATGCTCTACATAAATATAGCTGAAAGAACATTTTCCTGGCGGTTACAAGCCTGACTGATAAAGTAAGCAGTTTGAGCATTAAGGCTTCAGGTGGCTCATTACATCTCTATTGACAACTCAAATATTTTTTCCCTAAACCTCAAACCAGTTCCCACACAAACTCTTTGCACCATGAACATCTGAGTTCTGTCACCAACATGGGATGGCAGGTCTTTGTCTTCACATGATACTACGCGGGTACAGATAACTGAGGAGGCAGGAATGCTTTGTATATATCCAGTCCAATTTATAAAAATTGTATTTTGCAAGAGGGATTCTACAGTTCATCTTCTATTCCATATTTCACAATGAAAACTACAGTATATCAAAGTAAGTGTCTACAAATATGGGTTCACTTCATTTATACATAAGTCAACAGAGTAGCACAAACAACAAATTCAAAGTGTATAGAACAGCAAATCATGGAACAACCTGTTTAAAGTCTAAAACCTCTTTATGTTTTTATTGAAGGTTACTTGTCACTGTGATCATCAAACTTTGCAAACAGCATCAGGCAGAAGGAACGCTGTTGTGCAGACCCTCTGCACTTGACAAATTCAGAACCAACTTGTTCAAGCAACTCAACATAGAAAGAAAGGCAATTTCGTATCAATGCCGTAAGATCTTAGTAGGAAAAGAGAGGGGACAAAATAAAGGAATACTCAGGATAAAACTTAGCTAATGAGAAACTTTTGACTTTAGAGTAGATTTATACCAAACATCTGCAAAATTATAAAATGACGCACTGCTAAAATGTAGAAAATTTTAGATTATGATAAAAACACTTGGAGCTAAAATTTTAGTGATACAGCTGAACATCTTTTTTTTTCTGAACAGATTCAAAGAGCTTCAGCACATAGTTTCATTTTCTAAATTAAATATATTTAAAATAAATAAAATAAATGAAATCTACCCTCTTGAATTGAAAAAAAGCTGGTTAAATGCATTTTAGAATCAGTAAAACTGCAGAATCTGCACTCCATCAAGCTGTTACCCAGTTTTTATAAAATTAAGAGATTCATTCAGAAGCCTTAATATGATAATGCATTAATATAATAGTGCATTGTGTCTCAATATCACTACAGGACAACTTCTAAAATGCAAAACAAAATTAAGTTGCAACATAACTCTATTCAATCTAATTTGTTAAATCCCATTTAGTCAAGTTTGCAAACTCTTTTCTGTCAACATCAGCTGTTTTGGCTGCCAGTTAGTAACAGCATTACTACTACAGCGAGAAAAGGTGAAGCCACGGGCACCACGATGGCGCACACAGACCTCTTACTGCCTTCTGCAAATACCTGTTTTCAGCAAAGGGCTGCTTTAATAGATTATGGGTCTGACTACTGATAGAAGAAATCCTAATAAACTGAGTATGAGTCAAACACTGTTATCCTCTAATTTACTCTGAAGTTTTCCAAAATTTCTACTATCATAAATTTCTTACATTAATATGATCCATTCATTTCGTAGAACTGTTTTTTCTAATAGTGCAGAATACATTAGCTCCAAGTAGGTTTTTCTCAGGTCTGTTTAAAATTATAATGGGTCAATTTAGTTTACTCTGTGGTTTTATGATTTATTTGCTTCAGTTACAAAGCTGCTTAGTAACTTCTTGTCTTCAAGCTGCTGCTCACAGCTTCTCACAGTTATGGCAGATACTGAAACTGACTGGGTTGAAAAATGTCAGATTTGACTGAGATGTTTTAAAAAATGTCATTTATTTCCTTTGATATTCCAGAATAGTTCCACACGCACCTACATCAGCAGAGCCAAGGTGGTAGTAATGAAAATATCTCATGTAACTGCCCCTCAGTCAGCAGAAACCCCTAGTACACCAGGAGCTATGACCCCAGAGAACTATTTGTTGAGTCTTGAGGAGAAACGGGTAGAGCTACTCCAGCAAAATTACTTCTTTTTAAAACTCATTAGTTAAACCACATCATTTCCTCGACTCAGTTCAGAAGGGACCATACCAAGGCCTCCAGGACTGGGACATGGGAGGGAACGAACTACCTGAGGCAGGAGGTGGCAGAACTGCTGCCGGCAACAGCTTTCAGCGTTTGTCAAAATACACCTTGCGGTGCACCCCAGGAGACATCGGAGAAGATCGGAGAGCTTGCTGATGTGAAAAGGGGCAAGCCCGGTCTTCCCAGCTTCTCTGGCACTGTCCATGTGCTCGTCTGACCTCTCAGGGAAGTGGTTCAGCTTTTTGCCAGCAAAGTAACAATTCAGGAGGAAGAAAAAAAAGAAAAAGTGACAGGTATTGGAGCTGGCACAAGAGAAGCAGGAGGAGTGCCTGGACTACAGGATGAGAGAGAGAGGAAGCCCAGTAGGAAGCTGCAAGCTGTTAGATGAACTCCGAGGTGTCATGAAAATTCACGCTTCAAGACCTAGGTTAAAATTGCTATTTGAACAATTCATTATTTCAGGGACACAAGCACTTCTAGGGAAATGAAACAAAAGAAGCGAACTTCATTTAAATACAGGTTGGGAACAACTGTCAAGAGGAACAAGGTCAGTATCAACTCCCTTGATCATATCCCTTATTGCTGTAAAGTACAAAATGCTTTTATCTTTTAACAGTTGAACTGATTAATATGACTGGTTAAAATTGCTACCCTCCATGGGATGAAGAGAAACAGGTATCTGTGAACATGCGTTGAAAATTAAAGGGTGGTATGAAGGTAAGAAATGAGCAGGCCATTCCCCCAAACTCTGCAGAAAGTAAAACTTTTATTAGCAAAGTTCTGAATTGTGGTTCCCAGTCTGATTTCAGAGTCGCCAGCTCTGTGTCAGTCAAAGACAACCTCATTTGCACTGAAATGCACTGTCTCAACAATACTTCCGGTCTGATGAAAGACAAAAGAACTTCCATCTTTAGACACAACAACACACCATCACCATGCTCAAAACAACACACAAAAAAGACTCAGAAACAAAACAATATAAAAAAGAAGAGCAAGCTCATGGCTGGCACCGCTCTGAGTCAACTTAACCACTGGCTTTTTTTTCCTTTTCAGTTCTCACTGTATAACCCAGAATATCTTGGTTTCATCCTGATTCTTGTCAAGAATACTGCTGAGAGCTCAGAACTTTTTATAAAATAGATATACTGGGAAGCTGGGAACAAATCCATTTAGATGAATTGTAAAACGAGGGCTTAGCATTCAGTGGCACAAAATGACAGGCACATGCTGAAATGAATTAACCCCACTGGCTTGGATGTAAGACCCAGTGTCTTTAAATGTATCATTCCTCCATTTCTAAAACTATTTAAAAAGAAAATCTCCTAAAAATGTCATGAGAGTAAAGGAAGGGACTGAAAGAAGAACTAAGGTCCTCATTCTGGTTTTGATTTCTTAGTGATCTTAGCAAATCACTAACTCATTCTTCACTTTCTGCCTCATAAAATTGAGAAAAAACTTGATATATATCTGACACTTTTAATATGAAAAGCACTTAGAGAAGCTTTTCGACACAGGATGAAAGATTGTACTTTGCCATACAGAATAGCTGTATTACCTGACATGCTCATTATACACTGTCAGAGAGCAACAACTTTCAGCATATTTTCCTCTTTATTATTCCTCGCTCTTTGACTGTGCTCAGTAATTACAGATGGAATATTGTAGATTGCTTTAGTGACTTAGGAAAGTAATTCCCTTGAAATCCAGAGAAACCTGTTCCTCAATTGTTCAGAAATGTTTTAAAGAAGACTTGCAGGTATTTGGGTAGGTTTTTGTGTAACGCAGCCTTCTCAGTCCACAGTTTCAAAAATAGGAATCATCCTTATTTAAAATCTCTGACATTTCTTATTGCTTTAAATGGAAAATAACCCAAATGAGTTATTTTTCCTGGCTGGTGTCACTAAACACTGCACACATGCCTACACAAGCAGCATCCACATCACAAACACAATTATTTGCGATTTCTACGCTTATGTTTTTGGGTCACAACCCAGAGCCAGTTTTGCTGTTTCTCCCTGTCTGTCTCTGTTGTATGGGCTGTACAGAAGCACAAAGATAAGATGACCACATTGTGAATGTTACATGATCGTTTTTGCTGAGCACATTAGCCCAGCTCCCCTGGCTGTGCTTACAGCTATTGGAATTTCTCTAGCAAATCAGAATGATTTTTGGCACACTTCAGATTCACTCTCCTTCAGCAGAAATTGGCCTGCCTATTTTAGAAACAATCAGAAAGCACCAACCACATATTTATTTGACTACCTGACCTGCCCTTCAAAACAGTCATTACCATGCAGAATAATGACATTCTGCAAAGAGGAAAGTGCCATTCTCAAAAGCAGTGAGAGCTTTTGGGAATCATTTCAGCAAGCCAAACAATGCTGTTCAGCCAATGAACTGACATCACTCCTAAAAATACTTCTTTGTATGTCAGTGAAAATTACGCCCAGACACACTAAACAAGGAGGCTGTATGTTACTTGTGGGTGGCAGCCAGCCGAGACTGAGATCTCACTACCCATCTGCTTCTTCCATGCTGCCAAATACGAGGACCTTTATTAAAAACAGGACTTGAATTATGCAATTTGCCAGACTCTGCCCCTTTCTTACTACTGACTCTAACATAGCATCACACTCACGTGTCTAGAGGAAAGGAAGAAAACCTGCTTCTCTTCCATTGGCTTTCACAGGAACTTCAGCCAAAACACAGAAGTTGCTTTTGAAAATTCTTAGAAAATTCATGGCTCCATGTACTGCAATTTCTTCAACGCCTCATGCCAGCACATTTTCTGATTTTCCTAAGAATGCAAGTCATCATGGAATAACTTAGCCAAGTGTAAAGGAATCCAAAGCGACATCTCCTAATCAAGGTGCATCTCCTCACAAGAGCTACACCATGGAGTACTGTGGGGAAATCACTGCAGCACAGTATGACAAAAACATGGGCTGGAGAATGAGCTGATGAAGGGTTCCAGGACTCCTCAGCTGAGATCTCCTCCTGAGGCTGCATTGGGCCTGGGAATGTACCCTGAATTTAGTTTTGGTCACATGCTGGAATGCTGCTTGTGTCTATCAAGACGTTCCAGATTCTGGACTACTCCAGGACACATTCACTTCCCAAAGACAAACAAAGAAAGATCTGGAAGAAATTTGGAACATTACCATCTCCCCTTTTAAACAAAACTAGAGAGAATGAATACAATAAATAAATAAATTTTTACAAAGGCAAATAGCTTTAATCACCTACTGAACTATATAAACCATTTGCATGTATTTACATAAAATTTCCAAATTCTATTTTTGGGATCAGTTAACGTATTTTACTATTTTTTTACCATCTGGACAAAACCATACTATATAGAATGACTACGCATTTGAAAAATGCACTAGAGAGGTGTAACTTGCTCTCGCTTCCAGACACTCAAATTCAGCAACTGAATACATCACTCTATCCCTACAGGGCAACTAACAACACACTGCACGGCCATCTACAACAAGGCATGTTACATTTGGGCTGAGGTATTATTCAAGTGTTGCAACACAGAATTGAGTAAGAAAAATTAAACAAGAGGAAAACAATTTCCCCCACCCCACTTACACTGGTTTTGCTCCTTTGCAACTAAAGATAACTTTTTGTTTGCTCATTGGCCCTCTGGGGAAATTTTACCCCTGTCACTAGATGAAACTCCGTGTTCTGTCTTTCTGGCACTTTCAGAAGTCCTACCCAACGATTTTATCGTTTTTAAATGCTCCACAGACCACAGCTGATCTTAACATTCTTTTCTGAACATTTTTACATTGAACATCGTAAGATTTTTACCTTATAATTTTGCCTTTTCACTTCCTTTTAGAT
Source organism: Limnodromus scolopaceus (assembly GCA_028565335.1). Lineage (NCBI taxonomy): Eukaryota > Metazoa > Chordata > Aves > Charadriiformes > Scolopacidae > Limnodromus > Limnodromus scolopaceus. Next base: position 18,076,639 of record JAOXNO010000063.1, read on the forward strand.
TTATGGAAAAGCAAGAATAATTGTCTTACTGTAAATTATTCCACTTCAGGCAGTGAGGCAGGTGTACGCATGGCACGGCACAAGGACGCGTGCAGTCTGAATAGCAGAGGAAATTCCACTTGAAATAGAATATAACCAGAAAAGAAAAGCTTGCTAGAAAAAAACCATGTCTAACCCAAGTGAGGCAGGGCTATGTTCTTAAATACATCAGTATTAGCAAAGACCACAACAAAAAGTACTGCTTCCATAATGTTGCTATGTTGTATATCTTTTTTATGCATCCAAAAATATTGCATGATTATCAAAAAAACCCTGAAAACAGAACACAGGAAGACTGCAGAAATGCACAGTAAAACTTTAGATATACTCAAAATAGGTGAAGTTGCAGCAGGAACATCAACTTTCTACAATATATTTGGCTGTTCTACAGAAAACACAGTAGTGAGTGAAGACCAGTGTCTGTTACATTATGGTAAGAGCTCGTCTTGTCTTAAAATTTCTAGGGGTTAGTTGTTTAGCCTTATGATTCCTTAGGAAAAAAAAAATGTTTTTTTGTTTAATTGAGGAAGTAAGAGTAACCCCCTTTTATAAACAACATGCACTCTGGGGCCAAGATAATTTTACTGTGCACTTGTTATTTAAATGAGTGCAGTGTCTCCATATGGCCATATGGATGCTAGATATATGTTATATACTCAAGAGGCATTGAAGGGTTTAAAGTACATATGTTAACAAAGAATGCTGAGTTGGCACTCAGGCATTGCTGTCTTCACTAGAGCATACAGTAATATATTCTATTTTTTCATTTATTATTTTCCTTAAAAGTACTTTCAAAAGAGCTAGAAAGCACCTAGGGATTTCACAGAGACTTTACTTTATAATCAGGTTGTTTCAAGAATTACGCTACTGAAAGCATCCCGTGGCTTGCAGTCAGTTCTGGTATGGTGAATCATACCTTTATCTATGCTCTTCAAAGCAAGACCAAAACCAAATTCCATATATATTACTATAAATATTGGTTAAATCTAGAATTCCCAGACAAGCTTCTTAGTATTAACACTTCTCATTTATTATGATACTATGTTAATTCATGCCAGATGGAGACTATTCAAATGTTCATGACTTGTACTTGTCATGAACATATGTTCCTGGAATAATGGAGTGGTTTCTTAGCAAACAACATCCCATATTTAAAGACCTATGATGAGGCTCATAAAAGAAAAAACATAAATAGAGAAGGGCACAGCTGGAAAGGAAAAATTTAGGTTCTTCACTATGTAGAGGGTTATGGACGGTATGCTCACTCCTAGCTGTACGCTGGGCAGAGTTTTAACCTAGTCCAACCAGCTGAAGAGGAACGATTTGTACTTCAGACTGCCCCGCACCACAGCAATCCTTTCGGTACACTCAAGACAAATACTTCCAGCATAGGGGAAAGCAAGCTAAAAATTAGATCTTCCTTTCAATGCCTACCTTGTAGAAATGCATGGAGTGAACATGTGTACGCTTGGGAAGCGTCAATTAAAGTGCCTGAACATATAGTTAGAATTTGGATCTTGTTACTATCCAAGAAAGGCATGATAGGGGATAATAAAGGCCTGCTCTCACAATGCTCTCATTGATTAAGCCATCAGAGATAGATGCTGCAGAAGAAAGTATATGCTATTTACTTTTTAAAATATTCTGCTTAATTAGAAAAATAGATTTCTCACCTTGTGCCATAATGTCCTTGAATTATAAGTAGAGTTCCTCATCCCTACCTATTCCTCATTCCTACTGCCAGAGTTAACTTCTACCTGAACGCTTCATTTCCACTACAATGAAATGATTGCTTTTGGGGTTTGCCCTAAATTGCAAAGTATCTCCAATTAACTTTGTTGCAGATGGACTGGTTTCTGACTATGAAAATATGATCTGACGAGTTAAATGGTCTTTTTTTCCCTTGGAAATAGACAGAGATGGAATTATTATCGCTAACATGATGAAAGTTTTCAGAACACCTTCCTCAAATTTTGTCAAGGAGAGATACAAACTCCAAAGCTCACTTCTGTCCTGTCAGAACTAGAAAATGTAGGATTTCCAGACTCTTTGTGCATGTTTCAATGTGAAGATATGTAAAAAGAGAACTGTGAATGGTGGATTAACTTAGAAAAAAGGCAGCAGAACTGAAAATGGCACATGACAGACTGAGAGGTGGGTGACAGGGGTCTAAGTGGGAAGACAGAGGAAAAATCCATGCAAGAAAGGATCACACACTCCAAATAGATAGAAAAGAAGCAGTATAAGTGGTTATGAAAATCCATTCAGAGGAAACAAGCACCAAAGGAAACTCAAAAATATAAACTCTTCCTCCAAGACCCAGAAGTCACCTATAAAGGAAGGAAATAATAGGAAAAGGCAAACAAAACCACTAAGTGAATTGGACAGGTTGCACTGGATGTCACGTCAAGAGTTTTAAGCCTTACATTTCAGATGTGCAGAGATGTTAATAATCACAGAAGCAAATTTTATCCTTACACTGAGTTCCATCATCTCCAATAAATACATTAGAAGGAAATGTCTGTTTAAAATACTAAACCACATCTACACACCACACTTGCAAAGGCACTGTCAGAAGCAGATGGCATGAGGGGAAATCACCCTTTTTGTAGGTAATTCTGCCAGACCACAACTCACTGGATGCTGCGGTTCCCAATTCCCACCGCAATGCCTCAGGCTGTGAAGGAGAGGAACCTGGTCAGGAGGGAGGGGGAAGCGGATCTGTTGAGCAGTCAGCTGTGCTTAGGATACCTGCCTTCATACCGACAAAACGCTGCCAGAAAAACTTGATTTTATTCTATTTTTTTCCTGCTGGGGAAGGGGAGAACAGGGAAAAGCCAAACGAAGAGAAGCAGATGTGAGTTGCTGATGCCTGCTGGTACATAGCAGCAGTTTGGGGTCACACTCGTGTCCAGGGGAGAAGCAGACACCCACACAGACTGTTCTACAGTCAATTTCATGTTGATGCAATCTCTGTGATGAGCTAACCTCGTCTCATGTCTTGTATTTTTCTCACAAACCCCACCAGATTTTACTGTGCTACTCAACTCAAAATAGAGATCCACACCCTATGCAGTCTGTATATATGCAACAAATTAAAATTCAATCCAAGTAGATTATTAAATTATCAGACTGATGTTCTTCAAGGTATTAGAAAACTAATGTAAGTAGTTTCTTTAACAGGTGTTTTCACTTAATATGCCTGTCTTATCTTCCAAACTGACTGTCAGAGATCAGAGTGCCCAAAAGGGGACGCTGGTTGCAGCTGCATGTTTACATATCAGAGGCTCCACAAATAAATTTGACTTAATCGAATTAATTCATAGCCTAGTAATACGCACCATCTTTTAGGCTGCTTAGGGTTAGGATACTGTCCATTTTCAAAGGGCAGATGAGAGAAAGGAAAAGACAGGAAATAAGGACGATAAGAAATTTTTAGATTTTAAATTATCATGACAGAATGAGCTTCTGCAGCACTGAAAAGACTGTTATAGTATTTATCGAATTCTGCCAGTAGTAATGGCAGCATGTTGCCCTCTCTATGCTGACTCAATGTGCATAGAAAATGAAAACCTGTTGGATGAGATAATAAAATGTGCATGTGTTCTGCCTGATAGCAGTAGCCCTGGTGATAATCCCATGAATTCCCAAAACATGTCCCAGCATGATTCAGAGAACAAGTATTACATCCTGCATAGAAAAAGAAGGGGAAAGGAAGGGGCAGTCATAGGAATCACCAAAACCTACACCCTAACAAACCAATAAAAAAACCTCCACACTACCGTTTCAGAAAAAAAGCAAAAAGCAAGCAGACACCCAAGAAGCAAGTATTCAGCCTTCTGTCAAACATAATCTAAAAATCCCCAGCACTCAATAAAACACATGAGTTTTAATTTGTCTCTGCCATATACGCTTTGTTGACAAGCACTGATAAATGATCTCCAAACCATATACCTTTCTGTGGTTGCGACACATATGTGCTCTGAAATGCAAAGGATAATACTGTTACAAACCCTAAACATATTGTTTTCCACATATGGTAAGAGCTGCTATACAGAAAAGAATTGAGAGATGCAATAATTTTTTGTTCTTATGTGCATTTATCCATTAATTAAAAAAATGGCAACTGTTTTCAGTCTTTCAAAGGAGTAGGAAAATAAAGGAAATGTTGAAAATATTTTGCATACTCTGTAGAAGTGATGAGCTAAGGTTACTTATACCTAGAATGTATGCATGTGTTCGGACATAAGACAGAAACATATACAGGCGTAGATATATATATATATAGAAACATAAATATTAACAGCTTTTTAAATAGACAGTGCTACTTTTCTGTTATGAAATAGGAATTTTTGAAAATATCCAAAAGCCACTGTTAGTAACCAAGCAGAAAAAGAAATACATTCTTCTTGTTCTTTTTTTTAAAGTGATTTGTTCAATCGCTTTTTACTACAGACCATTTAACTTGCTCTCTCCTTCAGTGACAGAAGACAAATCAAAAACTGTCAAGATATTTTAAACTGTGATCTGGGCTACACTTGAAGTTTGAACCACAGCTCAGAATCATTGGACTCAGATCTACAATTGTTGCTATTTCTAGATATGTCACAAAATTCAGCTCTGCTAGAGGTACATCGATTCTGCGTAATTCAAATACAGGACAAAAAGTTGTTCAAAGCAAAGATTTGCTACAAAGCCCTAAAGCCCATAAACAATCCAAATAGCAATGCATTATCAACTCCTCACCTCAGAAACTGTGCTGATTCATCTATTAAGTATCCTTCCCATGCAAATACCACAGTTTTACCTACACAGCTTTCAAATACTTTACCCTTAAAAGAATGACATATTCCCTGCCTGTTCTTTGGTTCCTATTCCCAGTCTGATTCCCAGATTCACCCAGAAGCTGCTTGCTACACTTCCAGTCTCCCCCTATCCCAGAACGGATCTTGCATCTCCCCAGAAAATGCACCTTCTCCTCCCCTTTTTGCAGCAACGTTCAGCATCTTGCTAAAGCTGCCGCAGCTCACTCGCCAGCCCTCCTGAAGGCATGGTTTGCCACTGTGCTCCTGGCTTCTCAATCATTTGCTGTGCCCATGTGAGGGGTCTCTCTCACCATATAGCTGAATGTATTCAGTCAATGAACAGAATTCATCACAGATGATGCGCAACTACATTCAGTTATGAGGATGACATTACTGGTCAGCAAAAGTTGCAAATACTGCTGTCCGTAACAAGTTCCATCACTAAATCCAGCTATAAATATTTTTCTACTGTCAAGTCTGCAGATGATGGTACTCCATTTTAACATGCACATATACATCTAGAGTCATGACTTGTTTCTTTACATTGAGTAGAAGTTCTCCAGGAAACTCTTTTAATAAAAGGATAATGGGTACAATGGGTTACAGAAAACCTAATCCTAGGTAAGTGGTTCAGCTCAACTCTCCTGAAAAGTTCTTGGTGCCAAATGGGACGTAAGAGATGAGGAAAAGAAAAGATACTGTGTCTCTGCAAGTATTTTTCCACTTGGTACTGGAAAAGTAGGAACTCCCGGAAGTAGCAGGAGATACTGGCTGCAACACTGAGTCTGCTACAGTAGCATCCACACTGTAAGGGATACCCTGGAGCATCTAACCTATGCGAAGAAGAAACTTGTAAACTGATGCTTCTTGAAGGACTTCTTTCTATTCACCCTTCAAAAAGATTCTGCCTGACTATTCCTGTCATTGCTGAACATTGAGACTGCACCAAAGGAAAAACATTCCAAAGGACAAACCCATCAGGAGTCAAAATTCTTTATATAATGCAAAAATCAAATCCTATACTCCAAGTCTGAAAATAGTACATCTTCTACCTTCTGTTCAGTGAATAAATCAGCGTTACTAAACACAATGAAAAGGAGAAAAAGGGCATTGCACTTTATTTGAAATATACTGTCCATAGTCAATTTTATATTCCTTTTGTTATTCAGTGAGTAATGTTTTGCTGCACGCTTGCCTAGATTAAGAATGTCTCAATCTACATACTTATCATTTAGAACCACGATTCCCCCTAAGGGAACACAATGGGAGTACAAGATGTTAATTAGCCTTATGGCACTATATCCCAATTCCACGTTCAGTACACCACTGTTGTTGCATTCCCAATGCCAATTCCTTCAACCTCTTATGAAAAGGATCTCCACTTATTCAACTTGGAGCATATTACTTTCCCATATGGGAAAAAGACTTATGTAAAACGTACTGGCCTGAAGTGAACACCACTAAAACATTAATGCACTGTTCTTTAAATACGCTTCCCTTTTATGTTCATTTTATCCCAGTGCCACGTGAAACTGCTTGACATGTTTTGTTTGGCTGGTTTTTCAAAGAGTGCAAATTTCACTCAGTCCAACTTGTAGGCCCCTGCAGCCCATTCATCCAATTAAAGAACTGCAGAATGAAAACAGAAAAAGTGCTTTGCGGAGCTTCAGAAATACTGTCTCTCAGGAAGGCTGCCTGCAAAAAGCGAACAAATCCATTGTGCAAGCTGGTGCATTCCAATAGAATAAAATTGCTCCTCAAAGTCTCTTTATCCAACATGGATTACTGACTCCTGATAGCTGTAGGTTAGCTGAAGGTAGAGTCTATTGGAGGCAGGAAAGCTCTTATTACCTTTTATTATAACACATCCTCCCCCCATAATGTATAAAAAAGCCTCTAGGAGCCCATTCATTTCTACACCTCTTCGCCGCCTTTCAGTTTCAATAATGCAGAGCACAATTCAGAACTCTTTTCAGCCCACTGTAGTTTTCATACATGTTCACATGCTAAATATTGCTAAAACACTCTTGGGAAAGACAGACTGCCATTGATGATTTCAGGTTCTTGGGAACTGCAGTTCTTGCAGCAACCTGGGAATACTGTTTCAGACAGTTCTGCTAAAACCTGCAACCTTACCACCTGACCACACTAAGTGAAATTTTTTTTCACATGGCACGCCGTGTGATACTCATTTATACCTATCAGAATATAAATAAATAGCAGAGGAAGACATTTAAAACTAGGCTGGCAAGCAAATGCTAAACATCTAGTTTTTATGATTACTGAACTAAGATTTGAGGAAGTTCACAGCAATAACTGCAGAAGGCTAATTATGGACTGCTTCACGCTGATTGAAAACTCAGGAATACTGCTTGATTGTCCAGATTTCAGGCGCACACACACACTCTTCTTCTTCAAAGAAATAAGAATAAACTAGTTGCACAAATTCCGTTTTTCAACTTTTTCTTAAAGAGCAGAAAACCACAAAAATTCAGCAACCATTCAAGTACCTCACCCTCCAACACATTCATATGGTCTTGGAAATCCCAACATTAATTCATTCCCTTTGCTTCTCCAGAACCGGAGGATGCCCCCTTTCACCCTTCCCACAAATTAAAGCAGGAACCACTCCAAAACATGAGTTCACATTTAGACTTGTTTGAATGAATCTCAAATTTACAATAAATGTGATATAAGCTGAAGAATTTTGCAGATGAACCAGCTGTAAAAATTGGCTGCTACAGCCCACTGTGGGGTACCCGCATCTCTTGGGTAACACTGGGACAGCTTGTTCAGAGGTTGATTTTCCCCGATGGTTAGGAAATGCTTCTAAGAAATCTGTTCACACTGCTTTTCTTTTTCTTCTCTATTTAGAAATTAAATCCTTGATATTATCACATGGGATTTATGTACCACCATACTCCAGTGATGCAACTTGAGATCCGGGACAGTAATTTGCCAAAATAAATCATATCCTGATACAAAAATCCAGTCACTTCCTGCAGGATTTAAATTTACCAATTATCAACAAAAATGTTGATCAAAAGCCTGGACTTCTAATTCATATTTAACAAACAAGATTCTTGGCAGAGCTTATTGCAAAACTAATGTGAGAGGAAGGAAAACCCAGTGGTCCTATCTCTATTCTTTACAAATTTGTTCATGGAGCTGTCACATACTGGCAAGGAATGCCTCAGTTTTTGTTCCAGTCTATTAGTACAAGTTTTAACCTTGTATTCAAGAGCCTTTTGTAGCTTCTTAGAAACCAATTATATTTTTTTTTAATATGTCAAAGTGAAATGTAGCATTGAGAATATATTCCCATGCTTTTTTTTTCCCTGCAGTATTATTATGACCATTTCAATATCAGACAATGCTTTTTAATTAATTTTCTAATTGACAATTACTAACCCAGAAGCATTTATTAAGGGAAAGATTAAGCTAAGAACTAGCTTAATTGAATTATTATTATTGCAGATTTGCTTGCTGCTGAAATTTGTCATTATTTTCTATTAACAGAAAGATGGTAACTTTCTTACCAGCATATCATAATTACTGATTTTATAAACACGTTTATATATTCCATGATTTAATTTAAGTATATACTAAAACATTTGGATGCTTTCCCTGAAATTTGTTGTGACAGCTTATGAAAAATTATTGAAAAAGTTTTGAAGTGAATCTTATATCCTTATTTTCTGTATGTTGGTACAATATGAACAATTAATCACTCAAAATTATTTGTTAATTTATGCATTCTAAATGCCCTTATAATACTGATGAAGGAATACATATATATAATTATTTGATATATAGGACTTTCCTTCTCTACTCATTTGATGAAGTCATTGGTTCATCCATGCATCACTAATGACCAACTCAGAATAACAGTACCTAATAAAAGGCACTTGGAGTGGACTTAAGTTTCAGTTGTCATAAATAAATGTCAACTGTTTAGGTTCATACTTCAAGTAACTTTAAATACACATGGTCAAGAGAAAATCTACTTTTCTCGTCAATGAGTATTGTTAAACATGGTCTATCCGGTTATACATAAGAGAGGCTAATAATTCTTCTCCTTCAAATGAGATAAACTAGATGAAAACAGGCAGCTTAGAAATTAAATGCTTATTTACTTACTTACTGTATGACAAGTTAAAAGAGGATTTTTCCTTAAATGAGGCAAATTATGGTTAAATTACCTCCATTAATATCTTTGATGACAAGAGAGTCAAACAAACATAGTGAATTATAAAAAATAATTAAAAATTCAAACAAAGTATTCATTAGAATAACATTTGCTGTCAAAGGATTTGGTCTGGCAAACCAAACACCCGCCCAAGCTAATAGTGCTTAAAGAACATGTTCCATAAGCATGTAGTTGATGGAAAGTGCTGAAATAAATTCTTAAAATAGTTCCCTTCTGCGAAAAAAAATAGAAAAAAATATTAAAAAAAGCTTATGTGCAGAATATTTCAACTTGGTAAGACTGAAATACTATAGTGGTATCCCAGAAATCTGTACAGGATTAGAATATATGATATCAAAAAGTATCACAATCCTACGTGTGATATCCATTCCCACTGCAGGCTCCCTCCTCCCCGTTTTCCTTCTCCTGCTTCTCGAAGCCCCCTACGCAGCTTGTGCAAGTCACTCGCTCATCAGCCTCTGCAACAGCCCTTCCTCTTTTTCAAGGTTATCTCTAAGGTGAACTTAAAAGCAAATGTACTAACTGTGAAACCACTGAATTGCAAGCCTAAGCCTACAGTATTCTCCAAAGTTCATTAACAGATGAAACTCTGTAATTCCAAGCATATTTGTTTTGGAATCCCTGGAACATTAGATCCCAAATTAAAAAGTATACTTATGCTCCTTTCCCTTATTTTAAAGCTTACATTCTTGCTGCGTTTAAGGTGGTATCAACATCCTTTTCTTATTGATGGGCTGAAAAACATTCTCCAGAACCAACTGTTAAGTGTATAGGAACTAAATCATCTTCTGAACTACTAGAAAAATGATTTGCCTGCTTCACAGTAAAATTAATGACCTGAACAATTTAATTTGCTAATATATGGAATCCTCAAAGCCAGAGCTTTTATCATCTTCAACTAGACCTGTAGGACAAGAACACTTCAGAAGAAAGCATGGCTATAAATATAAAGTTTGGATGTCAGCTACCAACTGGCATTATAAAATAATGACCTTTTTCAGCTAGAAGACCTTTTGACCTCTTAGACTTTGGGGCTGTGTGCTGAGTAGATAGGGTCTTCCGAGATGACAGTGAAGCAGAAACAAGATGATATACTTAATCATATTCAAAAAAGTGTGATCACCTCCAGCACCTCACAGCAAGCGTTGTTACAGTATAAATTCAGTCAAGATGAAAGGGGATATCTGTACTCTAACTTTGGCTCACAGTTTGAGCTCACACTGGAAATCAAAATTTTTGACAGCCCCCTTTGTTCAAGTTCAGCACGTTAGGAATGAGACAACTGGATCATCAGCTGTGGAAACTTTTACACGCTAGGTGGAAAAAAACGGGTGAAATTACTGCTGGCCCAGAAGCTGTATGGATGCAGACACTGGCCTGGCTCATTCCTCAATTTGACAAACTTCATGTTCACACATCTCACACCTACCTACCCTGGCCTTAATGTAGCACTACAGTAGGGATTCATGCAGTAAATGTGATCTGTGGCTGCTCCCAATGTTGCCCAGAGTTTGCTGTGGATGGGAGACAAAACGTCTGTGAGACGAGACGTGTTGAAAAGTTTGAGTTTTGCAAAGCACACGCGGCACAGACCCAGCCAAGCAAACAGCTCATGTGCAGAGCAGAGCCAGAAGCACACAGGATCAAGTATTACAGCACACATATACCCATGTGCAACCTCAGCTATTAAGGCAGCATACACACATCCAAAGACATTTGTTGTCTGTATCGTCGGTTACTTGTTTACTGTGACATATGAATTTTTTTGACATCTGCTAACTAAAAAAACTTAAACCCAGTATATTCCAATGAGGATATGCACATCAGTGTTCTCTCAGTAGGTCCTCTTCTCCAGGTACTACATCTAGCTAATGGATGTGGCAACATCCCAGTCACCCGCGTTCCCGTCAGTCTGGAGTGCTGTTTACAGGAGAAACATTGATTTGGACTCTTGAAGTACATTTTTAGTTAGCAAGTAACCAGATTGCTTTGACTACTGGATTTTATGCATTACTTTCAAATCAGCGTAGGTGAATTAATTTAGGAATAGAAAAGACAATGAATACCATAAAAGTGTGGACTTCTAAATTACTAGTAAGAACTACAGCTGATCCACAGTAACTTCTCAGTCTCTTGTGAGAAGTATGTGGGATGTACTCAATCCTCTTTCTTTGGTGTTATTTCTATCCCCACCTTCTGTTCACAGCACTGTGATGGAACTCTCTGAAAACAACTGAGTTGGCAATAAAACAAAGAAACAGGACCATGTTTGGAAAGTGCTAAAACTGTTGAAAAAAACCCAGATTTGACAGATAAATTCAATGTATAGAAATATGATAATTAAAGATAAAAAAAATCATTGAAAATATATTTTCCCCCCATAAATTTATAATCTGATAGAAGAGAAAAAGTTGCTTGCACGTTGTTGAATGAGAGGAAACTGAGATCTTTATGCTAAATATGGAATATTTTGTTCTTTGTGAAAAGGGGTCTTGGAAGTCGGGCCTGTAATATTATGGCAATTAAGTCACAGTGAGTAGGAATTCTAACCTGTGTGTTCTCATCCCATATCTTTCCTCTCTTTCAGTTTAATCCTGATTAGGGTTTCTGTTACCTTTCCAGAGCTCAGCACAGCTGACTTGTTCTATTTCTCAGTCTGCTAAAAAGGGGATTCTTCTGCTACCCACAAGCCCCTTTTCTCTATCAGAAAGTGCAGCGAGACCTCTCCTGGCATCTTACACTCTTTTTCTGCTCTGAAAGGGCTTGTCAGGCTACAAGATGACATGCACCAAGTCATTACATTTTCTTTTTCCGCGCCTCCAGCTTGGAAGAAGGTTTATGCAGCAACAACAGTCTGCTTTTCTTTGCATTGTTTTTCCTATTTATTTGTGTTGTGTTTCTGCCACAGTGACTTAATTTGTGCAACTGATGGTATTGTCTCACCCACCTTCCTGCTGCCAGCAGGAAAGGAATTAATGCTTGGCACTGATGGCTGCTGGTGAGTTTGTAAGGCTGAACACTTTGGTTTTATTTAACTCAATTTAATTCTTTCTGTTCTGTTCTCTGGGACTGGCATTAATGCCCCATAGGCAAATGAAATGCAGTGTTCCAAAACTACTTATTTGCTACGGGATTTATTTGCTACATAAATATCTTTCATTCTTCTCTACCTTTCAGCAAGCTGTTCACCATAAATATATTTGTTGTTGTTGAGAAATAACAACAAAAAATGTTATGTACGACGTAGTGTCAAAAATCTGTTTTTCAATTGCATAGAAGAGGAATGGGCATGTGGAGAGAGAAGGAAAGGAGGATTTCACCCATTGCACATTTCTCAGACCACTCTGAGCTCACCTGGGAAATGAAGGGACTGAATTCTCCCTCTCAGTGGACAACTCAATTAGGCTGCCCATTGCCATTTCCTTGGTGATCACTCTCACCACCAATTCCTTGGTTATTCCAAGTAGATGTTTCTTGATTTCCAACCACTGCTTTTTGAATAAGTAATTACAAATTCAGTGGGGGATGCAGAGAGAAAAGATGCTAACTGTCTTGCTGGTAAAGACTCTCAAGATGGGTCTTGGGAAACCTAGATTAAAAACTCTAAATCAACAAATATTTAATTAGTTTATGTATAGCAGAACAACATTACAAAAAAGTATGAAAAGGACCAATACAGCATGATGCTAGCTACTGGGATGCGGGAGACTTCTACTCTAATTCATATCAGAGACTTTGGGGTTGAAACAATCAAACCTTCTGAGAAAAACTGCAAAATAATCCAAAGAGCTTTATCCTTTTCCCTCTAGTGTAGGTCGAGATAAGATGTTTGCGTGAACCAGACAGTACACATGAAGTGAGCTAATAACAAACAAAAACAAACAGGTGGTTTTGATCTCCTTCCTTCTCTGCTTAATCCCTTCACCCAATTCCCTTTCTCCACTGATTGGAATGCTGACAACTTTAACTCGGATGTGGTTTATAAGCCGTTTCCCACCTAGTGTGTCTCCATCTTACTCTTTTTATGTTGCCCACGAAGTTCAGATTTTGGCAAAGCACTGCCAACTCGCCCACACTGAGTCCTCAGAACCACCCAGGAGCCCTTGGCAATGCCACAAGTGGCACCGTGACATGGCAGGTTAAGCAGCGTTGCCATGTTCAGCCAAAACAGAGAAGCAGAAGAGAACTTCCATAGCACTTTTCTGATCCCCCAGCCAAGGGGCTCTGTCCTAGCAAGGGCATCGATACGTCCCAAAGTTGATTTGACAACAGAAGAGGACAGAAATGCTAGACTTGTTTCAAGTTTAAGGTCTTTTGTGTTTGTAGCTGACAGGCTGAAGAGAACTGCACCACAGGCAGCAGAAATGGGTCAAGCACTGGTGATGGGACATCACACTGTGAAGAAAAGCACTGAAGGGGAGAATCTTTAACATCATTAAAAAAAAAGGTGTCTTCTTTTAAATTCAGAAATGTGATTAGGGATTGAACAGTTGATTCTAAGGTGACACGGGAAAAAGGCTTGCTAAGGATTAGGCAAGAGACAAAAAGAGAAAGGTGAAAAACAAAAGAAAACATTTTTCCAGAGCATCTCCACAATGCTGAATAAACACAGAAGAACAGTAAGCATGATAATTTGTAATGTAAGACAATGAAATGAAAAGAGGCGATCCTTCAGTAGCCATGATATACAACACTGGAAACAAGTGAAAATCAAGGTAAAGTGAAAAAAGGTGCAGTTAGTATGTATAACAGACTAAAAAATCTGCTAGAAACTGCACGTGCACACAAAATATAATTTCTTGTGATCAACAGATAGATTCCCTTCTAACACAAAGAGCTACTTTTATTACCAGACAGAGGAAACCTTCGGAATACTCTGAAGAGTTTAGAGCACCTAATTATTTTTTTTTAAAAGCTACAAATCCTGACAGTCCAGCAGAGGGTAACCAAAGATTCAAGGCTTTTAATTATTCAAAAAAATTAAAGATGGTAAACCTGTCATCTTTGACAAAGAGAGGCTGAGGGAAGATCAGCAAGACAAACTGTTCCAAAGGGAATAAAAAGGCAAATTGTTAAAACCGCACTGCAGCTAGCAGCAAAAAAAGGTAAAGATAACAAAAGAAAACACAGAAAAAATAAGACATAAAACTGAGAAAGAAATAGTCAGGATGACACAGGAATATAAAAAAAACATGTACCCTGTAGGGCAAATATGGTAGAAAGTCAATAGGGGGTGTCAATGCACTCAATCCCAACTAGGGCAACACTGTCTCGCCACTGCTGTGAGGCAGTTGTCCCCTTTCCCCACCGTGTATCCTAACACTACCCATCGCTACTTCACCTCGTTATGTCATTACCAGGGGAACTGCTCTTTTACTAGACTAATTCTTAAACTCTGTAGCTTCACAATTCCTTTTGTCCACCAGAGAAATGTTTACACAAAGACATAGTCTGAAGGAGTCACTCCCAAAGACAGAAAGAATGAAGAAACAGCTTCAGGAACAAATGCAAGGAAAGGACTTGCATCCTTTGGCTTTCCTCGGACAATATAAAAGGAACTCGCCAAGAAAATTGTAAAATTAACAAGTTTGGAATAAGAAAAAAATTTTGGAAAAGCTCATGGAGAAAAAGTAGTATCTTAACTAAAAATGAGTCATCCCATCTTCAAATTCTATTATCATGATTTGGTCACAGATGATTTAGGACAACTACAATTTTAAAGTGAATTCCCTTTGGAAAGAAGTTTGGTAAGTTTGAATAAAAGAGAAGTAACTTCTGAATTACAAATAATTATGGTTTTAGTTATTCAGATTTTAACTACAATGTGTTTTTCTTTCTGCTTCTGAACTGAAGATTACTTGGTTCAAAAGCAATGCGTTATTTAAGATCAGCGATAACAAGACCAGTGCTCCAAACTCATCTACCCATTTCAGAACAGACTTGCCTCTGATGGGGCTGTGTTCCTCTAATGTGTATTCCTCTTCGTTTCAGCTTTTAAAAAGTGAAAAAAATGTTTCATTTTCTTAAGTACATATATTATAAAAACTTCCATAATAGCATCACCATTGAGGAAACAGGAAAAGCCCAAAAAACCTACAAGTTTTTAAACACTGAATTCATTTGTGAATGGCATAACATTCATAGAGGTTTTGGACTGATTTCTTCCCGTTGAACTAAGCAGACCAACTTTCATCCCTCCTTCACAGGGCAGCACAGAAGGCAGGAGGAAGCTAAGGTCTTACAGAGACCCTTCTTCCCTGTCCTTTCAGTTTCTATGCATAAGTCTTTACAAGAAGGGCTGACTGATGGACCACTTTCCACAATACTGCTGGTTTTTTTTCCACTTACTTGAACCTACAGAAAATCCCCTTTGATGGTGATTTTCCCCTTTCAAGTGCATGCAGACGAAGTCAAGCAAACTTTCCGCTGCTTACGCCACCCAGCATTTCACAAAAGGGGATCTAGGCTTCAATAGTTTAAAACAACTTCCTGAGCAATTTATATTCTAGCCTATAAAATAAGTAAGAATGTCTTCCCAATAATTATTTCAAAAAACAATTTCTTAGGGCTTGATTTCCAATTCAATCCAACAATAAATCTAGTAAGAAATTTATATGACTTAATTTAAAGCATCTAATTGAATGATTTAGCTTTGTGTAAATTTAATGAGCCATTTCATAAAATCAATAACATTGTAAAGTATAAACTAAATTATTATAAATGAAGGCAATAAAAAAAGAACTCCTCTGAATTAGGAAGGGTGACACTTGATTAATGGGTTATTATTGTAGGTTGCAACAGAGCAGGCAGAAGACACTGGGACAAAATTTTCAAAGGTACAAAGGTTCGCTGCCCATGTATGCTAGGAGTCTAACTTTCAAAAACAGTAGACATATTCTCAAAAACATAAGTTGCTGGGGTGCAACTCTTAAGTTCCTATGGATGCCAGTCCATGTAGGGCAGAGAACTCACCCCTGTCCTTGGAAATGCCTCCCCTTCTGCTCCTGACCCCAGCAAGCGATCTCACAGCCCTGCTGCTTGAAGGGCATTTGCTTGAAAGTCCCTCCTCAGACGTGGAGGGACCTGGAGGGACCAAGGTCAGTGTGAGCCTGCTCTGCCTCTGCTTCAGCCCGACAGTGTTAAGGCAGCACAGAGCACAGGGCAGGTACTGGGCACAGGGCAGGGTGCTGGGCAAAGGCGGCTTCTTGAACCAGAGCCACCTCGGCTGTGACCAGCTGAGTGCACGGGCAGAAAGAGACAGTCTCTGTCTACATACACCTCTGTTAGTAATGTTTGTTTGTCTTCAAAAATGTAATCTCTAATATATTGGTTTGACTGGAAAGCTGTGTTAGCACAAACACTGTTAAAACTTACAGGTCTGTATTTTCACAAGTAAGATCTTAATAAATTCTGATACCTTCTTACCAAATACATAGTGAGTTCCCTCTCTGAATGAGTTAACACATTTACAGTATTGTTACTTAGGCAAATGTCATTTTACACTGGAGACACATTCTTACACAGAGTTATTGTTGCCTCATAACACCTTTAGAATTTGGGAAGTATAATGGTAATTATATTAAGTATTTTAAAAGCTGTTTTACATGCCAAGATCTTTGATATTTACAAAATGCTATTTCTAGCATTGTAGATGGAATAGTAAACAACAGCGTATTAAGTTTTCCTGTGCTCTGAAAATTCATACTCTTTTAATAACAATTAATGATTTTCCTTGGTCCACCTCTGAATGCCCTTTGAAGAAAATGTTTTTTACGATAAAAAATTTAAAACTAAAAATAAAGGGTTTTTTAAGAAGTTTTATATCTGTGCTGTCTCATTGTCAGATTAGGGGAACAGCCAAATACTTTATTAATTACAAGTGTTTCTTGACAGGCTGGGCTATGAATAGAATAGCTGGAGGTATTTTGGCTTTAGAGTTAACAGCTTAAAGAAAGAGCTGAGAAGAACCATATTGTTTTCACTACATAACAGAATGAAACAGGAACCTTTCCTTTGGTTTCTGTCAGTGGCTCCACACCTGCAGGAAGAATCCGAGGACAGCCTAAATAAGGAAAAGGTAACACAAGAAATGCAAGAGGAAGCATAAGCAACAAGAAAGATCTACTATAATAAGCCCCCCCCCAGATTTCCACTTTACAGCCAAAAAATCCTCAAGCCAGAACACCCTCCCTTCAGATATTTCACTCAACCTCCCTGAACCCAGCGGCAGTTACAACCCTGCAGCACAGGCTTTTTTACGTGAAAGGAATCACTCTCCAGAACCAGACACACACAACCCACCACTTACACCAGAGGTTTTGGTACTTGCAACAGGACAGTATTTCTGACTTAAAACATAACGCAAAATGCAAACTATTACATGAGGTGGAAAACAGCTGTGATTAAGAGAAAAGAACGCCGCCACAGGCAGTAAGCATCTCAATCTACAATCCTGCTTGGAAAGCAGAGGAACATGAAAAGCAGAAACATAGGTCAGCCTCGGGCCAGAACAGATTAATAGAGGGAAACAATCAATGATCTGAAAAAGCTAGGTGCAAAATCAAGCCACATGCTCACTGAGCTACAGATTTATAGCCAAATCCAGATCTTAAATTTGTCTCTAAAATGGACAAATGATGGAGGGCAACAAGTCCTTTCCAAAGGCAAAAGCAGCTCACCTACTATTATTTCTTAATAATGGAGGAAAGAGAGACATCTAGCTGCTAAAAGGAAATTAGCAGGATACACTGTAAACAAGACCACATTTAGCAGCAGCACCCTAATGTGTCCTTGAACCTTGAACTGTGCTGGTGGGACAGTCTGCAGGGTCACAAACTGGGCAACATCGGCAAAAGCAGCGGGTTATGCCAGAGTGCCTGCCTCAAAAGCCAATGTTTTTTCACTAGGGAAGATAAATAAAGGTAAGGGATTGCTCATCTCTGAACCGGAACAGAGTGGCTTTCAGTCCAAAAACTAAAAGAAAGATTGCCTTCATTCATATGAATGATGATAGCCAGAAATCTAGCTGGAGAGAGGATGAAGAAAACATTTTTTATACTGCAGAGATTTTGACTGGTCTGTGGAGAGAAGATAAGAAAAACACGGTCAACAGAGCACCTGAACACCAAGCAACATGGGCAGTTTTGCTCAGTATGGGGTACAGAAGTTAGGCAGGGAACACTAGAGAATGATTAATCAGGTCTCTGACAATTAAACTAAATATTTAAATCACTCAGAAATAGGTTCCAGTGGGATTTCCTCCTGAGTTGAAGGTTTCCCATTTTGTGTAAAGCAGTATTTCTTCCTGTCTCCACAAAGCTGTTGATCAGAGGCTGCATTTTCACTTGGGTCTCTCTGGACAAAACACAGCAACAAAAAGCTAAAGATGCGGCAAGTAGGGCACCTTCACCAACATCCAGCTGAGTCCATGCGGAGGGAAGGAGGAGAGTGCAGGGCTTTCACTAACACAAAAACACCCTTCCCTTTCACACCTGATAAATCAAACACACTCAGGACATCTAGCTATACCTGGTTTATTTTTCAGATATACAAGTTTTGTATAGTACTGGCTAATGCTATGGTTTAATTAATTTGATTTCCATCAGAGTGTCCTTGTCTCTGCCACCAATACGGTCTGTTCTGTGACCTTGATTCAGGATGCCTTCTACGTGCACACAGTTTTTGAGATCTTTGTAAGAAGTTATCCAGATTTGAATGCTAGGATTCAGGTCAACGATTTACTGTTACACAGAACGTAAGCCAGGATTACTCAAAGACATAAATATGCATGATGCATACAACATCTACTTCTACATATTTAAGGGATAGAATACATCTGTGAATGAACTATTGCATACAAGCATTGAGAATTTTAGAATAGCTTTTTTCTAAAGTTGAATGATGCACTTTGTTGTCTACTTTAAAATCAGCACATTGACAAATTAAAGGGTACAAAACAGAAAAAAACCCCACACTAATCACCAGTGTCCTAGCACAGTATCTCACATGTGCACATGCAATGTCAGTGTAGAAAAACTTCAGCATGTTACTGATACACGACCAGTCACAAAACTAATAAAAACTATCCTAAATTTCCACATATGGACAGATGTTACCAGCTGAACACTGTATACCAGCAATACTCTCTTTGGTTTAAACTGGATCATCCGTAAATGGCACTATTCTTCTGTCACACCTGAAATGCTTGCTGTAGAGCCTATCACCTACATGTTCAACAAGGACTACAGAAGGAGACACAAGTTACCTTCTGCCATTCCCTTTCTCCCTTAATATCTACTTATCTAATGACATGTCTATCAGTGAAATGACCTGGCTCAGTGAGGCCTCCTCAGCACTGAAGCTGTGATGTGCCAGCTAAAAGTGCCTTACAAGCCCCCCAGAAGTGCCATCACTATTATCCGTTGCTTGCAGCATCAAATGCCACGAGTGTCAATTCAATAACCAGGGCACGCAAAATGATCCTCTTCACAAACAAGTCACGGAAAGTATCACATGGATATCTTGTGGAAAAATCCCAGTTTGCATAATACTGGGAAAAGATGTTCTCTGATCAAGAATATCTGTAAAGCTTGCCAACTTTGATTAAATGATGGAAGGGTGTTTAGATCAGTTACCCAACGAGACAGATCCTAACGACAGACTGTGAAGATCTAAAGATTGTATTTGTTATTTTTCCTTTAATAAAAATTGTCTCTTTGCAGCAGTGGATATTCCAAAGCCCCAGGTTCCAAATTGCTTTTCACAGATCTGAAGCTTCCTCTGAGCTAAGGAAATCAGCTTTAGTACCTCGCAGATTTACTATTCCACCCACCTGTTCAACAAACCACTGAAAAGTGAGTAGATGTTTGTGACCTTTTACAAAGTTCTGTGTATCTGCTGTTTACAATGTCGCTATTCAATAATGACCTGAAAGGATTTTTCTCATACAATGTATATTGGTACTGGTACAAGCATCAGCATTGCAGTCTTAATCCACATCTCAGTTTCATTGCTTATATTCCCTTAGGAGAGTTAAAATACTTACGTCCTGCTACACTATTGGCATTTTTAGGGTACACTGAGCTAGGTACACTTAATTGCTCATGATTGTCAGGTTTGGACCACTTAATAAACTCATATAAGTTAAAAAAAATACACATTAAGGTTCCTAAAAAACAGTTTGGTTGTCTCTAGTATTTGTGTAGCATGTGAGGAGGGGGTATCAAGGATCAAAACTTTACACATTACTTATGTTCCCAGGGAGTCCCCACCGTGCACTTGAGGCCAAACAGCTTCTCAGCCTGAGAACCTTGAAGGGAATGAGAGTGTGCACCAAAGTACCTGGGAAGAGAAGGGAGGGAACAGGGCACAGAGCTTCTCTTGCCACAACTTCCTAGGCTCTGAACCAGCTCTGTAAATGAGAGGCTGCCACAAACGCAGCATTCATGAATAAATAAAACCCCAACATATGAAATGAAACATGAGAAGTTCATTAAAAGAAAGGGGCACTGCAGATCTTGTAATAGTTAAAATAATCTTAGCTGTTTCAACTGAAATTTGTATCAACAAAATAATATACAACCTTTAATTGATTTAACCTTGTAACTCTCCTCAGGACGTGACTGAACTTTTGTTTAAAAAGGATTGTAATTTAGGGAAGGGCATAATTCAAGTGAGTCAAATAAAGCCCAGGTAAAATATCAGGAGACAGAAAGCGTTTTGCCCACAAATGATACGTGGTGAGGACAATTCTCCCTCTTTTAAGTAGTTCTACTACGGATTTAAAGCTAAGGCCAAGCATGAGCAGAGTATACATCAAGAAAGAAAAAAAGAGCTTGAAAATTACTAACGTGTCAAAGACGATGAAAAACATCAATGAAAGAGCAAAACTAGAACTCAAGAATTCTTTATTCCTCAATCCTGTGGCTGCAAAACTGTCATTCTGTCTCCAGATGTATGTTGCACTTCCTTACCTCAAGCAGAAAACAAGAATAAATAGGAGTTGGGGGGGGGGGGGAACTGAGAGAGGTAACTTTCCTAGGAGAGTTAAATGAGATGATTCTGGTCTATTTTCCTTGTTATTCCATGCCTAATGAAGTGTCTGGGTAGTTGGAACAGCTCCTGCAGCATGATCTGATTGTTGTAGTTGCCTGTTTGTTTGCCGTGAGTTATTGTTTTATTTGGCTTTCAGTTCTGAGCTGTTTCCCTGGTCTGCTGGGCAGACGGATGCTGCTGGATTGTGTTTATGAGCCTGTAAATGATTGGGGAGCTGTTGCTCTAACATAAGAGATTATGAGAGAGAGAGAGGGGTTGTGCTGTGCTAGGAAGAGCACAGACTGCTGCAGCATATGATGGTCTGTCTGCATCCAAAACCCAAGGCAACATTTGAATGCACAACAAAGTGTGCATTTTTTTCCAAAAGCAAGCTAGTCGGTCAGTGAAGTGAACTCTTACATATTACCTAGTGTCCTTCACATCAAATAGCACATTGAAGGATTCAGCATGGTGAGCGTCAGTATATCCAGAAGTGGCTTCTTGCAATCACTTATATCTGCCTGTGAAAACTATGACAAAGGGATCTCATATTCACAGCTCTAGCTTTTGGCTTCCTATTTAAGTTATAATCAATATTTTTGTTTATGCCAGAATATGACATCAATCACCTAACACCATGCTGAATAAATCAAATCTTTTGAAATGAAATTCTCATGCTTCACTGCAAGTAAGAAAAAAGTAATTTTGCGAGAGCCTGGTACAAATCGGTCAAATACTTTCTAGACTGCAGAACAGAAGACGTGCATTATTTTGTAAAAATTATTCGCCACTTCTGGAAAAAATTGGACATTTTAGTTTTAGATTCTTATTTCCTTAACCATCTTAAAACCAGATAGGATATAGCATAATAGATACTAACAAAATATTCTCAAAACTAAGGAAGGGGGAAGGGGAAAATTGAGGCAAGAGGATAAAGGTTGTGTGTCTTTACAAAAAAGGAATTGCAAAGAATTCAAAATCCACAATACTATTGTGGGCTAAAAGACTGCCTGTTTAGTTCTCCTAACACATTGCAAGTGCCTTTTGTGATTCTTTTGCATATGGGCACTACAACCAATTCCAGTTCACTACTCAAAGGGTTTTCACATCACTTAAGGAAACCTGAAAGCTCAAAAATTCTCCTAAGAAATCTCTCTCCCAGGAAACGTTTCATCCCAACAGTCCTTTTGAACAGGAAGGCAATATGAAATATGTTTTCTTTCAATGGTAGGGATTATGCTACTCTGATTTTTAGGTAAAACACAGCCTAGAAAACCAAACATAACAGCAGCAGAACCTGCGTGTTAAAACAAAGAATTGAATGCCATTATACAGGGGTCTTTAGGTACCAAAATGCAGAACATCCAGTCATCGCCTACTGTACTGGAAGTAGCTGTGTTGTTTCTTAGGTGGTTTACTATTTAACACTGAAGTTCCTCAAGAGCCTAACTTTTTGCTTCTGTGTAGGCTGGGTCAAAACAGTTGAAAGTATGAAGTAACAAATAGTGACAAGGTTTATATCACAATTTCCTTCCTCAATTTCTACGAATAAAGCATTACTGCTTTAGCATGTAAAGGCAGGTAGAGAGCCAGGGATCCTTGAATATATACCCCTTCACTAACCCTTTGGTCAAATCCTCCCTTTCCTACACCGGCAATCTCATCCAGAAACACTCAGTTGTTTGGACAGTTATTCTTCGCTCCTGTCAGCTAAGTACTGGGAAAAGAGAAAAAACTGCTCACAAGCAACAAAGAGCATCAACATATTGATAGCCAGCTGACTCAGTCTCTCCACGAAAGCTTCCCAACCCTGCTTGCAGGCATGGCAACAGAAGAATTCCAGCTCTGATCTCTCCTAGAGAACCTCTGAGGTTTTAAATATAATTGCTCGGCTCTGCTGCCTCCCAGAATAAAACATTTCATTTAGTATTCCTGTGAAAGCCTGCAGCCATACTAACTGCCTCACATGGTCAAAAATACTGAAACCAGCTGCAAGGTCTGAACGAATGAGCCTGTGTCATACTTGGTCTTGGTCCATGCCCTCCCACAGAACCCTTGGTTTAGGGAACACTTCAATATCCCCGGTGGGGCCAAGCACCATTAAGAGTTAAGACTACGATGCACCTGCAAACTCAGTTGGATGGGCTAGCTACAGTATTATCCCCTTCCACCAATAAATTCTGCTTCTGCAAATGATATTTCAGGCAGTCACTGGAGACGGGTGACACAGTTGGTTTCACTGGCACAGCACACAAGGTTTTATTTGTCAACAAATGGGTTTCATGATCCATCATTAACACTTGATTGATTGGCCCAGCACTTTGGCAGAATAATTTTTTATCACACTTTTCTACAGCAGAATGTATTTCAGGAACTATCTTACCCACTGATTTGCTGGCAGAGGCTCTATTGGCAGACGGCAGAACGTTTCCTTGCATTCTCTGCTGGTCAGTGTGAGTGTGTAGTAGATAACATGAGGGACTACGTTACAGCTTTGCACATTACATCTGTTTTTGTTATGATCAGATCTGTCCCTCCTCTTACCACAAGAAAAACCAAGTCTCACATCATTTTCTTATTCATTTAACACAATCCGCACCCTCAGATATAAAAAAATAAACAACCAAAAGAAACTCCCAACCAAGCATTCTATATCCCAAATTTTAAATAGTCACCTTTACAAATTTTCTGTATTTCTTTGTACAATAAATAAATTCAATCAGAAGAAAAATACACTAACTCACTGTGACAGATTGGACTCCATCTGTCAAGATTTCATGTTTGATATAGACTGGAAATTGTAGATAAAGGGGAAATATTCAGGTACTGTTCTTTCAATGAATGTCCCGGAGGGAGATGAAGAGAATGATAAATTGGTTATGGTTACACCCTGAGCCAAGCCATTGGAAGCCTAATTAGAATCCAGAAGGATTGCAGCCAGGAAAGACAGATGCCGGAGAGAAGAGTAGTGGGGGAAAAAGGATATTAGTTTCAACTGGGACAGAACAAATATACAAATGACCTTAACTGTTAGCCAGGAAAGAATATACTTTGTCATCTTGGTTACAGAAGGGGTTCCTGTATAGGCAGTAAAGGATATTTTGGATATAGCTTAAGAAAAACAAGAGGAGGTTTGCTTAGAAAAATATATACAAGAGGGAAGAGCATACACCAACTCAGAGCATTAGTCTGAAAATCAGAAATCTGGAAGACTTGCTTTATGACAGCCTCCTGCATTACTTTAACCAATTAATTTAATTTCCCTGAGTTTCCACATGTGTGCTAAGAGGCTGCAACGTGCTCTTCTGAAACAAGACAAACACACTAGCATGGAAAATGTCCAAATACTACCAGATACTACAAACATTTGGAGATATGCAATGGCTTTTGCACTAAGAAAAATAAGTATCTTCAGGTGAGTGCACAGGAACAAATATTAATTTCACCTAATCAAGCCAAAACAAAGGACCTGACAAGGAATATTTATGCAAATTCACTCCAACTTACTGCAAAGAGTCCAGTGACTAAAACTGACAGGCCAGCAGAGCTAACACAGGGCACTTTGCTCCCCAGGGACCCGGAGGTGACCCTCTGACAGACGGCAATGCTGACAAGAGATAGAGGGCAAAGTCAACTGATGGGCTGAGCTGACCGCCTGCACTTTGAGCTGTACAGTGAGTGAATACAGGATTGGATTTTATTCACATGAAGCTATTTCTCAGTTCAAAGCTCAGTAAATGCCAGGAAGAATCAAACACGGGAGAAAGAGGAAAGTTCAGAGAAGCTCTGGAATATCTTGATGCCTATTTTCTCTGAGATGGGATGGTGTCAGTCCAGCCCAAATAAGAAAACCTGCATCATAGGTAACATCTAGCTTTCCCCTTAAGTGGTATCAAATACAAGCCAAACAAGAATCGCTTTAGCCAAGTTTTTAAGTAAAAAAGCTCTGAAACAGGTTCTGCTCTCTCAAAACAAAGGAAAGACTAATTACATGGAGTCAGCAGAAAGACCCTGAGCCCGTGGTACAGGGTTCAGGAGCAGAAATGCTGCCTGCAGGAAAGGTTACAAGCATCTGACTACACCTCCGCAGTTTGATGTTTGGTCACACTTTGCCTTCAGCTCTATACACCTGTTCAAAACTCAGCCTTCAGTCACTAAAGTAGACCAGGAGCTCAGGATTAAGTGAACAATCTTCCTGCCGTGAAGCAGCACTCCATCTCCACAGCTCCATCTTTTTCTCAATCACTCACAAGCTCTAGTGCTCTTGCTTTATAAACATTCTTACTAAGTTTTCTGCTTTATTAATCTTTGAAAACAAACATGTACATCAGTACTTCGAAGAGAAAAAAAGAAATAGTTATTTTGGATTTATGAAAGAGCTATTAGTAACAGTTAAATTCTCCAAGCAATGCGTTGCTGTAAATGACATAAATTAAAGCAGTACGAGCTTCAGCAAGAAAGAAACCCAGTTACTTGCCTTGACAAACATGAAAAGAGATACAGATATGCCCATAATTACAATACAAAATACTATTCATTTCCAGATATATTATCTCATATCAAAGACAAACAAATGATAGTGGTGGTAATAATAAGTATGTTACATGCAGTAAATTCAGTGGTTAAGACTTTCAGTTAAACTATGCCCAATCTTGTCCCAGGCATGGCAAGACAAATTCACTTCAGAATGGGGTATAATGTATGAGACCAACAGAGAACCTTTCAAAAAGGACAACTACTATAATCTCATCAGTAAGCCACCTACGCGTGATAAGACCTTGCTTAAAGATGCTTCCTAAATGTGCTTGAAAATAATAAAACAAAGGAGTGTTCCAAGCTGTAATATATGTTTGCCTGGCCAGCAAATTACAATAATTGAAACGTTTGCACACTTATGGTGTGTGAGGATTGGTTATAAAGCAGTATGGGGTTTTGTTATTATTTGTAAATTTTTTTTGTAGAAACAAACTGGTTTAACTTAATGACTTAGGGGGAAATGACTTAAAGGGGAAAAAAAAACCAAACCCAAACCCCTCCTGCTAGCTGTGATGCTGTACTGCAGTACCACTAACTGCCTAGCAAAGGAAACACAGAATACTCCATGATCACATTTATGCCAATAGTGCCTCCTCCCTAATTTAGTATCTCTTCCTACTTAATTTGTTTTCTTGTTTCTGACTGATCAAGCTAAGAAATGGACTATGACACTTATAAAACTAATTACTACTTTTTTTTTCTTTTCACTCTCTCAGAGGCTAAGAAACTAAACATCATAACAGGAACTCCAACAGTAATTGGTCTTCAGTGTCACTACGCGCCAACTAGCTTTGAGCTGAAATACAAACTTTAACTTAACAAACATCTTCGGCAGAATTGAAAAGCCTCACCCTATCACACATCTTTGCTAAGATCGCACTGAGGTGCACGTTTCCAGTATGATGCACAGTGAGTTATGAAAATTACTTCCATTAATAACAACAGACACTGGACAATTACTGTAAGCACAATCAACTTCTCTCTGTATAATCATCTCCCAAAGACAGCATTGCTGATATAATACATATTAGAAAAGAATTAATACAGAGCTACTGAAAGAAAACAGTTCAGCAGTTTACAAATGACTGCTCTGCATTAACGTATATAATCTCCAAATTCCAGAAAAGTTCAACAGAGCTGTGGCCAGAGCTATGGAACTGAAGTTGTCAGTGCGATTCAAGTGTGACACTCAAGTTTGCCCCAGAGCTGTAACTGTGGTGTAAGAGGCTATCAGGGCTGTGCCCCTGAGCGCCCCCTCAGAACACTGAGCTGCTAATTCGCCTGCTGGCTCAGGAACCCCCAGGCCAGCCCTCTGCCCAGGAGAGGCAATGGCTCACCTCCAAACCAGGTGCTTAATGAACTCCCAGCCACCTCCAGCGTTACCTATTTGACTAAGAGGTGCAGCAGCTCTCCAGCTGGGAATCTCTGTCAGTTATGAAGATTCCCTGCTGCAGCTTCTGCTGGGCCTAAACTCCCATGCTTTGACATGCTGATTAACACCCTTGACAGAGAGTCTAGCCCTTCCAGAAAATTCCCACTGCAAAATTAATCAGACGGTGCATAGGCAAGACATCTCTAAATGGCAGAACGTGTTTTGCAGATGCAGAAATGGTAAAACAGTCTGTTTGTATACGGCTCAGATAGCTCGAAGTACTGTTTGTATTTTAAGCTAATCAATAGCTACAGATGATGCATGTGCTGGATTAGTCATGTAGGACTACCAGGCAACTAAATAAAAGAACAAGTTTGCAGCAGAACAAGTTTGGGGAGCTGAATATGTCATTGCAAGGACCCCTGCAACAGACTTCTGTTACCACCCAGACAGCAACCACCACCACCACTGTTCAAGAGAGTCTATCCCCCACGTGAGCATTACCAGACACAAAGCTTCAGATAAATCTGTTTTTTAAATAAGTACTTGGTCAACGAGTATCGATGCAACAGAACAAAGCACTAGAGATCTCTGAAAAGGCTTTATCATTTTTGAACTTAAAGAATCTAGGCATTCCCTAGTGTAACTGGAAGCATTACATACTCAGTAACCATGAAAATATAAAATGCAGATACACGGGGCACTAACTACCCTGTAGTTACTGCCCATACACATTTTGTTCTCACGCAGTAAACGCAAGATACATCACCTACTTTGCATGATCCATTACCTGCTATTTCCTGTGAAGTAAAAGCATACATAAGGGCAACTACTACAGATCAGCTTTTGCTTTGCAAAGCAGCACCACAATATACCTTAGATAAACTGGTTCATGTAGCTGACTTGTAAAACTTACTTGGCTCAGAGTGTTGTCAGATCCTGAAGTCTCATCTCCTGCCTAAAATCAAGTTGAAGTAATTGAAAATGCGGGATGGTTCAGTGCAGATACTTTGGCTGATACTGTGTTCTCACACACATTGTGATCAAACAGAGGTAGTAAACTTCCTCCAGTTTCTCTGCTACACCTGTTTGAAAAAAAAAAATTAAGATTTTCCTTACTATTAACACTTATCATTTTCTTGGTTTTCACTACATAACCACATAATCTGGGTTTCTGAATTTTCCTCTCTCATTGCAGGTAGCAGTAGAAACTTAAATAAAATTTTCCCCATGTCACTGGTATATTACATGCCTATAGGAAGTCTTCACTTCATAGTAGTAGATATTCAGATGATCTTAAAATCAATGCCACTTAGGCAGTGTCATAGGAAAAAACGTTAAGCACTGTAAATGAAAAATATGGTAAATAAGCTAGCATTACATGCTAACCATTGCTCAGAGACTAAACACTGAACATGTAGAAATAACTGATGTATTAAAACAGTTTGCTGCTGAAGACCTGAGACTACTGAAAAAAATCCATCAAAGTACAATAAACAATATAGATATGTACAAGTGCCTATCCCTTCTGTGCCCTGCTACATGACACAAAATTCACTACATGCTAAGGCACAAATTTATCTTTAATGTGGCTAGACATATCCAAAATGTTTTAGTTAGCACTCCTCCTTAACTATGACAAATATAGTTTTCTTTTGTTCTTTTTTATATAGTTTTTATATATTTGCTCTGTTGCTACTTTATTCTCTATCAGTGACAAAGGAATGGGAGGTTTAAGCCTAAGAGAGTCACCTAGCTTTTGACATTGGTAAGATTTAAGAATGACAATTTGGAAATCAAGGGGACTTTACTGCTCCAGCGGAGATATACAATTTTTGGATTTAGGTAGCTAAAGCAGCAGTCAGACCACAATATTTGTCTCCTTGAGTTTTAGAACTGTATTTGAGAAAAAAAAAACAACATACATACAGATCTCTCTAGGGTTTAGCTCATAGAGGTGTACAGGGCATTCTCTTATATTCCAATTTTTTGTGCCTTTTTAATGTTTCAGGCAGGATATCTTCCAAACATAGATGAAAATCTTTTTTGGATATCCCCTACTACACATGGAATAAAACCACATACAGGACAGTATGGCCTCGCCTCCAAACTCAATTTCTTTTTTTTTTTCTTTTTTTTTTTTTCTGCATGGCTTAATGTTCATAGAGAGACTATTGCAATCCTTAGTCAGGCATTATTCATCTCCTTTCCAACACGTGCTGAATACTGCTGGCTGCTTTCCAGACACAATGATATAATTTCACCATTTTACAGGATGTCTGAATTTGCATCCAGTGCTTTAAAACGTAACCATGGGCTTGGCTCTTTCGAGTTTGCTTAAGTTTAGCTTTCTAGCTCAGCATGCATCTTTAGGCTCCGTTGTCTGCTCTGCTCAGACACCAAACACCCATTTCCTTTTATTTCTCCCCAAATCTTATGTGCATTGCAGACAGTTTTCATTCAGGTTACAGGACTTAATATGTTCATCCCTTTTGATTACTGTTTTAACATGGGGAATGTTAAAGGAAATGATAAATAAAAGTATAGGTGAGATAACTCAGAAGTGATCCTGGCATATGAAAACACCAGAGTCTGGTCTCCTGACAGATGACAGAATTTGTTTCCACTGAACTGCAGCATAGTCTTTAGAAATGCTATGACTATCTTAAGCTTTATCAGCCTTTGGCATTAACGAGTAAGGCAAGTCACCACCTATACAAATGCACAGTGAGAAACAAGGAGCTCAATTTGGGAAGTGGAGTGGAAGCCTGGTGCGTTTAAGTTTCCAAGTTAAAGACATCACTGAGGACTCAGTCTCTGCTGGCATAACGGAACAAGTCAGTGAAATCTACTAATTAAAGTTTAAGGACAACAATTAATGATTAGGTGTATAACTGTTCACAATAACCATTCACAGGAAGAGAATATTGTCCCACTAAGACATACTGTGTGTGATCAGCAAAATAAAACATAAAATAAAGAGGGGTTTTGCTCCCTTATAAAAACATCTTAAGTGTAAAACACTTTCTAGCCATTCGTAACACAAAAGGGAGAAGAGTGAATAGAGTGAGCCTGTGATTAACTCTTTGGCAGGAAAATATGGTATCAATCTACCAGCATTGATCCAGACTACATTCTCCTTTTCTACAGCTATGGGCTGTTTTGGGAGTTCAGATTTGTTAGACATTTTATCTTCTGGACTTCTTAATACACCAGCAAATATTCGCTGGACAAGGGATGTTAAATACTTTCTTTACCCGTGCCAGTGTGTTTGATTGCCACTTCTCTATCTTCTTCGCTGTTGTCTTCCATCACAACTAATTCAGTTCTAATTCCCTTTTTATTTTCTTTTTTCTCAGTCTAAGTTTTTCTAGTTTATTATGCCTTATTCTCAGCTGACTACCTTGGCTCAGCACTTCTCAGCACTCTACTTTTCTTGTCTCTAACACCAGCTTACACAATTTCAATCCCCATTACTGAACCCCTTGGATAAACAGATCAGCATAGCAAAATGATAAAACTGAACTACAATTCTGAAGAAAACCTCTCAAATTTTTGAAGCTGTTACACTGAAAAATTAAATTAAAATAGTACTTAAAGGAAGGGAATAGAAGGAGAAAAAGAAAGCATTGCTTACCAGATGGAAAAAAGACAAGACAATGCATCAGGGAGGTACGAAAATACCTACTTCTAGACCAACTGGCATACAGTATATTCAAAGACACCAGGCCTTGAAAGAATATGTAGAAATTGACATAATAACAAGGTATTTTTTTGGTTTTGTTTGTTTGGTGGTGAGGGATTTTCGGGGGGTGAGGGAGGCATCTGGTGTGTTTTTTTCCCCAAGCTTAGTAGCACAGCACCACAGCAGTGGTACTCCCATGATCCATTTGACTTCTGTGGAACCAGGCAACAGCAGATGGCTCCAAGGAAAGCTGTTTTCTGAAGCAGTGTCCGTATTTCTCCCAAACCAATGAAGAAAATACCAGACTAAATCTCAGGGCCTGGGACTACTGTCAAGTCAGGTAAAAACTGATTTGCTAAAGAGAAGTCTCTATACTCTGTCTCAGTTTTGCATTGCTTATGTAGTGAGAAAATATATTCCCTGTAAAACGCTTTTCTATAACAGGATTAAATATACTGCAGAAGTACTAAACATTTTGTTAGCTTAGAAAAGCAGATGTTATCATTAACCAGTACGTGTCAGCTCCCCTTCTTGAATCTTAAAAAACAGTCCCCATTTTTTTCTGGCAGCAGTGAATTCAATACATTAATTGGGAATGGTAAATAAATTACTTTCATTCATATACTTCAAACTGACTGCATGCCTTACTTTGTTAGAAGGAGTGAATAAAGCCTTAAACAAATAAACTAATCTACCTAAGCCCACAGTTAGCCCTATTCTTTTGCTAAGATAACAGTCCCAGCCTTCTCATTTCACTGCATGAGATTTTTTCAAAGGCCCTAGTTACCCGTTCTTGATAAAATAGTCTAGTTTAGTTTATTGGTTTATATTAACACCACACAAAAATAATGACTTGCTTAAAATCTGTTGTCTTCAACACTTTGAAGAAAATCAGTGAAATATTACTTATTCATATGTCGAAGACGGAGTTTATAGTTAATGTTCTGCACCACCAAATAAATGTTACAGATATCAAAAGAATTGTGGTTTATTTTGAAGTAAATTGTAGGGCCCTGGACCATTCTTGGACTGACAGCTTACTAGGCAAAGCTAGGCTTCTCAGTAGCAGTTGGCATCAGGTATCTACAGACATCTTTTCACAATTTCTATCATACCCTGTCCTGAGGAAATAGCCAGAGTCAAATATGTTCAAAGAGGTTTTTTAATAGCACTTACCTCATTATTAGTTTCAACAGAAAATGTAAACTTTTCTAAAGGACTCCAGAAGTCCTTCTGAGAAAATCAAAGTTGCAGGCTTGAAGCCTTTACAGACAGAAAGCAGAGGTGACATGAGCTGCCCGAGCAAGCAGCAAGGCAACTGACAATACACCTCTCAAAAATAATTTCATTCACTAAATGAGATTTTTTCGAACATTCCTGTACAGTAAATAATATAAAGGTTAGTGCTCAAAGATTAGACTAAGTTAGAGCATAATTTATTTTCTGTATGTTTTGCAAAATACAGAAATCCAATTTCCAACTACTTTTTCCATTACCTGAAATAAATATTAGGGTCTGTTCACACATTTAATAAGAATATGCATAACTTTCTGGAAATTTTATCAGGAGAAAGGAGGATATAGGCAGCACAGACAAACATTCCACAGAAATGAGGCACTTTGGCTTTGGGAAAAAAAATGCCTTCCATATTAAAATAACCCTTTTACAGCGTTAAGGGAAAAATCATCTTCTGCAGTTTCTTAGACATTTTTCTTCGTTCTGAATTGACAGGTTTACTTAAGTCTTTTGACAAAATTTATTTCAGCAGTACTGTTCACTTGAATAAGTGTTTTGAAATCTATACTCAATTAGTAAGCTCAGTTACTGAAAGACAGACTTTCAATAAATCCAAACAATTATTTCTCAAAAATGGAGTAGCTGTTATGAAAACTACTGACACACTCCTGAATGACAGACAACATGATATATACAATACCGCACAGGTGTGAAAGTCCACCTCAGGCTGTGGCAGGTTTCTTCTGCCATTGCGTAAGGTACAAGTTCCCCAATGGAAAGGATTAGTGGCAACTCTGATTTAGTAATTTGCTTTCTATTTTTGGCCTTCTTCATGAGTTACATCCCCGTTAGTTTGCATTGAAAATCACAGAATCACAGAATCATCATGGTTGGAAGGGACTTCTGAGATCATTGAGTCCAACCTCAAAAAAACAAAAAAAAAACCCCAAAACAAAAAACACAACACCCCACATCACACCCACCCACAAACCAACAATCTCGGGCACCAGAGCATACCCTGAAGAGCCATATCTACACGTTTCTTAAATACCTCCAGGGATAGTGACTCCACCACCACCCTGGGCAGGCTGTTCCAGTGCCTGACCACTCTCTCAGTGAAGTAATTCTTCCTAATATCTAATCTAAACCTCCCC
>JAOXNO010000063.1:18113227-18134903 GCA_028565335.1 Limnodromus scolopaceus
GGAGGAGACCGAGGGCGGGATAAACCCAGGCGCTGAAGGGAGTGAGAGGGCGGGTATTTGCCTGAGGAGAATACGGGTGTGGGCTGGACAGCTGTTTCATCCGCTGGACCCGGGACGCGTATCACTCGGTCTCGCAAGGTTAGTTTGGTTAATAAATGGTAGTTGTTGTTTGGGCTCCTCTGGTGGTGTTTCAGATTAATTCTGACAACGGAAATCCGCAAACCCGAGTCGCCCCAACCGTGGGACGCGAGACCTGCTCTGAGTGACTCCCTTGCCAGGCAATGGTACACCATAATCTGTGTTAATGCATGTATGTATGTTTGTATTTTAATGCACTCACCCATACACACTCACCAGGGTGATCTTACCTACAAATAATAAAATAACCTGGATAGACTGGTTTACTGTGAAATGTATATTTCTGGATTTCCTTAAGAAAAATCCCCAGCCTTTTATTTTTGGTTGTTTTCTATTTTTCCCAATAGAAGAAAGGCGGGGAGGAAGACAAATCCTTTGTGTTACAAGTAGTCACCAGCACAAAACACTAATGGCACAAAGCCACTAAAACTATTAAACGAGTATTATTTCTTATCAATGAAAGCCCTATTTCTAGAATAGGCATTTCACTAGGTATCAGCTAACTTACTTTCAGTAATGTAGAGAAGTTTATTGTGATAGGCAGAAGTATGCATCATAGTTTATTTCATTCTGCAAACATGGTAGCACTAGAAGCTGCTTGAACGTAATGAATATTTTCACATGCTGCTTCGGTTTGTTCAAAGTGAGGTGACTGAAACAAAGATTATATAGCAGAAAGAGCAGTTTCACAAATTAGAAAGCAAGTTTCTCCAAGCAATTCAATTGCAATCAGTTTTTAGTTTTGATTAAGTGTACCTGCTACCCATCAGGAAAAGGGCTTCCCCTCCACATCACTTATCTTGGAGAAAAATAGCAGATTGTTATTATAAAAAAAGGTAATAGATATCTAGTGGGTATCAATCAATTGGGCTGTGCTTTTTCTTATCTATGTGTTACGTCTGGAGCTCATAAATATTTTTTCTTTTTATTTTTTCTGTCTAGTGCATATTACCTATATTATTAATAAAAATAAGCATGCAATTATGCTATTGAGCGAAGCAGTTTAGTAGCTATAAGGACCCATTTTTGTACCTAACTAATACTGTGTTTTCCAAGTATGATGAAAAGTGACTGTAAGGAAGTACCTTTCCTCCGAAATAAGAACTTGTATATTAAATTTTGTGACAAAATATTTGAACTATGTAAAACAGGAGTTCCATTCTCCAGGAAAACTTGCATTAAAAAGCCACTCACCTTTCTTTACAGACAATATTAATATCTCATCAAAGCTACTGCTTACAAATACATAGTGTCCAATGTGCATTGCTTTTAATCATACTTTCTTAAGGAAACAATCTACTCATCAGACCCCATGATGAGTACTGTTATGTATTCATATGAATAATTTCATTAATAATCTCTTACAAGTTTGGGTTTTTTTTTTTTCTATTAGGTTCTTTTTTGGAAAGAACATGCATCAGTTGAAGTTGCTTCTAATAAAGATAGGTTTGCATTTGTAAAACCAGAAGCATTTTTTTGTGTGTAAATATATAACGAGGTGCTATATAAAAGACTGAAGACTTAAGGGCTGAAGACTTTAAGAGAATGCCCTGTCTAAATTAACATGAGCTACATTGTACTCCAGAACTTAGCTGAATTTCTTATTGCAAGAAAATCACTCTGTATCCATAACCAGGCACAAAGACTGTCAATTAATTTCTGCTAGATGATTAGCTGAACAATACAATCCACGTGGAGGATACTTGGCTGATATTATAGCCAATATAGAATTAAACTCACAGTAAAATATTAAGCATTGAAACAGTGAACCTTCAAGCTGGGTTGTGCTGGTGTGGGCATTCAACGCATATGTTGCATAAATACTGCTCAGAGCTATCTCTGTACAGCCATTTAAAACACAGGGACTGACTGAGGGATAGGCCAGTCAAATGTTACAAGGACACGCTCAAGGCAAATTTTCGAGCTGTGTGGCATTAATTCCACAACATCGACAGCAAAGCTGAAGACTGTCTGTAGGGGCAGAGATTATATACTGCATCTGTCAAAGTTTATGAGCAAAACTGTATTGACACTGCACATCACTACAGGTGCCAGAGAAAAGCAGGTGTTGTGGATGAAGGAAATGCAACTTCCAGACCCAGTATGCTGCTATAAAAATCAAAGCACTTGTTCAACCAAAGAAACATCAAAGGCAGAATTTTTTTACACAAGATGAATGTAAAACTCCATTCTTCTGTACTCCTTCAAAAATATAATTATAAAATGAACTGGACCACATTCATTCATGATGCAATTCTACTGAAGTTATTTCTGGGAGAAAAATCTAATCCACTAACATGAAGTGTGCAACATTTTGATACCTTTTAATTAAACAAACTAGATTTCCCTTCATCTTAACTGTAGTGCTTGAAAAATACCAGGATTTAAAAAAGGAGATTATTACCCCTGTGTGTGGACTAGTAATGATCTGATGTGTCAGGGAAAGAACTTCAAATTGTTGATCCTGGGTAGAATTATATTAGCCTTTTCCTAAACAAGAAGCTGACTTGAAATCTCACAAAACAGATTTTAGAAAAATATTTATGCTGTAGGCCTGTTTTCAAACATTAACATACTTGAAAGTGAAATGTGAATGTTCATTTGCTGTCTTCTAGAAAGCTGTATACTCTGCTCTTCTACTCTGCTCCGAATCTGCCAGCAGAGCACAGGACAGGAAAGCAAATGTTCAGTTCTTGCCAAATAGCCCATCCACGTCGGAGCCGTTCGGATTGCTGCTTTTAATTCCATTTAAGGTAAAAATCCATATGAGTTACTAATTTTTTATCAAATAACATTAGCCATTCTTGTGCAGCCTCTGGAGAATTTCTACTCACGCATGTATTAACATAAACATGCTTCCACCTGCACTGAGCAGGTAGAGCTAGAGCCAAAGCTTTAGCATCTCTTTCAATTGACTTTGCTCACACATCCTCCGTGCACACATTCCTAATTCCATTTACTATACTTGCCCTTGCATATGTTTTTGCATTATTCAGCAACAAATTCAGTCCTCGGGCATAAACAAACAAATCACATATGTTTCATTAGCTACAGAAAGGTCTAATTGCAATAAGCAGAGATACAGAAGTAAGACATTTCAAAAATTTAAGGATCTGTCAGAATTGTTACTACAGTCACACCACAAATTGCATATACTTAATAAAAACTTCGTAATATAAATAATTTAATAGATACAAACCCAATGAAAAATTGAAGGGAAAACCAGAAAGAAATACGTAATAGAGCGTTACCATCCCATGGACAAATACGTTTAGGTATAAATTGGCCTAAGAATTACAATTTCAGTTTCTCAGTGGGAAGCATGGGTTTAAGACCCTTCTCCTGTCCAACAGAAACAGCTGAGATTTTAAGTTAATGGAGAAACAAATAAAACCCATAGAATATAAAACTGAATTCCACAGAATTCCAGGTTTTGCAAAAGAGGAGACCACGACACTAGTAACAGTTAACAGATTGCTTTCCTGTTCCCAGTGTAATGTAATTATTCTAGATGTTCATTCAGACCTAAGTTATCTTTTAAAAATACCTGTGTACCTAACACTATCTCCAGATTCTCACATTTATTTCAAGCTGCTTGAATTTTCTCAGTTTGGTTATGACTTACAGGTAGTAATACCAAGCTATTAATAACCCTAGAAGCTTTAAATGAACTTACAGGATGGTACAGAAAAAAAGAAAAAAATATAACTGTTTCTGTAATGAAACTGTGGATCTACAAATGGAATTAAATATGAGAATTCCAAATAATATCCTAGAATGGTATTTCCTGTGTGAATTCTGAAACTTTAGCTTGCCAAGTTAAGAAATGAGCCAGCAAGAACAACAACCACAACCAGCTTTCAAAGAAAACAATGTTATTCCTACCTTAGCAAAAAGAGACAAGTATTGCTACCAAGTATTTATAAGTTTAACTGCTTCTAAAAAAGAATTATGTAAAAAATAGTGGCCCAATTCCAGCCTTAAACATTTTTTTAAAAAGAAAAAAAAGCTTTATTATCATACAATCTCTAGTATTAAGAAGAGGTAGATGCATCTCCTGCAAAGTCAGAAACTTCTCTGTGTGTGTATAAACACGTACATATATTATATATGCATCTACTTTATGCACATAAATATAGGTAGAGGGATATAAATATATGTCTGCATTGAAACTCATGGCAAGGCTAACTTAAACAAAAGTAAACTATCAAAATTTACTACAATTTAGTCTTAATTAATTAATGTTTGGACAATGCAATGTCTTGTGTTTATGGCAAGAATAGACAAAATTAGTAGTTCTCACAGATCTACAAAGATTGACCATTTCTTCTCTATTTTGCTAGGGAACAATTAAGAAAAGTAGCAAATGTTGCACTTGTTCACTCATCTTAAACTGCAATGCCTTCTATTCTTAAATTACAACAAAGCCCTTTTGTTAGCAGCCCCAAAGAGGTATTTCCACAGCTTCAGACTGTATTCACAACTCTGGACAATGATGTGCACTGACTCATTACAATGACTCATTGTTGCCTTTTCAAAGTCACGTACATACATCGAAGTGTTTCGTTCTTGCACAACTCATGCCTCTGTTCTACAGTCCTTAACTTTCCCTGAGAGCATCTAACAGAGAAGTGGTGAGCCACTTCGAACTCGCTTCCTTACCTAACTACATGCGCATGAATATACTGAGGTGGTCTTAGGTATGCTATTTACGGTTGACTTTACAAAAATATTAAGTGGATTATGAGCACAAGTCACAACAAAGGTGGAAGGACTTGCACTCCTGTGACACTAAACTCTTCTGAAGTTCCCACCTATCTCTATCTCAGCTTCATATCACTACAGAACAAATTCTAAAAGGAGTTTCGAATGAGAGATGAACATTGGTCCAATTTACTATTTCTCATTAAAGTTGAAGTTTAGAGGGAGTCTGAGGCAACTACGAAGAGAAAAAAAGGTAAGTTCCGATGAAGACAAATGATAGCCAAGCACTTCACCAGATACCTTCTTATAATTAAGAAAGCGTCAGAACCTCTGTCCTAAGTTTGTTCTGTTGAGGTTAATAAAACAGATCATTGTTTCCAAGGCTAAGACATGTTAGAATTTTTATTGGGAACTGCCTTCTAACAAATGAGAAATACAAGAGCAAAACTGTTACTTGAATGTCACTGATTCTTCAGGTTTAATACATCTAATTTCCTCTTTTTCTTAGCAATGCTGCTAGTTGAGCTGTCTGCAGAATTTCACAGTGCTCAGGCACAAACACAGAAGAGCCAGTGGTTTGCAATTGAAATGAGATTTCATAAATCAAGGAAATACAACATTCACTGTTAGCGGAAAGCTGGCTCTGCACTATTTTAAAGAACATTTTAATCCAAGCACAAAATGATTTTATCACTAGTGTTAGCACCAGTTATTTCTTTATATATTATTAGTGTCTTTTCATATCTTGCACATAAAAATATATATTCCTTCCTTCCTTCTTTCAACATCATCCTTTCTATATGTATTAAAGATTTTATCCAACAATTTGACTTTTCAAAAATCTTCTCCCTTATTTGATTGTGCGGTTTTGCTGTCAAATATTTTTACGCTCAGTGTTCATTTTCTTCATGCAAAGACTCTAGCTTTATTTTTAGTGTCTTATATAATTGTTCACTAATGCCTTATTAAAGCTGAACACCTGTAGCTTCAGTTATCTTATAAACGAGTTAACAAGGAAAAACACCTCCCCAGGGAAGCTTGTTTTATGTATCTGAACCAGGAGAATTAAAACATTTTATATCTCCTCAAAGTTATCTGTTCATTGGTTCCAGCATTTCAAGCTGTTATTCATGCTTTTTGGCAGTGAGGAAAGAATCAGATTAACACCAAAGAACGAACAAGGCAAAATGAATTCTTCTATAGGAAGCCTCTGCAAAAGCTCATCACTTTGAATATGTTACTTCTTAATAAAGATGATGAAAGCACCCATTTCAGAAGCTTGGCATTCTGCTCCACACACAGACAAGAGGTGCTATCATCCGAGGAGCGTTTCCGATTACCATAAGATTATTTGCTCAGAGTTGTTCGTTCTGACTCCTTTAAAATACCGATGCAGGCACTAGCAACAGGTTTCTTTGCTGCCTTTAAAAAGCCTGTATTAGCAAGAACATTGCTAGGCTAGCAGCAATCAATCACCTTGCGGGTTATTTGTACAACACATTCGGACTGGGGTGGGTAAGCAGTCCTGCTTGCAGCTGAGCCTACTAGCCAGCCCAAGCATCTTGTTGCCCTCGCTCCTCTCCCATGGTAGAATTGCCGCTCCTGCAGATTTACCTGTATAGCTGTGTATATCCCAGCTCAGGAACAGCCACAAGTGCTGCCACACTGGCAGAGCTGAACAGGAGGAGAGAGAAGAGGACTCATTTCCAGGGCAGAGCAGTATCGAACAGCTGTAAACAGCAATATTTTCACTCAGCTCAGAACCTCACACTGACCCCAGTCTTAGTGTAGGAAATGAAGTTTGCTACTTGTACTGGCACAAATGTCTTCTCCCTGAAACCACAGTAAATTAGAGGACAGGCTATGGTAATGGGACACCCTACACGGGCTGACATTTACAACAGATTAGCTATTCTGACAGCAGTTTGTCCTTGACTGAAATGGAAGCAAATCCCCAGTATAAACAAGATCTCAAAGAATATATGTGGACAGAAGCCAAAGAGCAAGGACAATTTCCCAGCACCCTAGAATCTATTGCTTTAATTTGTCTATATAGATATATAAACCCAGCAATTTATCTTGTCTTTTTCTGAACAGCCTTTTATAAAGCAAATCAAATATTCTCACAAGTGTGATTCTTAGTATCATTTCTGAATGGGAAGCTCAGGTCTTCTCACTATCATTTGATAGTATGCAGTGTAATTGGCCCCTGGCTGGTGTCTTCATTTATTTCATGCATTTGCAGATTCACATCAATCCTGAAATCTGGTGCAAGCCCTATTCTCTTAAGGAAAAGAGCTTGAGACACATTCCTGTAGGAAGAAAAAAGTAAATGATCTAAAGCAGGGATGACATGAACTCAGGGTTCCTAATAACGTCTCGTGTCTCTTCCACACCCCACACTGCTGGATGCACCTTCTGTGCTGTAGCCCTATTTAAAAACCTGAAAGAGGAAAGAGGTCTAGGTTTGTGGATATGTACTAGATCTGTAATACACAGTGAACAATTAAAAAACAAAAAAAAAAAATTAGCACTAAAGTATTTAGTCTATCAAATTGAACCTTATTGCACTTACACCACTGGTAGGATATATCCTTTCAGACAGGACTCTATTGAATTCCCATTACCTTAACTGAAAGCATAATAATGCAGAGACACAGCCTGTTCTAAAAATGGTTCTGAGCTTTTTCATGACTCATCGTAAAATAGACTTATTGGAATATTGCATAACAATTCTTTGTTTATTTACAGGTATGAAAATAAAGCCCCTAGTCACAGTCTGTCAGATTTTATAGAGTATCACAAAACCCAGAATATATGCCCAGTTTAAACACTGTAAAATAAAGATGACGCACTTCAAATGATGGCCTACAGGCCCACACGTCGTAAAGTTGACACATCTGAGTTATAGGAAAATGAAAGTGTCCTGAGCTAATTAAATCCATTCATCTTGGACTTTAAAGTTTCAGTCAGATCTGTAATGAAAATGTATTTCCATTTCTTTCTATTACTAATTTCACTTCTCTATATAACTCTGTTGAATGACCAGATGTTTGGAAAATCCTGGATCTGGTAACTGGGAAGATTTTTGTATTGCTGACAGCTCTGTGCTTTAACAAAAAACTGCACAATTCTCCAACAGATTATATCTTAAGGAGACAATCCCACATGAATCTGACAAAAAGCATCTCTATAAAGTTATTCTAGTAAGATTAGGTGTAGACTCGTCACTGAACCTGTATCAGAGTATACATAGCCTCCTTTACCTCATTGCCTGTTTTTGGGTTGCAAGTGAGCTGTAGCACCCACCAGATACAGAACTGGTGAAGATGATAAAGGGACCAGTCTGTTAGATACCACCCTGCCATGACATTAAATGTAGACCCCGAAGGACAGATCTACAGAAGCTGTTAGGTATCTAGAGTGGAACTGAATTCAGTAAAGAGACATTCCTTACTCTCACCTGATTCCAAGGTTTTCACTAGGGACGCACGATCAGATCAGTGTTGGGAGGTCTGATGGGTATCTCGCAGCTACACCCATCTGAGGTGCTCCCATGCCATGCTCCCATCAACCAGTTGTGGTTCCCCAAGCTCCCCACTCCAGAACCAGGAGGCCAAGAGCATGGGGAGCCATTGCGCCATCCCTTTCTCTGTTGGCATTATAAAAGCTCTAGACCTTGAAACTACAGGTTGAAGCCAGGTCTCTTGGGGCTTCCCTGCTGCAGAGCTGGAACCCTGGAAGTTCTGGGCTGGGCTCCCAGGTCCTGTAGCGCTTAGAAAGTCTGGATGGCAGAGCAGCCATAAGGCACAGATCCTGAGAGCCCTGCATCTGCTCAGGGAAATTGATACTTGGGTAGAACCAGGGAAACTGAAACATGCGAAAAACAATTTTACAGAGCAGAGCAGCTGGGGTATGGAGAGAGCGCCTGTTGTTTGGAAGCATTATATTTTATTTCCTGAGTTTGGGGGACAGGAGTGTTTTTCTTAGCTTTTTTTTTTTTTTTTAAAAATCCCTCATTCAAAAGAAATAGAAACATCAAAATGCTTTAGGTTGGCCTCTGAGCAAAATCTCCCCCCTTTTTAAAATAGCCAAAACACAACTTACAAGATGAAAAAATCATAATGGCTCAGATAAAGAATAGATGAGACAAAGTAGAAACAACAGTCACCAGTTCAGGGAAAAGCCCTCAAAAAAAGCCTTCTATGACATAAGGTCTGTGCTCCCTAAAGTTACAGAACAGCTAAGTAGACAAGAAGACATTGATACTACCTAGCAAAAGTAGCATAGGAATATGGATCTCTGACTGGATTCTATAACCCACCATTATTAATCATCACTTTGTCTAGGCTTCAGCCACTGCCACTGCACTGGAATGCAGGTCAAAAACCCAGAGATGAATCTAGCTAAGCACAGGTGACACTTTCTTTCCCAAGTTACTTTTCTTTCTACTTCAGGTATACCAGGGGAGAGATTACAATTGCATTGTCCATCTCTTGTCACATTTGACTTGATGTCTGTAGCCTCCTTCATACAAAAAATAAAAGTAGGTAGGCATGTTTAAGCAAGAACGCACGATTTTCCCAGACCTATCTCTATTTTTCACCCATTTGCTTTTGTCATGATTTAAGCCTCAATCACTATTTAGGACTACAGTCTTAATCATATTTTCCCCTATTATGTAAATGCTGAATGACAAATAGGTACAGGACTGAAAAGTAGTTCAAATCTATTGAACTCTCTTCAGTAATGACAGATGGAGATTGTCTTTTGCGTTGTTGTGACAAATGAGTTTTACAGCTGTGACTCTGACTTGACCATTATCATCTACTTAATCAATCAGTGAAATTCCAGGCAAATGAAGCTCCAACTCAAAGGTCAGAATTGGTTATCACTAGTGTACTTCATGCTGCATAGCATTTTAATTAGCTAAATGGCTCTATACATATGTGTGGCTTTTATGTGTAATTTATGCATGATTTTACATTAATCACTGACATCCTGACACCTAATTAGTAAAGAGGACAAACACTCACAGGTAACGTGGGGTGAGAACTACCACACACATTTTAATAATCAAAGTTGAGATAGCAAGCTAAAAAAAATCATGGCTTCAAAATGAAGAGCGACAGCTAGTATTTAATTAGTTTCATCTGTACATACTCTATTCCATTTCACTACAGACACTTCAGGCTCACTCCAAGTCAAACAAACAGAAATTAAAGCAAAAAAGGTTTAAAAATACTTTATAGCAATGCTACCAAATTTCATTAATATACGAATACTGTAATTTATTATCTATGCCTTGCAAAATAGTGTGGAATTCTGTCATCAAGTTCTCTGGATAAATAACTAAGATCATTTTTGGGTGCAAACAAATTGCTGCCATCCATCTACTAAGCCACGGTCTTCTAAGGATCTGAGTGTGAGGATTTGAAAGATCTCTAAGAACTGGGCCTTCTCCCTTACTCAGAAGACACTTCAGGGTAGAACTTACTTAATTAGAACTTCTTTTCACGCTAAACATTTTTTTCTTTGCTAATTAATGACAAGCCTGTCAAGGAGATTTACCCAAAAAATGTATTTCCTATAGTTTCACGATGTGCTGATTTCTTTTTGTGGTATTTTGTTTTGACATAAAGTTTTTCTTTCAATTTTGGAAAAAAAAAAAAAATCAAAACTTTAAACTCAAGCCAAAATATTTGTCTGTTTTAAAGTGTCAACTTCACCACCCTTTTCAAGGTTCAAGCCTTTCCGGACCATTCCTGTTTTGTTTTATTGTGCTTCAGATACGGAACCAAAAGGATCAGTTATTCACCGAATTCTACTGTTCTGTAACTTACAAGGTTTTGTTTCCTCCACAGACAGCTGTAAGCTCTTTAAAGAGCACCATGGGCTTTTCAGCTGGAGCCATCATTCAAATACATTGAGCTGGGATCTTCTTCCAAACACTCAACGTTACAGACTTTATCTACTGTAATATCAAGAACATATACGTTAAAAGCTAACTATCTGGTTTATTTCATGAAACAAAAATCGTGATACCATGCAGATAACCTCTCTTTTTTGACAGTGAATTTAATAGGAATTTGTTCTTTTATTTGGATCACTTAGAATAGC
Organism: Limnodromus scolopaceus; assembly: GCA_028565335.1. NCBI lineage: Eukaryota > Metazoa > Chordata > Aves > Charadriiformes > Scolopacidae > Limnodromus > Limnodromus scolopaceus. The sequence continues at coordinate 18,124,190 of JAOXNO010000063.1, forward strand.
ACTGTTTCTTAGCAACAGCATGTGGTAGAACACTTGGATATCCAAGAAGCAACAAACACTACATTCACTAGAACAGTGAAAACTGGAAAGAAATAGAAAAATCAGATTGAGTTACTTTGACTGTTTCTCTCCCAGACAGACACTATCTGGAAAGCCTCTAAGCCCAGATCTAAGCCTTTCCACATTGATTGAGACAGTACACTGTGTAAAATACATCATTTTAAGTAAGGATGCAGAAGTGCAACTACAAGTAGCTGAAGGGAAGGAGGAGGAAAACCATTTTAAAAGAACTGTCCCGTAACAGCAAAGGAAACGGCAACCCTGAAGCTTCTAGTTATATCTTTCAAATAATTAAAATACTTTTCTTGCACGCATACTGATACAGTCCATTTTGATCATGATTTAATCCTTGGACTGAACTGGTGAATTCTACAATAATATTCATAATAATGTCTTGCCAGGAGCACTCTAATAAAAGAGTAAAAATTACTGCTTCCTTCCTCCTCTTCTGCAGCAAACAACTTCAGCCACAGTAAAGAGAGAGAGCTTTCCACACATCACTCCCAAGTCACGGCTAGAGCCAGATTAAAGCCTGCTCTAACATTTAACATAAAGCCTGCATTTTCTGCCCAAACCACTTGCCCACCTCCTCAGAGCTTTCTCCGCAAGAAGCATGGAAGATGGGAAAAGCTGTGCTGCCCTGGAATTGAAATTTTTATAGTTATGGCAACAACTAACCCAAAGTAATTTCATGGCACTACTTAACATATGATCACAAAAGAGCACTTCTCCAAACAGTGAAAAGAACCCATAATGAGCAGAAAATAAGCTATTACATACCTTAAGACTGCTATGACTGAATGACTTCAGTATATAAGGCCTTTGAAAAAAATTTGTCCGTTGTGCTAAATTATTCATAAAGATTATTTAAAACAAGGTAAACTCTCTTAAGTGGTATCACTTTTAGGTTGGCATTTTGTGCATTTTGGCCACCTGTTTTAGTAAAAGTAAGTTTCTACATTGGAAAACACCCTCACATCTGCCTTTTTTCTCATGGCATTTATCCTCCTTTTTCTCAGCGGCTCATGCCAGACTCCAGTGGTGCAGAATGATTGGAAATTTTTTCTCCTCCTGTGAACAACAAGTGAACCATCCATCTTAAACAGCAAAGACTATCACCACTCCCTTCCAGCAAACTGAAACAGATAGGTAGCAATTTAACACGTTCTGATCAAGACATTTACTTGCAGATGAAGGGGAACATGCAAATGGCTGGAGATGACTGTTCGTGGCTCTACGTTTACACAATATTGTGTAAAGTAAAGATAATTTGAATAGCCATATGATCTAGTTCTCCCTGTGGACAGTCCAGAAATCCATGAAATATTATTTTTGCTTCAGCAAGCAAAGGTGTTCCCTTGAAAGCACAGTTTAAAATGACAGCACTACCCAACAGTGCTGATGACATGGAAAGATTACGAGTGTTTTGGAAACTCCTAAGAGTTCATAGAGATTTCAAATACCAGAGTGTATATCAACCCTGAAATTCCAGCACTCCGGTAGTTAGTAGCACTCCATACATGGTCCATTATACAAATATATGAATTTTAATACATGCAATGTATATAAACATATAATATATTCACATATAAAGATATTTGAGGGGATTTTAATATACTATCATATTGATAGTTTAGACTATTATGGGACTTAAGATTATGAAATACATAAACACTTGCTTTAGAGAGCTCATACACTGAAACAAAAGGTAAGAGAAACATAAAGATTGGAAGAATTAAAGAACAACTACAGGACATAAGCAAAGACCACTCAAAACTCTTTTAATACCTCTTGAAGCACTGCAGAATCTTTAGTTAATTCATTTATTTATGATTTCTCTTCTATAGTATTGTCAGTATTAAATGAAAATCCCACCATGATGTTTGCATATGAAAAGAAAAAACCCAAACAAAACCCACAAAAACCCCACACTGCAGAAGCAATAATTAATTGAGCTTGAAGCCTGTATATGTTTTCATTACTTCTACACTGGCAACCACCAGTATGGTTCCAGACTAGTCTCATGGAAGAGGCCTATTCTAAGACTCTCTGAAACAAAAAATAAAAACATAAATCAACTAAAAATTTAAAAGAGGCAAATAAAAAAAAGACTTCCATGTGGCTCATTACAAATGACCTAACAATTAAGTTAGCAGTGGTCTTTATTTCCCATTTCATATTTGTAAAACATGCTTACCAAAGCACCTTATGTGTATCGGTATCACTTCAGGAAAGAAACACAGCAGATATGTAATAAAAACAGTGTAAAAGTGCTCCACATTGCATAAAGCAGGGAATAACTGTAGTTGAACACAAACTTGTGACAAAATGATGGAATGGGACCTCTACGAGCTTATACACACACTTCATTCTCTGTAAGAGCATCTGTACACACAGCCTTTATTCAAACTTCAGGTAATAGTCAAGATACACTTAATTAGCAACTGTTCATACATTACTGATTTCTCTTGTGTATAAACTGGGCACTTAGGCTGGATAATACAGATGAAAACTACTTCATTCAAAACACTTTTATTTAAGCTAATGTGAATAATGAAGCATTTTTACTTTTCATTGTAAGTTGGGTTAAATTCTAAGGTTAAAGCCAGCTATTCCTATGCAACTAGATGGAACAGTAATTGCCTGAGGCAAATTCCTATGCTAAACTTGTGATTATATTATCTTTACAGCATCCCACTGCAATACACCTTCTCTGCTTAGTCCTGTCGCTTTTGATAAAGATTATTTTTCCTCTTAATTTCCTTATGTTATACTACACCATTGCATCTACCCACCTCGCTTTCTTAAAAGCTCTTCATAGCAAACCTATCAGTCCGTTAGTAGCCGTAATGAATTATTGCTAGGCAACCCCAAGCATCACGCTCCTTACTGCGTGTCACTTTCATAGTTCAGGCATTCGCTTCTATGCTTAGGGGCCACAAAGCGGATTTGCTATTTCCTCAGCTGGCCACAACTAACACTCACACAACACTATGATCTACACACAGTACCCTCTTTGTAATGTTGTGATGTGACAGAGAGCGAATGGAATTATTATTCATTAGTTTTTGCTACTGTTTTACACATCTTGTTCACATACGGACAGTCTTGTCTCTCTACCCACGTACCGCATGAATCCAAGACTTAGATTCCGGCCACTGGATCTACCTATACATTTGAAAACCCTCTGCCCTGTCCCAAGAACAGAGCTGAGGTACCATTCCGATCTCTCAGTAATTCACAGTTCGGAATCTGTGGCAAGGATAAAAGATACGTCTGATGGAATTATCATGACAAATAAGCATTTTCCTTCCAGAGACTTCTAATAAATACTCCAATTCCACTGAATTGGAAGCACTTACCTGGCATGCTGAGATGGGTGTGCAATGCAGTCGCAGCCAAAAGAAGAATGCCAGTGCTTGAAGCGGGAACAAGGTTGGGGTAATGGGCTGATGCCCGGAATATGTCACAGATAGATAGCAAGCTAGTTTATTTCTCTCAAAAAAACTACAAATGATGGATTTACATGTCACAGATTGAATCCTAATCTGAATAAAAAACCTGAAGCTTTATTAGAAATGAGCAATAACCATTTGGAAAGCCTTTACACTGAAATATCTTGAGAGATAATCTGTTCTCAGGTCTGCAAATAATATTGAAGTGGTTTCTTGAAAGGTTCCTTATGCAGAAACCTCAACCTAATACCCTGATTGTACCTGTACCTCTCCATGATTTGTTTGTTGTTACTTTTTCTTGGTGTTACTGTAGCTTTTAAATAGATACAAATGAACAGAATGAGAATGAGCAAATAACGCACAAATCATTTGAAGAATCACACTGTGTGAGACCAAGATCAATCTAACACATTATTCTGCTTATTGTGGGGCCTATAGTGGATTCCTCTATTGGATTAGAGGATGTAGTGAGTAATTCACTAATCACTACTTTATACCAATCTTAATGTTGTCATTGTCTCTATATCCTTCTTAGGCATCACTTTTCCAGACTTCAAAATTTCTGGATTGGTTAGTAATTTCTAAAGCCATTTTTCATTTTGGACTTTTCTGTTCTTCCTGTGTTTCGAGGATTCTTTCCCTTTGGATCGGTCAGCTGTCACAGCATACTGTTGGTTTAATGTTTAGAAATTAACTTTACAAGACATGGGAAGAGTAGGGGGGGGGGGGGGGGAGGGTGTTGGGAATGAGTAACTAGAACAGTATTGGCTCGATGATCCCAAGGCTCTCTTCCAACCTAGACGATTCTATGATTCTATGAAAGCAGGTCTGCCCCCAACGGCAGCTGTACTGACAGAGGGTGTCAAATCCCTCCTGGAAGCGGAGTCAGGACAGACAAAACCATAAGCATCCACCGGGCTCTGTCCCCACAGACATTGTGAAGTTTTCCTGAGGATTCACAGGCTCTGCTTTACAAAGAGCTGAGAGTGTTAAAAGTATTTTAGTATATAGAAACCTTATTTTACAACTTACGTTTCAGTTAACTAATGCAACAAGCTAATTATTCAAAGGAATAAAACTTCAATACTTATTTTTCTCCACTGACCACCTGACCTACTTGCTAAACTTAATACATAGGTAGCTTGCAAGTGTAGATCATATTTAACATTTCTATTTATGATGTATAAAAAAGCCTTCTATTTGTCCATCATATCACTTTATACCTCAAGAACTTAAATGTTTATTGGAAATAACTTGCAATTTTTCTCCTATGCTCAGAAACAAGTTTACTGTGTTATCATCTATACTACATTTTATTCAAAAGAATATAAAATATTAAATATCTGAACCCTTTCTTGTTTTAAAGTTGTAACATCATTGTGACTTCCAGATGTTTTCCCTCTTTATCAGGTTTCTTTTTTCTTTTTTTCTTTTTTCTTTAAAATAACCTGTATTCTTGGCAGGAGTCATGAATTCCTATCTGGTGGTGGAATGGCAGAAACTCTGTATTCTGTAGCACAGGTATAGGAGTTCTCTTTTAAAAGCAACCCCTTGTGACACTTGACTTCACAGGCTGGGACTATTGTACATTTTGCTCAGTAGACAATGTAGTATGTTGCTTTTTGCTCCTTATTTGAACAGACAGGGAAGAAAGCGAAGTGTTTGCTTACTGTCCAGTGGACTGTTTTGTATTTCTGCCTCCCAATCACAAAGCATCTCTGGAACTGGCTTCAACTAATATACAAACGCAAGGATCTAGAAATACTTACTAAAATTTTACAATGTGAGCTAAGCATAACATATTCTGAAAAGGATCTGATTTCTAAGAGAGAAACTAAGTGAAACGAATGGATGGATTGTCACAAAAATGGCTCAGAAATGATTCAAACCCAATGCAGCACACAAGAAAGGAAACTGAAAAATGGATGAAAAACCATAACAGAGTGTCTAAACAGTTGGGGAAAAAAGATAGTCTCCATGACTCCTAGGTTAGATGGTAGAGGAAAAGTGTAGGGGATGCTGACTTCAGAGATCATAGCAAGAAATGGTATCGTATAAGTCTTTTAAGGCAGATAAGTAATTTTTAGGCTTACAGGACTTGAAATGTGTTGTTAAATTATGAAAACAAACAAACAAAAAGTTCTGCTGAGCAACAGGGAGGATGGTTTTTTACTTTTTCCTTCCTTTTTTAAAATTCTATTCAACTACTAGCAACATTTCAGACAGAATACCTTCCTCAGAATTGAATAGCGATGAGGGGTTGAAATTGGATAAAATGGGATTTTGTTTGCTGCCTGTTCCAAGTCCCAGTGTCACTGAACACAATACAAGTTAGGTAGCGCATTGCTCTGGTTCCCTCAGTGATAAGTTAACTCAGCAGTCCCTGAAAATCAGCATCAGCCTCTCGGCAACCGGATGACAACACTAGAAATGATGTTATGAAAAGATAACCCTATTTATTTTATTAGTAGAAATAATAAAAGAAGCTGAAAAACCTCAAATATTAAATTGGTGGCCAGTGAAATTGAATGTAAAAAAGTGCTCACAAAATTATGGTGAACTATTCGTAAAATGCATTTGAACTAAATGGAGAAGTTTTTCCAGAAAATGACAAGCAGCATCTAACTCCCTGAAAAGTGATGTTTTGTAGACTTATTGGTGTGTGGAGAAATGCAGTGCAGGGAAAGAAAACGCTTTTGCAATTAGCAATGAAGTGTAAATTTGAGATTACTAAATTGCTAATTACAAAAAGAGAGACTTCTTTTTTAAAACTTCAAGTGGTTAAGTCAATGTTGCATTTCCTGTTCTCAATATATTACTTACTACCCAGATCCGTGGTTTTGCCACACAAAAATTATATTGCTAATAAAATTCAATGTTGTATAATGAGTATACATACACAAACCTTTACATTTCTTTTACATTACATTTACGATTCTTCTCTTAAGCAAAGGCAATTGGAGTATCTACCTACAAAGATGGGTTGAACAACTAACATGGCATTTGGGACAAACACATTTCATTAAATTCATTTGAAATGATTGTGCCTTTATATCTGCACAGGGTACCCTGGTGAATTTCCTTCTTGATGCACAAAGGACAACTATATTTGCAACCTGGAAAAGATATATCCTATTAGGAACTACTCCTTGTATTTGGAACTTCATTGAATTCCTATGAGCACTGATAAGAGTTGGTCTCAGAAACCTCTGAGCTTTCAGTGCAGAATGATCTAGTGGTGTGTAAAAATGCATTGATTTACACAACATAAAAAACTTCAATATTTTTAGTTAAAAAATGTCAAAGAGTGATTTAAAGTACATCAAGGATGTAGTCCATAAATTCTGCAACTCGTTTTTTTTTTAATTTTATAGATCTTAAAGGCTCGATTCTCTTTAATTTTGATGATTACTTTTTATAAGAATATAGTCTACTTACATACAATTTTTCCTAGACTACAGAATCCATTCTGTGCCTTCCTACTGAATTCACTTTAAATGCAAAATATACAGGGGGTCTTCAATTTGGTCTGTTGGATCAACAGCAGGAGACCAATACTATGATGGAAACACTTTAAAAATGATAAATAGCTACAGCCACTACAAGACTGAAAATAAATAGTCACCCCTGGTGAACAAAATTATTTGAAGTTTGGTCCTCCATTTTTAGTACAGACTATCTCCCGTTGTGCTATAAATCTTTCAAAATGGCTTGCTACCACTTATTCCTGTTTAGAACCTATTATCACTGTCACATTATATGATACTTAAGAAAAGGACATACAGTAAAGCATATCAAACAGCAACCTGCAAATGCTGACTGAAAATCAAGTAACAGAAATGATTTATTATTATGCAAGAACAATACAGTGGGTTTCAAAATGAGCCAAGAATAATCACACAGTTTTCAAAAAGCAAGGTGAATGAAAAAAAAAAAAAGAAACTGAAATAGTTTTTGACACACACAAAAATCATTAGCAACTGTATCTAGATACTATATTGGTAAATGGAGGGGGGAAAAAAAGTTACTGCTTCTAAAGTCATTGCAGCTTGCCTCCTCATGGAAGAAGAATTCAGCAGTTTCAACAAGACCTATTAATTCTATTTTAGACCATGTCCTGAAAAGGAATACTTTTTTTCTAACCAAGAACTCAAGAGAGTGCTCATCTAGAATCAAACCCTACTGTCCACAACATTGTCTGGAAAATAAAATTACTTCATCAGTAAAGACAGAAAGTGAATACTGAAAACAAAATAAAACACGTCTCATCAATTGGGCTAAAAACATCATTGGCAGAATAGTTTCTTTCATAGAAGAAAGTCGTCTTTCTTAATTTTCCTCTTAGTTTGATTATTTATACAAACATCTGACATCTCCAGGTTTTGGCAATAAATTTCACAAGAAATGACCATTGTTGAAATACTAAAAAGTATATGAGAAAATACTTCAAAAGTCTAATAACTTTTGTATGAGAACCCAAATGATCTTTGAAACGTTAGAGAAACACATAAACATATTATGTGTCTCATAAACCTGAGAAACACATTCTCAGGTAATATTCCATTATGCTGCTTATTCTATGAAATAACTTTATGATCCCATAAAACTCCTGTAACAGAAAGAAATTGTAATGTACATTGTTTTAGCTCCTGATGCTAGTGGAGGATGGCAGGTTCCTTTCTCAGGACTTATGTATTGTGCACAAGGATGTAGCCAAAACGTTTCTAACTTATTTTGGGGTTGGGTTTTTAGGTTTTTTTTTAACTTGAGTGTCATCCCTTCTGTTCTTCTGCACGTGATTAATCTAGGTTTACTCTAGTCTATTCTGCATTACAGAGATCTCATGACTTCAGGACTGCAAAAGAGCTGATAACATTTCCTAGTGAGGTACACATACACAAAAATATCGTATTATTAAGCATTTTAGAACTTAAGACAATAAAGTTGTAACTTAGTACTGTGCAAAGCTAAGGAAAGCAACATGACTACTCACAACCCCTGCACAAAGCCAATTCCGGTTGCAGCGTCCCTCTCCATGGGCACAGCAGCAGTAGAGCTTGTGGGAAACACTGCACTGTATTTTCCCACCACACAGTTTGCAAAGTTATAAATTCATAGTAACTGCGATGGCATCATTTGGAGTTCAAAAGGTTCTTCCCTGTTGATTTTTCTTACTTTAAATTGTTTCCAGTTTACAGACAAATGCAAATACTGCCGTAGAAGTTTGTCAACATTTCAGAGTAACTGTATAAGCAACTGATCTCTCAGAAATCCTAAGCTTTCCCTCTATATGAGCACCTTCTACTCAACAGAAAATCAACATATTCTTTAAATACCTGTCCAGTTCTTTACCAAGGCTGTTACTCTATTTGCATCTGTACAATGTATTTCTTACTTTATAAATGTGAAAATGTCACAGGCTCAAACTTTGCTTGAAAAGAAATCCCAGAGACCAAGCAATCACTATCATAATCATACCATACCCTTCTTATTACTAGACCTTTGTATTTTTAATGGTGGACAAAAGATTTTCCAACAATGTTTTTAAATGCTCCCTTGCTTAGAGAAATAAACAAATACTGGCAAAATAATATAAACTTTCAAACAATAAGATACCATTAGTTTCACATTATATGCAGGACTCTTCTAGAGCTCTCAAGTCCTTTGAGATATTAAATTCTGAACTATGATTTGACAGATAAGATTTGCTATTACATCCTGCAATTTTATAGCAAGCAAACAGTTTAACTGACTAATAAAAGTAATGCCACTTTTAAGAATCTCCCTTTCAAAACAACTAATTACACTACTGAAGAGAAAAACAATTCCCTCCAGACTCCCCACCACTGGCACATGCATAACCCTATTACCATTATACCCCTCCTATAAATGCTAACATTATTTTCAGCATTTTCACCTGAAAAGCCGAGTTGAGGTACAAATTGCAAGATCTTCCAGCATTTTTCCTACAAAAGCTTTCAAAAATAGGAATTGAGAAGCCTGATTGTGTAGAGTACTTCACACAATCGGGTTCTATCCTAGAAATCCCCTCAGCCACTCTCGGAAATCTAAATTAAACTGCAGCTTCATTATGCAATATATGATTGCTCTATCCCAAACAGCTCATCTTGATAATTTCTATATTCCCAGAGTTGATCCTCTTTGATTATACTGCTTTGTTGTCCAGTTCCTGACGAACATAACAAAACTATATGAACTGGAAATAGAATCAGGTGTTCTGCACAAATACAGTCTCTGTATCTATCAGTTCTTTTCAACCAGCTTGTGAAAAGCCAAACCCAATGTTTAATTTGAGTATCAAACACAACCATTCAGAACTCAGGAACAAACTGGCCACTGTATTCCTCACGGGATAAAATCATACACATCTAATTATATTGCAAATAATAAGAAGAAAACCGATCTTTTTGTCATGGATGCCTTCCCTTTTGTGTTGGGTTTCAGTGGAATGAGTATTTGAAAATCTTAAGTTATTTGTTATATTGTAATGAAGAGACTTTTGTCCTCTATTCAGACAGTGTGAAAACTGCAATGTTAAAACCTGTAAACCAAATGCCCATTTTATTTTATATGACTCTAATTCACTAGTCTGGAGTGCATTCATGTGGAAAAAGAGATTTCACAAGACAAAAGTATTTGTTAGAGAAAGCTACATTGCTTTCCTGACTTTGAAAGGAAATGGGCCGTGTGTGAAGAAAATACTGACACATTTATCACAGATTGAATCACATTCAAATCAAATAGGCATTTATCATTAAAAAGAACACATAGAAGTTTACAAACAGGACTAATATATTCTGCTTTCTCTTCCCATATTTTAAGGTGTTATATATAACCACTTTCCTGATTATTTGGGTGATTTTAACAGTAAAGCTTGCTTATAAATTCTACAATATAAACACGGTTCACAGCAGAAATTGATACAGAACATGAACAATGTGAAAGAAGCGTAGTACTAGAAAATCCAACATGCTTCAATGACACAATCAAGAACTGAATTTGAATTTTTCTCAAGTAACACCATTATACTTTTTTCATCAGGACCCTCTTCAGGTCACAATTTATTTTTTTTTAGATTTTATTTTATGAACCTTTATAAACAGAATCACAGAATCATAGAATGGTTTGGGTTGGAAGGGACCTTAAAGATCATCTAGTTCCAACCCCCCTGCCATGGG
>JAOXNO010000063.1:18135003-18148376 GCA_028565335.1 Limnodromus scolopaceus
GCTTGGTTGAACTTCATGCAATTTGCACGAGCCCACCTCTCCAGCCTGTCCAGGTCCCTCTGGATGGCATCCCTTCCATCCAGTGTGTTGACCGCACCACCAAGTTTGGTGTCATTGGCAAACTTGCTGAGGGTGCACTCTATCCCACTGTCCATGTCTCCAACAAAGGTGTTGAACAGCACTGGTCCCAGTACGGACCCCTGAGGCACACCACTCGTCACTGGCCACCAATTGGACATTGAGCCGTTGACTGCAACCCTTTGAGTGCGGACATCCAGCCAGCTCCTTATCCACCCAGTGGTCCATCCATCGAATCCATGACTTTCCAATTTTGAGACCAGTATGTCGTGCGGGACAGTGTCGAACGCTTCACACAAGTCCAGGTAGATGACATCTGTCCAGGTATATAAATGTATCTATGTTAGATTGCACAGAAAAAAGAGATTGCATTTTTATAATTTTTTTAATCTATTTTACTTTCTCAGTTGTTTTATTGTCCTCCACTTAAAATTTATTCTGCTAAAGAACTGAGACAGAAACGCTACTGCCCATAACTGCTTATTCACACTTCCTCAAGTCCCTACCTGATGTTAACTCTGTTCAGTGCTACCACTTTAACTGTTCATTTATGGGTGCCCTTGCCTTTATCTAGTCAATGATTCAACTTTCAAAGGTGGGGAAAAAAAAAAAAATAAATCAACTGAGCCTTACTTGTAGACAGTAACCACTGGCTCGATGTCTCCCATTAATCCAACTGGTCATGCCATGTTGCTCTCCATCTCTCTTAGATCCATATTTCCATTCTGCTGTTTGTTTTGCCTGTTTGGACTGAAGACAATCAGGAAAATAATGTCTTTGTTTCCATGTATTTGGAAATCAGATAGCACAATACTGGAATTATAATCCTGAACCCACTGTTCTTTTGTTCCTTACCAGGGTAACTGGTTGGACATTTAAAAAACAGTTTTAATATGCATGGTAAATCTCTTTGCTATAATGTCATTGTTCAATACAAGTATAGCATTTTTTAATAATATGATGAAAATAAGATATATTTTTTACTATTAAATTCTTGGAGTATACTTTTTGCTATGGAAACAACACTCAGATACATAGTACTGTGGCATGAGCTTTCATCCCAAGGAAAGCAGAGGGCATGCTGAGACACTCAGGGAGATTCTGCCTTGACCTGCTGTGATTTTGGTGACCTAACTCTACAGGTCAGGGATCAGGACAGACCGAATGGCTGCTTCCTACCACCTCGCACGCTCACATCTTCCTAAATGAGGTGGAATGAAAACACAGCCAGAGACACACTCAGATGTGCATGAAGAACTTCAATAGGTCACAATTTATATATATAGTCCAAACACAGATCCAAAAGTACTCTGAAATGTAGTAAAACTCAATTATTTTTATGTTCTCAAAACAATTATAACTTACTAATATCCATTTATGTATTTATAAAACATACTGTAATTGCCAATTTAAATTCATGGGACAAAGAGCAGACCTACATGCAGTCACCTTAACCAAATTCATACACACCTATGGTGTGGATGATGCGGGACAGCACAACTCAAATAACTGAAGACGACTTTATTTTTTATCCTACTTAAATATTTTTTCATCAGTCATTTTACCTCGAAACAAGAACTGAAATACTGACTTACATCACCCTGTAGCAAAGTGGCACAGTGAAATTCCTCAGCACCGATTGAACTTAGTCCTAAACTTTATACCTGTATAGTATTACTATATAACCAATATGTATATACATGCATATAGAAACACTAGCATAAGATCTCGGCTGATAAATGTCTTCGCCTTACCAATAGTGTAGCGAAGACTGAGTGCTTTAGAAATAAAAGCATTCCACTAAGTTAGAACAGCACAAGAATAATTTTTAATTAGGTTCTACAAATCAAAATACTTTGTACTGTTTCTCGAAATAATATCTATGCCCAGCTAGTTTATACACATGCACACATAAAGTAAGTATTGATTGAAAAAACCCCACTCTATCTTCTCCTAGTGTCTATGCTTAAAATTAAAATATCATTTCTGGAAGCTCTGCTCACTAGAACTGGCAGATGCTCCATGGAAAATTGCCATTAACGATTAACACATAATGAAGAATCAACCTGCTGGGGCACCTGGGATAAATTTACTTTTTTCAATGCATTATTATTCCACTTGAGTGAGATAATAGATTATAATTTTAGAGAAAGTGACATATGGAACATTTATGAGACTTTGCAAAAATCATTTGAAACCCTTTACTTAAAAAATTTATCGCAAGCTCTTGGTAGGGGAGGGGAAGGACTTTGACAGTGAGATTTTGGTGGGCCAGCTTTCTTAACATAACATTGAAAGACTTTTATCTCAAAGCAAATTGAGCTTATAAAGTCAAAATTCAGTTTCCAGCACATGCCTGGCAAAGCTATTAGATTTCAGGCACTACTCCCGTTCTTCAACTTCAGCCCATTCTCACATTGCTAGGATAATCACCTGTTTCAGAATCTGTACCCAAATCTCTCCCCCAGTCTCATAATGCAAAGGAGGGCACAAATGCAGCTTTTGCGTAAACCCTGCAAATGGGGCAGCCACCAGCCAAAGTGGGACAAGTAAATGTTCTGGATCGCAAAGTGCCATCTCTGTCTTGAAGAGGACCGTATCTGGAGGCACCTAAATTTGACTTGCTGACAATACATGAGAATCTTTTACTATAAGAAGATACAAATTCATCACATACAGTATCTTCACAGCAACAACATCCCTGTAAAGAGCTTCTCATGTCCTCTGGCTCTGCTTCAGCCACTCTCTCCTCCAGAGAATACACCTCTCCTCTCAGTTCCTGCTCCACACGCGCCCTCTGGGTAGGTACTTACCTGTGCTGCAGCAGACTCAGAATCTCTCCCTGCTGCTGAGCATCTTCCAGCACCTTAAACTTAAATGTGTTACTGTTTGAAAGGATATGCTAGTTTACTTTCTCCTTTGATTAAGTGGGTAAGATCACGTTCCTATTACTGTTCTCTACTCTTACTACCCTAGTTAGCAACAGGTGTGATCACCGCACAAGTGTGTTTAAAAAAAAGACCCAAGGTCTCTGTATTTTAACCTGTGCTGATTCCTCACACAAACTCCTGTACACCTTGTGTTTGCTCTCAATTAGACTCAAACAATGTCCAATGTTGCCATTATCCTACTTTGAAGTACACAACTATCCTTCTGTTCAAGTAACACAATTTCTTAAGCATTTATTTTTTAAAAGAGCTTTCTGCTTCCAATGCAAAGACTTCCCCCTGTACTAGTCACATAATGCCTTATCGCTGACAGGTCATATATTTATATATTATTACCTTTAATGATGTGCAGTGATCAGCATAGAGTTGTGTTCAGAGAGTGAGTCAGATGGCCTCCTGCAGGGGAAGCTTTGTAGTACAGAGGGGCCCTGAGGCCAAACAGTCAGTATTCACTGCCGTATCTTTGCTTTAGCTCCTGTCTGAACCACTGCCCGTCTTGATTTCTGCTCTCATCAAAGGCGACTCCTCTTCTCTTGCTTCCTGCCCGGTCAATTCTGAATCCAAGTTCTTGCTCCTACCTCCAGGTACAGCAGCCCAAATTCATGCTCATGTTATCCTTAAATGAATAGATAAAGCAGCTCAAGAAATATCTGTACAAAAAAGAATATTTCAAGTGCATGACTACAGCAGTCTTATTGCAAAGTAAAGGGTATTTTAATATAATCCAACATTTAGATGTTGCAGTTACAAAGGCTCAGATATATTTCCATCATTCATTTTCCACCACAGTCGTTAAGTAGTCATATGAGGGCCTTCAATTCCATTAGGGCACAATACCTATTTCTAGAGCAGGGAATCTTCCAATTTTACAGGTTTTTAATTATGTATTGATGACTTAGTTGCAAAATGTCAAAACAAGAACACAGTCCCATCCCACCAAGGCAAATAAAATACAAAGCAGAAAAGAACCAATTATTTCACAAACTAAACTGTTTCTATAGCCCCCCCTGGAAATTCCCCCACATCCAATTAAGTTTCCAATCTTTAGAAAAATTAGGAAAAAAAAAGGCTCAGCCCCACCTAAAGAAGGACGTAGACCCAAACAGTCTCCTCTCATCAAACAAAAGTAGGCAACTTTCCAATAGTTTGCTGGGAAAGAAAGAGGATGTTGCATCCTATATAAATTCAGTCTCCTCTGTCCATGCTCAGAGTTATACAGAATACTGATGAGGATACGACTGCGTCTATACTAATAATTAGTTTGGGAGCAGTATTGTTGTGTAATTATTGTATTGTTATGTCAGGTCAAACAATGATCTTGCTACATACAAACTGCCATCCAAAGGAAGCTAAACTTGAACTCCCCAATTCGTGGGCTCCGTGGGAACATAAGGATCCACACCAGTAACGGGTCTGTCACAGCAGAGGCCTGACGGGGCTGTTGTGCCAGTGTAATGAAGTGGGGCCCCAAACTGCATTGAGAGTTGCTGTAGAGGCCTCAGTACCTACTGCTTCTACCTAACAATCTGATCCTTTGGCACCACATTACCAGTTCTGAGGGTACGGCTAACATTGTATCAAAGACCAGGAATGTCCTAATCTATTGGACAGAGAAATTGCGGTTCCAAACACCAATTACAATTACTTTGGAAAATACTGGAAAGCAATAAGCTATTAATTTCCAAGGGCACAGAACTTCATATACCAACTTTTGTCAATCTTTTCCTCACCCTTCCTCCTGCTTCAGAAAGAAGTTCTGACCAAGTCTCTATTTGCTCTGAGATGAGGAAGTGGTGGCCACGCAGTTATTTGCATAATGGTTCCAGGTACAACTAGTCTGACCTACTGCAACCTATTCAGAGTTTTTCCATTTTCAAATTTCTTACTTGTTACGTATAATGGGCGATTGAGCTATTCCAAATTTGGCTGTAGTACAAAAAAGCTTTCAGACATACTGCGATAAAGACTTAAAAGGAAACTGTAAACCACACTTTTAATTCTTTAATTGCTAACCTATATTTTTAGACTTGAGTATTTATTTGTAAGAGGTACAGCAGTCTATATAATAATTTGTAAAAAAACACACAGAGCTCAGTAAAACTTTGAAGGAAAAAACCCTTTGCTAATGAAATAACTGTGACACTGAAAAGTACAAGCAGGCAATGAAAGCTACATGAGTTCACTGCATGAGCAAGTGAAATCCAAGCACAGAGGGTTATGTTCCTGGCTTTTACCTTTCTGGCTCTGTATCCACATTCATCTTAAGGTGCAAATGCACATCTGCTAGGTATTTAGTTACCTTACTAGGACACAAAAAGGCAGAAAAACAAGTTAAGTATTCTAAATACCTGATGGACTTACAGGCTTTAAAGTGATGGAAGTGGTCGTAAAAAGATTATCAGGAAAATACTCTTACTAAAATAAGGGATGATTAAATATGTATGTTTCTTATATCTAATTAAAAGGTGAATACGGAAGGAAAAAATATAGCAACATTTCAATTTAAGTCTAAATATACTTAACTAAATTCCTTAATAATATTTGAACCTATACTTTTTTTAATGAAAGAGAAAAAATGCTCCAACATACCTAATTTTTCTTAGTCCTCACATAAAAAATGCCAAAAATAATTTGGAGATTTTCATGCAGGCCAGTAATACCCAGTTTGAGGTATGCCTCCTTCCATTTCACTGAAGAAAAATGTCCGTCTGTGATCCACTTAGGCATTCAGAAATTGGGGTTTTTTGAGTAAATAAATAGTATCATTTAAGCTAAAAGCAACTTTCCATATCAAAGAAGAAAAATGGAATCCCAGCCTACCAGACACATATTTGCATATCAAACTGTGGACCCCAGTGTTTTGTGAATCCTATTACATTTCAAAAACTCTAACTTAATATTCTGAACAGCAGTGTGATCCTTAGGTACATTTTGTGAATTAGTCTAGTCATTTGCTAGGACAGAAGTTGACACATTAGCAAAATTATGCCGGAAGATTTGTGACAATGCCACTGAGAGTCACCAGAGCTGGCTATTTCCCATACATAGGTAGGGTTTATATAACTATTAACTAAAGACAAATCTGTACAGAAACAAAGCTGGTGCTACAAGACTAGGGAGGGGTGCAATCTACAGCTCCTTCAGCTGATCCCATTAAATAAAACAGGCCAGTTAGAGCTGCTGCTTCTGCTGCTTTTTAATGGATAAGAGTAGGGATTGTTTTCCTTTACCTTTTAATAAAGCAGAACTTTATAAAGAATGAATGCTGGCTGCTCTTCTTATGCGAGACCATGCAAGATCAGGTTAAAAACCCCGATAGGTCTGCTGTAAGAATGCTAACGAAAGTAGCAAGATTAGTTTTGTGAAGAACATTTTTCCAAGCACATTCCATCGTGAACTGGCATGTTCTCTGTATTGAAGAGCTTCCTTTGCTAGGCACATATTCATGGTCATCTTGTCATGTTGCCCTTGAAGAAAATATGCAAGAAGTTGTCAGTCCTAAGAATGAGGTGAAATTTGAAAAAAAGAAAACACACACCCCCCAGCCCAGCCCTGACAGTAGCTCCAGGGCTTGAAACACTTAGTCTGAGGAACCAACTGCCCAAGAAAAGCATCTGCTTCCAAGCGATATGGACGAGGCAGTCAGAAATAAGAACTATAATCAGGTTATTCTTTTTCAGAGCACTGAAATAAAGATAGAAAACACTTCAAACATCTTACGGAGTGCAATACCTACATTTTTCTGCTTTGAAACGGTACCTTTCTTTGAATTTTACTAGTATCTTTCAATTTTTTAATGTAAAATAATTAACCTCTAAGTATCTGGAAATGTTTTTTTCACAAGTGAAAAACATGGTTAATGATTTTGTTTGTATGATAAACTGGAAAATCAGTAGTCACATTTCTTCAACATAGTTGTTTTGGTTTCACAAGCAAGCATGTATTCAGCAGGGAGGACAGACTCAAGTTCTGACAGAAATGTAGGGGAAAATCTCACTTTGCACCTCAAAAAAACTGGTGACACTGCCTGATTTAAAGCTCATGCTGAACAATCAGAGACCTTAACATGTCATTGACAATTTCATCTTCCCTTTAAAGACAGTCACATGCACAGCTGAATATGTCTCCACTAAAACGTTGGATTCATAGCTCTGTATCTGCTGGCTCAAACTCTCTACAGGTTGCAAGATTCCCAGAACCTTAAGGTGAAACAACCCTGATCCTCACAGGGGTCTTACAGTTAGGATGCCTGATTCCTAAATACAATATACTCTGTGTCTCTCTGCTAATTCTATCCTGTACTCCAGGAAAATTCTTCAAGACGAATATGGCTGGCTGCTTTCAAGAAAGAACCAGTTCCTCCCCTGAGCACGCCTTCCTTGACTCAAAACCCAGCAGCTTGGACAAGATAAACAAGACTTCCCTGCCTACTGCACAGCCACACCTTCTAAAAAGAGACATACACATACATAAGTATTTGTAAGTAATCAGCTCTACTGCATTCTACATAGCCTGTAAGTTCTCCTGACACCAGGTATTTGAAAATGAACGTATATTCATAGTCATTTTTCACATGCAAATACCTTGCATATTTTGGATAGATGCTTGAGAGTTGATTTGCCCTTTAATATGTCCTAGAGTAACAAATATCAATAAAGTAACAATCCAAGCACATTTTTCATTCCAGGAAATCTCTGCTGCGGATGCTCTTTCTTTCCTTTCCTGCTTTTTCTATTGATTGCCCCTTCCACAGTAACTAGAAGCCACATATCTCTTGGTATGATGCTGAAGCTGTGTTTCTGTGTTTTCTCATTTTTAATAGGCTAATTTCCTTTCTCGGAATGATTTGTGAATTCTACGACATCTAAGAAGGCTAAGAACAAACTGTAGAGATTAGACAGTTTGTAGATTTTCTGTCTGCTTATTAGGCACAGGGAGTTTGATCTAAATGAGTTCTGCATTCTCCCTATAATTTTCTCCGTATAATCTCTCTTACTTGCATGTAATTCACATACGAAAAGAAAAAGCCTAACAAAAGAAAAAATGTTAAATCATTGTTCTGCTTTAGATTCTCAATCCCTTGAGTGGTTCCCAGCCCACAAGTGCTTCTTTATTCCTTTCATTCCAATTACCGTTTAACCATCAAATGAAATAACCAACAAAGGAAATAAGTTATGCAATATATGGCATTCCACTGGAAATATTAAGTAGCATTTACAATAGGTTATTTGACAATGCTGAGAAACAGATAGAAGCAATTAACATCAAATTGTTACTTTTCTCCAAAGGAAAATATTTGTTTAATTCCACCATTCAAATGAAAAGAGAAATTTAATTACAACAGTGTTCTATAACCGTCTGCCCAGATTAACAAAAAGCATTGCCATATCTCTCTGGAGTCCTATTCAATATTAATGTGGAACTTAGGTAAGTTGGTTGAAGAATGTGGCACATGATGCTAACCATTACCTTCCTCATATTCCATGGAAATACCATCACACAAGATCTTAAGGTCTGTAAACTATGAACACCATTATTTTTAAATAAATACATAACTATGTGAGGATAAGCAAATTAAAACATTCATTTTCCTATCTTTTATATTTAAGCTCCATATTTATTATATGCTCAGTCTGCAACAGGCCACACTGTTGTTTTCCATACTCTGTTGCCAGCTGGGAACTAAGACTATCAAATGGGATTTTCACCAAGACAAGGCCAGCAAATCAGGACTATGACCAAAATTCCCTGAAAAGCATGGTAGCAGGAGCAGTGAACTCTTGTTTTAGCCTGCAATGAACAAGACAGCTCCACCAAATTCTTCTTCTCTTGCAAATAGTCACCCCTATTAGTGATTAGTCATACCCTATATAGTCACAGGGAGCATTTCCATTTGCATAGCATTGGACAAAAACTGTCATATTGGGAAAGAATTATGAAGATGCACCTTAACTGGCACCTTGTTTCTCTGCTGCTGAGCAGACAAAATTACCTTCAACAGAATCTCAAAAATGCTGAGGGGAATTTGTGGTCTACTGACAAT
Organism: Limnodromus scolopaceus; assembly: GCA_028565335.1. NCBI lineage: Eukaryota > Metazoa > Chordata > Aves > Charadriiformes > Scolopacidae > Limnodromus > Limnodromus scolopaceus. The sequence continues at coordinate 18,144,073 of JAOXNO010000063.1, forward strand.
TTTGGTCATCTGTGATGAGCCAGTTATATTCTGCTAGTCAAATTAGTTAAATAGCTGTTCACAGTCCTTCAAACATGATTTGATGCCTAAAGGAAAGGATACACTGAGCTTTAGGCTCAGCGTGAATCTTGGGGACAGCTCTGTGGGGTGGGACCTTGCCACATGAAGAGCAGCGTCACTGACATCGGGCATTGTTCAGCAGTACAGGAACTACAGTACCTTTTAAAACATCTATTAAAATTAGGAACACTAACACTACAGGTGTGACAGGAGCTAGTCCTCTCCTTTTTGCTTTTCATTTTGATCTTGCTGTCATTTATATTTATAGAGAACAGGCAATTAACTCAGACTGCATGTTCATTGTGGGGCTGCATTTTCTTACTGACTGAATAACAGAATAGAGACGGGTGGAAAAACTACAAAGGGAGAAAAACCCAACAGAAATAGGTTATGAATCTTAAAATTCTTGTGTACTGGGAGAACAAAAAATGAAAGTGGATGCAATTTAAGGAATGGGATTTCTATAGACAATTCAGGATCATCAAATTCACAAAGGTCTCTTTCAGTGAGAGTACTGGAGTATTCATCCCAGGGCTTGATAAATCCAACTCTTACTGTATTCAAAAATTTGATTGAAGCCGGCAGCTTATCGCCATTAGATAATATAATACAGGAAAAAAACAGGAACACATTAAAAGAGCTGGTTCAGTTACAACTGCAGCTGCTTCCTGTAAATTCCATCTTTTGAATAATAAAATTATTGGGCAATTAAAAGGAATTGCCACTTCTGTTTTCCTGCTGATAAACATTACAAAAACCCTCAGAACCACTGCTTTTTCCTGTTTATAGCAAAGCTCATCATCATCATCATCCAGCAAACTGCTTTGCGTAGGTCACACTGGATTTGCAATGTAAGCTTAAAAAAAGAGCTGCAGTAGGACTGGCTGATTTCTAGTTACTTCTAAAGACCAAATAATCCACACAGCTAAACCAGGCTATTACAAATGTGCTACCTTAGCGAGCAAGTCTGCAATGCACAGCCTGGCATATGGTTTTAGTGAAATCTGTTGTCAAATTACCCTGCCAAGTTCAGTACCCGTTTGAATGCTTAACCAAAATTACTGAGCTGAAAAGTATGCTTCTGAACAAAATGTTCCACTGCCAACAGAACAGGTATTATTTTATAATCCTGAGATCCCTTGCTCAGCGCACCTTGCCTGTATACACTGCAGCCCAGTAAGGCAGTATTGCCATTGCTTGTCACAAGCCACAGGCTTGTGCTGAATTTGCAAGACCTGAGGAACAAGGCTTCTCAGGCTTCGTTTGAACTTCCCCTGGTCAGCCTGGAGCTCTCTTGTACAGACAGAGAGCTTGGAGCTTGCTCAGTTGTACGGGAACCTTTCCCCGATGACCAGTTGGCCCTTGACCAGCAACTGGAGCAGTGCCGTGGGCCCTGGGGGCTCATATGCCCAGGTGCCAGCAACTGGGGAGACTGAGGATCCAGGGGCCAGCCACAGCCCAGGCTAAGGCCAGTGACTGGAGAGATGCTCATTGTATATATATACATCTATATGTAATGTTCATATTCCACTGACAGACTTTCAGCCTGATCAGCCAGGGAAAGGACCAAGATGAGGCTTTTGATCCTATTTGTGTCTGGATAAGTGCTGAATGTTTCTGTCTGTGTTGAGCAGCTTGGGGAGGGGGTATGTGCACGCGCACACTTACTGCGAACACACGTCCAGCCTCACTAACTGATCGGACTTGGGAAGACAGAGCTGAGCCACCACACCTCCACTGGGCTACCGTATCCCGTCACTTTGAACAGTATCCAGTGAAAAAATAATTTCTGCTGCTTTTGCACTTAAGTAAATATATGTTGCAGGAAGTTCTGAAATTCTGTCATTTTCTATGCATAAATTACTTGCTGTGATGCTGGTTGTGCTAAAAGGTAATAGGGCAGTATTTTGACAGGCCAGCTAGTAATGGGATGACTTACCTGACAGAACACGTGCAAGGTAGCAGTGACCAGCTCTCATCAGTTCAGTAACAAGACCGCTTTATCAGCCAAAGGCTCCCGTCAGAGTGTACGTGATAAATTTTGTCACCTGCAGTGGGATGAAAGGTAATGTAAAATTTATTAGTACTAGATAAAAATAGAAAATCTTTGGATAAAAGTTTCAGCGTGCATGGCATAGAAAAGACTTGCTTTCTCCTTCCATTCCAGAGTGTAACACATATTTAACATTTTCACCCTTTTAGTGTAAAGACTGTATAATTTTTCAAACGTAAAAAGTGATACTAAATACAGAGTGCTTGTAGTGCAGACTGATAGGGCTCCACTTCTGATCACAATAGGTTTTGTTTAATGACCAACTGAGTGATTGAAATAAATGGAGAGTAAAAGCAAAGTAAAAAGTTTGACGTGATAGTTAACTGATTGCAATTAATTAAAATAAATAGCACTCTTTTGGGAAACTGCTAGTGTTTATGGGAGGTGATCCTCTGTGAAAATTTCAAAGATCTTTACCTTCTGCTCTGACAAATACACAACCCCAAACTCTGATGTTCAGTAGACACAAATAGACATGAAATGAAAATTCAGACCTTAAAAAAAAAGGTGTGGGATTGTCTCTTAACAGTCCTAACAGTTAAAAATCTGTAGAACACCTCAAATACAAAAAGAAATGGGATATATAAGAAAAGCTGCCTCTTCGCAATGTTACAAAGCAGATCTTTGTTCTGTACTTCTCTACATCCCAGCAGGAACCCATGACATGAGTGGGAAGAGGACATCACCCATCACACACTGGCTGAAGCTGTTTCTTTACCTTGTTTTCATAGTGAAAAGAGAGTCTGAAAACCTGTGCTCTCACCCATCTCCCAGGTTACTCCCAGGTTACTTCTAACATCCTTACGCAGCGAACTGTACATTTCTGGGTCAATGCAGGATTAAGGTGTATTGAAGGTGTATTTTAGAAATGTAAAAGATACTCTGCATCTACAGTCCCAAACTTTCCATTTCAAATCAGATAGACACAGAGGGACTGGTATCTGACTAACATTAGGAAATCAGAAAAACAAAAATGCTGGACCGGGAAGCGCATGCTGTAGGATGACCAGAGACCACAGAAGTGACTGATTTCCATATACTGCAAAGAAATGTGCTTGCTCCATTGCCCATTTCAAGGCAGCAGCTCTTATCTTCATTTACAGCTAATCTGCTAAAAGAGACAACAAAGAAGTGTTGTAAAAGTGAAAACCACTGAACGTTACAGTAATTTTACAAGCAACATTTAATTTTACTGTGTTAACGTGTTAAGCTGAACAATGGAAGGAAACACAATCAAATACTCATTGTATTTAAAGAGCTTCAAAAAGATCAATTATCTTTATATGGATAAGAAACTACTATTGATTTCAACAGTGTTATTCAAATTCCATTTAAGCAATGAAATGCACTGCTTTTTTTTTCCGAAAGAGTAATGCATTATACTGATGCAACCCAATACTTAACACTGTTCAAGGGTATAAAGCGAGCAGAGACTAGCAGCTTCTCTATGACAGGGAAATCTCTCCAACATCGATCTTTCTAACTGAATGGAGCTTAAAACAGATTTCTTTTTCAGCACTCCTACGAAGAGACTGGATAGAAATAGTGCATCTCTAAATGATGCAAGGTAAAACCCACTTACAGCATGCGAGCCATTCAGTGTATGGGCCAGACTGCATCCGGCTGCAGAAATGTGTTTTCAAAGACAAAGGAAAGTCACTTTCATAGTTTCACAGGCAACGCTCACTGTCTTCTAAGGAAATTCACTGGTATCCAAAACATCTCAAAGAAGAAAAAGCCCTTGCTGGACTCCTCACCAAGCCAAGAAAGTCTTTGCATATTACCAAAATTATTTTCTTCCATATTGTAGTCAATTGAAACAGTTGATTTTTGGTAAAACCTGGCTTTTAAACCATACCAAACGTTTCCATAGTTTGATAAGAACTTAAAGCAAGAGAAAATAAGTTATTCATGGTTTAAAAGAATAGAGCTCAGCCTAGAAAGAAAATCTGACACAAATACAGGATTGTTTGCAGCAGTTCTTTAGTATCTGCTGACAGCCTGCTTGATTACAGCCCTTTTCTTCAGTCAGAACACAGCTACCCTCCCAAATGGTTGTGTGAGCCTAATCAATCCACTCTCTGTTCACCAACAGAAAAAAAAAATGGGTGCAAAATTAGGCTGTAGATTTTTATTAACCTCTACCATACAGAGGCAAAAAAAAAAAAAAAAAAAAAAATAAAAATTGATA
>JAOXNO010000063.1:18148386-18162224 GCA_028565335.1 Limnodromus scolopaceus
GGTCTTAGGCACATCTTGAGCTTATGACAGCTTAGTTGCACTTTGATCTTAGTTGTAATGATAACATAATACCTAACTCTCTGTGTAGAACACAGTAGCAGAAATAACTCAGCAGAGAGAAGATTTCTACAATTACCTTGGAAACCTTGATAAACAATTACCCCAAGAGAAAAAATTATCCATTCTGCGTAGAATACTACTCTCTGGGTGAAGAGCAACTAGGAAACGCAACTTAAAATAGGTTATTTAAAACTGGTTATACTAAATTTAGACACTTCCGAAGTGTAGGAAAAAGCTCGTGTACCCCTAACGCTCTGTCCAGATGGGCAAGTGGCAACTGAATCCACAACTTCTGAAGTGAAAATACAGGTATAAGGCTCTGTGACACAGTGCTCTAGAGGACACAAATACAGTGAATGATGACAGGATTACGTCTGATATTAGGATTGTCTACACATTGCATCTGCCATTTCAAATTTACCTCTTTTATATTTCCTCACAGTCAAGATGAATTACCAGAACTGTGTAGGCAGCGAAAATGCACTATTGAATTTTAAATTACAATTAGTATGCATATACATTTTCTTCATCTACCTCCAAAGCCCTCTATCTTTGCAATGTAACTGCTTTTACAGGTTCTATACAATTTTCAACATGTAGGATAATACGTTGACCTGCAGTGTGACAAAATCGAATACTCATTTGCATAAGAATAGTCATAATAGGGAGGCAGCATTGTACTTCACTCCCCACCAGTTTCTTGGCAGACATTCACCTTCAGCTGAAGAACTCTTACACTGATGCTGAAAGGTTTTCCCAAGCTCTCCATGGCCCCTGAATCCTTCATCTTGGATAGTCAGCTGCCACAAGTTACTATTTTCTTATTTGCTGTCTAATAAATCTATACTGTGGAGTTTGTAATTGTCCTGATATATGTTACATTTTGACTGAGTGCCTGTAAATAACCCTGTTGTCAATAGCAAACGCAGCAACAACTCTATGTATGGAGTTGGTTTGATGTGAAAAATGAAAAATCAATGTAATATGCCCTTACTGTACGCACCTGCAGATAACATCCAATAGAACTGATTAAGTCCTACACAACAGATAATAAAGCCAATTAAAAAACAAATGGAACATCACAGTACAGCTCCACATTTAAATGCATTGGTAAAGACAATGGTAGAGGAAATTAAAATAAAAGCTTAGATATGACTAGTGGAGGAGGGCAGTAATCTGTGTCTACATAAAGGTTTATTATTGCCCCATAAAGAGTAGATGTAAAAAGACATACACACATACACACAGTGTATGTCTTTTACTTATCCTAAACACCAAAAGTATAGCCTTATACAAACTGTAGCATCTTTGACACATATTTTTAAAATTAAATAGCAATCCATGCATTCATGTAATTCTACTGAGACAGAATAATTTCCTATTATTCCATCCTAGATAATCATAATTTTAGATTAAAGATGTAATGATTTTATAACCTTCAAGCAATGTACTCCAAATAGTATCTGGAACAAAATGAAAGTATAATAAAATTAGCACAAGACAATCTTTAAACTGACATCTTCTGCATTCCCTCTGATGCTGGGACACCATTCTGGTGAAAGTTTCCATATTGACTACATATACACCCCTATAATTATAACTGCCACTTTAAAAGGAAGAATGTGATGAAGGAACAAAAGGAAGAAAGCAAGGGGAAAAAAAACATTTCTTATTTTAATTGGTTCTTGCAGAAGAAATGCTATCCTGAATGTATCTCTAAAAAATAACTAATTCTCAGTTCCATTTCTCTTGTCTATTCCTACACACTCATTCCTTAAAAGCATCAACCAAACAGAATCGCATCAGAATAATCTCGTTTGCATAGGAGATGAGACTGGTAACAACAAATGCCTCTCATTAGCTAGGAACACTTTCAAAAGAATAAAAAGGTCATAGTTGTTTATAAGCAATACGATGTTATACAGAGATACACATAAAGTTCAGAAATAATCTTTTTCATTTTGCTATTATCAAAGAACATTTCAGGCAGGAACAAAGTTTGGTGCACTTCAAAATTAACTTCAAAACAGCAGGAGCAGAAGAAACACTTCTGTTTTGTAATTCTCACAGAAATTGTGTAAATCTATGATGCCACATAATCCTGAGCTAACGTGGGATGCCCTTACTCATTTTGTACAGTAATTAACGGAACAAAATGCTTCTGAATTAGAATAGGCTATATCTAGCTTTGTTTTATCTTTTATATACCTGGGTGCTCTTGGTTGTTACCTTGAAGATGCACTCATTCCTTTGGCCACACAAGACACTCTTCCAGTGACAGTTGTTAATTCAGATTCTTTATTCGAGCTGCATAGAAAGGGCAAGCAGGAGACTAGTGCTGATGATCATTGCACATGGGCAAGTCATGGCAAAACCCCATGGCTTCAATTCATAACCACCTAGTATCTGCTTTTAATCTACTTGGTATCTTCTATCATACATCTATAATGCGTTTTTAACTGGGCAAGTATTTTAGCCATAGTTTAAAGAGGGACCAGAAGTCAATCAATTCTGTATGTCCTTATTTTGAAGGACTGACCTTTGATTTCTGTTTTTCCTGCTTTGACCACCTTATATTCTACAGAAGCCTTTCAGAGGTCAGAACAAAAGGCAGGAGAGCTGTAGTCCTGCATAGACTGGACATTGGTAACTGGGACACAAAATTTCTCTCTGGTCAGCTGCTTATTTTGTTGCTGTCTTGAGCAATCTAGTAATTAATTGCACAGCTGAGATGAGTGTCTCAACTTCAGCCCTCCCAAACATTACTCATGTAACTAGAAAATGTTTCTGTTTTTTAACGGAATGTTTTACAAGCAAGGACTAACCCTACCATGTGTCAGAGTGATGCCACTATGGAGCGAAACACCAGGAAAACAAAGTATAGTGCAATGCATCAGGAAAGTGATCCTGGCCCTGAGGTCAGGTTCATTGTGGTCTAGCGCAGCCTCCTATGCATGAATGCTGCCACCAGGGCAGCTCAGGACACGGTACGCTAACTTGAGTGTAACAGCAAAGGGCCTTTTCTTTCTAGTCTATCACTTTAAAACATAGGACAAAATAAATTCTTTAACAAAAAAATCCAAACTGCCTGTATTTTGCTTTTGTGCAGAAACTCCATGAGGAAACGCATAAAATGCGATTCTATATGAGACATCCATTTCTTATGAAAAGATACTGAGTGAAAATTCTCACGCGATCTTTACAGCAAGTTGTCTAATGAACAGCAAGAGCTCTTGAATGCTAATGAAAAACTCCTGTCTAACTCTTCTTCAGACACCATCTTTCACTATGTGACTATCACCTTTTTAGTTGCCACAATTCCCTCCCCTGAAAGAGCAGCTAAGCTTGTCAGCAGTCTAGTTGCAATGTCAGAGATTAGCTGAACTGCTCCCATTAGAGTTAATGGAGTTACCTACCAAATCCCTACATGTTGGGTTGTCAAGGTTTTTTTTAAGCAGTAATTTCCTTGCAAGCTTCCTGTTACCCAAGGTTTAAAATGAACGGTGTGGTTTTTTCTCTTTATATTAGACAAAATGAAGTCTTACCATTGATATTTTAAAAATATCTCTCTCTCACATCTATTTCCAACAAACAGAATTGTGAAGGGCTTAGTCGATATAGCCGTGACATCCAAATAGCATATATCTTTCAGTGATTTGATGGAGAATTTTACTAGTAGAATAATGTGCAAAACTACGAGAAAAGCTTCTCTAGATTTCTCTATCCCACATGCACATATGTATCAACTCTTACTGACATTTTAGCTATTATGTACAAAAGAAGAAAGAAGCAGACTTCGGATGAATTAGCATACTGTCTTCCTGATAAGGAAGAATAAGGAATCTTACATTCTTGGTGTGTATCTACAGAAATTACACTTTTCCTACCAACTTTAAATCTCCACTAGCCATATGTAGGAAGTCCATCTGTTTTTACTAAATTTGACTATGAAATCTTTCTATGCATATCATAATTACATATTGATCTCGAACGTATTCTTGCATATACAAATATTTAACTGGAGCTCTGCAGGACAATCTCTTTATGGTAATTAGTGGTTTGAAGGGCTCTGAAAATAGTCTCGTTATTATAGCAAGGATAACAGACTTTTCAGAACATCCACAGTTGGGGCTTTTTTCTGGGTTTCAATAAAGGAGTTATCAATATAGTAAACAGAGAATATGAAATTGTGTCTATGGCAACCATATTTTCTCTCTATCCTTTGCATATCTATGACTTTTCAATAGATTCTGGAATTCACACTCATTTTTCCTGTACATGGGTCAATTAAAACATATCTCTGAACTACGACATTATTTCAGAATTGTTACCCACTACAAAACTGGATCTGTAAATTCTCATCTAAGAAGGAAACAGTCAGTCTTTTCAGGGAGGAAAAGAAAAAATCTCATTAATTAATTCCTAGAAAGTTTCTGCTGTTGCTACTGTCTGGCACAAAACTCTGCTACTTACAGACAATTATTGCAAGCGGAAGACCGGGGGAAAAGAAAAAAGGAACAAAGAATGAAGTTGTTCACTAACCTGCAGCAACTCAAAGGTTGGGGGGAAAAAAGTCACCGTACAAGGCTTTGAGGCTGAGCCTGCGAAGTTAAGAAACTTGCAACCAAGTATTCTCGTGGTGTGGGCTGAAAGACTCTGCTGTTGACTTGACTCTTCCTAATTCTACTATTAAACATTGGGTCTTCCAAGTAACTAAGATGTGAATTTCCCTCAACAACAGTCATTAGACTCTTTGGGTTCCCTCTGCACATCCTCCTTCCTCCCATGCGGAAGGTCAGCTATCCAGAGTGCAGGACAGGCCACCTGATGTTAAACACAGCAAACAATCTGTGCTGGAGGGCTGAGGTCATGCAAATCCAAAGGATTTTTAACATACTGGAATTATGTTCACACATTAACCATGCAATGTGGGTGCCACAGATTCCAGTGTCTACTGGACACAACATGCACATTTAAATGCATTTCCTAACATAAGTATAGATTTCAGCCTCTGTTTTTCGGTGTTTTTTTAAAAGGAAAGCTAAACAATAGTTCTGTAGAGATTATAATTTTTGAGAAGACAAAGTATCATTGTCTATGTTTCCTTCTACTAATATAAATTAAATTCCTAAATATAATTTGAATAAAGCATGGTTGGTTTTGGTGGTTTGTGGGTTTTGGGGGTGGTGGTTTTGAGATGTTTTCATTAGCTGGAAGAGTGTTATCAGTGCTATCTAAACCGAAAGTGATCTGCTCTGGATGCCAGAGACGAAAAGCTGCATTTAATATCCAGATTTACTGCTGCTGATATGGTGAGATGTTGCATTATGACAACATACAACAGATATAAGGTAATTTCAAGTATGAAAAATGTTAGTTCTTTTGCAGATCATGCTTCATTCATACTTGTCACAAGAGACTTCTAACATTGGCATTTAAGATTATGAAAATAAGAGTTTGATATAATAAATAAAATGTATTTAAAAGGAATGTTTGCAGGTTACTACAGGAATGAAAGATTGCATTATTTTCATGCAATAATTCAGTGGCATAAGGCTGCCAACCTGCCATGAAAACTCTTTTAACTTGTCATAAATGTTTACAATCTATTCTAAGTGAGCTACTGATTTCTCAAACTCATTATCTCCAAGGAATTTTCTAGAGATCTTACCAGCATTTTTTCCATGAGGTGAGCTCTGCACACATTGCCAGTTGAGCACAGCTGAATCCTAATCTAGATCTATCCTTATGAAAATATTAGGGCCTTTCTGATGCTTTCAGTTAATGATTGCTTAAAGGAGGGGATAGGGCAGGAATCAATGACTGTACTACCTTTCAGAGCCTCCCTTTTGTATCTTTTCTCTCCCTTCAAAAACATGATGCAAGTCTTTCACTTCAGTGTTTTAAAACAAATCCTCTTCTTGGCCCCTAAACCCTATATAGAGAAATAGAGAATTAAATCTCTACTATTATAGTCTCCTCAGAGTTCTCAATGCTTAATAAAAAATAATGACAGTTAAAACTGTTTTAATACTCACACTCCAATCCCTTGCCTACCTCTTTCCTCTCCTGGGTACTGTTTTAAAACGTGTTTCTTATCCTAGGCTTCCTTTTACATTCCTTAATGAGCAGCAGACTAGTCTCTTAACTGTCCTCCACATAAATGGATTAGGTTTCACATGAAGAGAGATCCCCAGGTATGTGTTAGAGAAGCCGTAAGCAGTTGCATGAGATGGGATGAGAGAGGAAACGTAATTCACCTGCTCCTGACAGCAAAGGCACCAACTCTCTGCAGCATTTATTTTGACTCCCAATGAAAAGACCCTTTTAACTTGTCGCATCTTTTATTCAGCAACTCATTTTCTGCTAAGTATTAAAAGTCAGTAGGGTGTGAGGATTTGTTCCAAGGCTTGCTGAGATATTACTTACACAAAGGAGATGCAGATCATTTCTGCTGAGTAAAGCCATTGGGGATGTTTGAAATTCAAATGCATCTTACCCCCACCCAGCTCACAGAGAAATCACGTTTATTTTACCTTCTCTTTGTTACTCCCCCCTCATCCTACTTGGCTATATTTTTTCCTACAACTTCTTTCTATGTAACTTTTTAAAATACCAAGTGTTGAAAACATTTGAGATCATTTATTGAAATTATTGTTCCTATCTCCGAGAAAATGATGTTTCATTATAACTGGTATAAGTTTACATTACTATTAAACATAATTATTTTCACACAAAAATGACGAAGACTGAAATATGTTTCCAAGATGAACCACTATCATTTTGGGTAGCTCACTATAGATCAGGCCCCTCAAATATGTGTCATATATACACACACACATATATAATGTCTAATATTTCTTACTCTTGGAGCCCTCCATCAAAGCCAGCACTATTGGCAGCTGTAGAGGTAACGACCTCACGTCATGGCAAGTCTATTAGCATAGCACAATCAGAACTTTTTCCTAAGAATATTTATGGCATCTCTTTCTCACAAACTAAGAAATTACAAGTTTGCATGTTTATGGATAGAATTGCATTATATGAGAAAAAAAAAGAAAAGATAATCTTATGAACATTCACACTAACGAACAAAGCCCCTGTAACAGATTATATCAGCTCTCACTGACACAGTTCTGCAAACTCCACTGAAAAGTTCCCACCCTTCTCTCTTCTACAGCATCAGCTCTGTTGACAGTGAACGAAAATCAATGTCTTCTGTGGTTCTGAAAAAGAACTGTGGGAATGAGGAAACTGGAAACGTGTTACTGTGTGAGAGTTCGGCAGATGTTCTTGCACTGGTGGGAAGGAAGCCGTGAGAACAGTAAAACAATTTCTTTATATGGTATTATTTGTGTGGTGTGAAATCTAGCAAGGCAGTACAAAAAACAGATAGCAAGGTAGAAAACTGATAGCAAGGTAGAAAAAAGCAGATAGTAATGATGGGTTAGCCTAGGCGCGTGGACACTTATATGTAGCCAATTGTATTGCTCACAACGGCGTGTGGACATTCACCCACAACCTATCTTTGTAGAGAGCACTGCGCGTGAGCAAAAAATAGAAACTATATATGTTGCAAAAATAAAACATTAAAGGTCTTCGTTTCACCACTTGGCCGAGTCTGCGCCCTTTGTTGATGCAAAGAACCATGTTCAAAGTGTCAAGACTGAGGTATTATATTTAATAGCTGTAGTATTACAAAATAGACCTGCTTAGATGTCAATAAAACTTTCAGATGTAATGAAGTGCATTTCCAAAGCAAAGTATTTTGTAAAACAAAAATAAGAGCAAGTTGCAGACATAACGTACAAATCCAGACTGACATGAATATTTCACTACAGTATATGTAGCAAGTAAGCAAATTAAATATGACGTATATCAATTTATTCAGTTTATCAATGGTTCAGTCATTAGTCATCATTTCCTGTCAAGCACAATAATAATGTCAATGTAACATTTAGATTAGAACCAATTATCCTGGTTCTATACTGGCTACTAGAAAACGCATACTAAGGAAAATGATTAAAATATATGACTTTCAGCTCTCTGTTGAGCTGAACAGAGAACAATCTACACATGGAAGACATAAGCGCCAACATTCCCTTACCTATAAAGCTAACCTTCAAAAGATTTCTTATAATACAGATGTTAACTGAGTTACAGTACGTTTGTATTTCATTCTGGTTTGCACAACACATCCCTATAAGGCCCAGCCAGGTCCTTAAACACATAACATGCCTAACTCTTACACTTTGGTTCTTAAATCATAGCCAATTATGTTAGTCAAGCAACTACTAGATAATATACAGAAATGGACCCCAGAACTAACTAGAACTGAATTCTGTCATATGTATGTTTTACTGGTACTCCACACGAGGGCAGAGCACAAGGCAGTAAGCACCACCATGATTTGCTGGTTCCTTGCAAGATCTGCTGCTTGTGGGAGCTGGCAGCTGTAAAGATATGAAAGGGAACTAAAGACGTAATTACATCATTGTTCTAATATTGATAGTGCCTCCTCACAGCACCAGAAGCGCGACAAAGATACAGCAGAAACCAGAGAGCAGCAGTATGTGACGAAGGAAAGCAAAGAGGCAGCATGAAACGGCAAGGGTGATTGAAAAGGAAGTAAGGCACAGGGTACAGAGAGATTAAAAAATAAAAAATAAAAAAACAGAGGAAAAAGAAACAGAGTGATTAGACAAAAATAAAAAAAGCAGCTTTAATTAGTAGTTTTACCAGCCTAAAACAGATTGGCAACTGCTGAACTTGGCAATCACATAAGACCCGCTGGAACAACCACAGTCTACGCCTGTGTTCTGAAAGCAAAGCACAGCATAGTCTGCCATGGACTATGGGAAAACATAAATTATGTCCCAGCCCTGCAGTAATCCCCAGCTGTCCTAAAGTCCTAATCTAAATTTACACAGCCACATGGAATGATGCACGGAATAATGCAACAACCCTAGCTGTTGTTTGGAAGGAGTACTACCACACCAGCGTGGCACTGCCACCAAGCCAGGAAGCGTGCGAGTCACACAGCTCAGCTCAGCTCACCTGCAAAGACGCTTTCAGTAATGGAAGTCACCTGCAACTTCAGGCTTTGGTGACTTGTGCTGCCTTAAGTCTCTCACCAGAGGCTGTGCAGGTGGTGAAGGAAATTCTATGGTAGACAGTAGGCACCTAAGTTCTGGACAGAAACAGGATTTCAAGGGTAGCTTTTTTCTTCGTTTTTTTTTTCTCAACTATTCCTATGTCTCTGCATTCGTGCAGGATGGGAAAATACGTTGGGAACTTCATGCATGAAGCCAAGCTCCTGAAGCGTTTGTGAATCTGGGCCTCTATGTCAGGAAATTCCATGGAAACTGTCATGTGCCACAAATATATTTGAAATACAGATTTTAGTGAAAAAAACAAAGAGTATGATTCATTCCTTGTGCATGCTGATGACAGAATGTCAGTGTTCCTAATGTATTATATTAGAAAGAATTTCAGTCTGAAGCATACACATTAACAGATAGATAAGCTTAAAAACAACCTTGAAAAATAATCACAAGTTTTATTTTTCTTGTGTTGTCTGATCACTAAAAAGCATCTTTAAAAATTTATCTTATATTGCTGAGAAGAAGAAAACATGCCTTCAGTGATATTTGATTGCTCCTTGGTAGATAATTATTTGTTCAAACAAAATAAACCAAATTTACTTTTCAATCCTTTGCTGCCATCTGTTGGCAAACAGAAGACAGTGGAAAGAAGCAATTTGTTGACATGAAATAACAATAACAGCTAAAATGAAATGCTTGATTACATTACATGAAATGCATAATTATATGTGATTACAGTTGGATAATTGGGTCTACTATTATTTTCCCTCTGCTACAACCTTATATTACAGAAAGGGTCAGATACATGCTGAAAGGTAACATTGCCCAAATTCCCAAATCTTATAATGCTTAAAGAGATTTTCTTAATACAGGGGGGAGAAAGAAAAAAATCAGATAAAAGGAAGGGACAAGTTTTGAAAAGACTGAAGATACAGAGAGCAATTTTTTTTCTCTCTACTAAAGCTTCATAGCGAGCCTATATTTATTCCAATGGGATTTAGTTACCGTACCTGCCTGCTTTTCAAAGCGTCTGTGTTTTTGTAAGCCTAGGCAACAGACTTTAAAGCACAAAGCCCAGATAAACTCTAGCTAGGTAGCCTAGCAGGGGGCTTTATTATCATCATCACCACACTGAGCTTGGACAGAAACACAGCTTTTCCCATCTTTCCTTTCATGGAATCTGAATCTGATCTAAATGAACAAGCACCTAAACCTTTACAGCAAGCCGAGTCACACAGTCACAAACTCTGCAGAGAACCAAAACCAAGACAGCTCTAGAGAGGACTCAGGTGCTGGTGAAAAGAATAATGCTGATGCAGCAGATGTGACTTGTACTAACAGCAGAGAGATATGCGGCATAAGCCGTGCAGCTCTCATTAGCTCCTTGACCTCAAGAGTATGCAATAACTATTAATGACGTAAAGACAGTCAGAAAAATGAAGCAGGAATAGGTTCTGATCCTATTTCAGGCTAGAATATAAACATCTGTGTTTGGCTTTGACGGATACACTCTAGATTGAGCCCAGAGAAGCAAAATGAAACAGTTGATGTGTTGATGCTTAACCTCTGAAAATGGTCCTACTCTTTGTTGCTGTTTTTTAAGTTTCTGACTAATCAAAAAGAATGACCACTTTCACTTAATCAAATTACCCCACTCACAAATCTTAAAAGTATTAGGAATCAAGGTAGATGTCTTCCAAGTGCTAGCATTTAAGAATTAGACATTTTCTAAGGCACAGTTTGATGGATACATTAAGGATAAATTGAAAGAGACAAAGGATTAGGTCAATCAGTTCAATTAGAATAATCTGCTTAGTAAGTTTTTACAGTAACCTCAAGTGAGAGTTGTACTGAGATCAAGTTTTTGCACAGGCAGCAAGTCCTTTTGTCCTCTAAAATACCATCTGTTAGATTCAGAATAAAGCAAAACCAAGACCTCCATTGTCAGCAAAAAACTACGTATTTTGGTTTAGTTTTTATTAACTTCAAAAGAACAAATTCCTCTGAGACCACAAAAAAAATAGGAAGAGGCTCTCCAGGTAGAAATCCCATATGATATTCGTGCTGAAGCACATAACCACACAGCGTATCCAAGTTGGCATGAATTTCAGTACCAACCTCCTCCTCCCACCCCTAACCCCTCCAACAAAAAAAACCCCAACCCAGACACCAACATTCCAATCTTGCAAAACAGGAAATGTTTCCAGACAAGGAACTCATCTGAACTTCGTTTGGCTAAGGGCCATCAACTGGTATAGCCTACGTTAGCCAATGGCAGCTAATAATGCGTCACCACAATACCTTTATATTTAACCTATACCTAAGAAAAATATTCTGGAATAATACAAATTTTGCCACAGGTAGGCTTTGAGAAATTTACTGTCAAAGGAACACATGAAATACTCCATTATGGTTGAGAGGCGTCTTCCCAAATTCAACCAGATGTTCGCATCATATGTATTAAAACCTTATGGTCAAAAAAATATTTCACGTTTTAATGAATATTTTAAAGGAAAGATGGAAAATGATAACATTTGTTGTCAGTCTCTCGGGTAGAAGATTTTATTTTGTGGAAGGTAAAAACTAAAGCCAGTTACTATAGCGCCATGGAGCTATTTGCAGACCAAGTTACCAACATAATCCAAAATGCCTTCTGACTTCTGCAGACGGTATTTACCTGATTATTTCCTTATGAGCAGGACAAAATAGGACTAACCACAAATACTTCAAAAGAATAACAAATGATAAATTTCCATGATTCTATTTTAAAATCCAAGTCCCTTTTTTTAAAATATATGTCTAAGAATCATAAAATTCAGGCTGGTTTTATACTGAACTTTAGTTCTACTTTATCATTCTCTTGTTTCTATTTTTCAGCTAGAATACTTAGGAAGTCAGGAATTTACTATTCTTTTAATTGACACCAGATGGCACTGCAAAAGATGAACCATGATAAATACTGAAGCCTCAATACCTTCCACTTTGAAACCAAGCTTCAAGCCAAGCACATAACTGCAGTTCAAAAGTATGGAATACTCAGATTTTATACATACACAGCAGCTGCAACCAAACTGGACAAAGCAAGGTGGGGAATTAAAATCAAAGCTACTTTTGTGGAAAAGCCCAAGCGGAAAAAAAGACATTTTTATATTCTGAAGATGCCCATATCAATCAGATTAGATTGTTAAGTTTTGTTCCAGAAAAGTTAACTTCTATTTATTTTACATTTAACATATTTATGATTAGTTATTGTGTCCTGGCAAAGTTGTCCAGAAATACCTGCAGAGTTTTTAAAAACATGTGCAAGAAAAGCAAATCATTGCTAACATTATAGATCTGAGCTATCAATACCTGTCAGAAGCAACACCTCCTGTTTCAGGACATTTGCTCTCCAAGACTACTTTCACTTCCAGTTTTCACTGTATTGCCTAAATAAAACTTTCAGTAATCCATTTGGATGCCAGGAAAAGAGCTAAAAGAAAAAGAGCTGGATTATCATATTTGCTCACACACCATAATTTGCCAAGTCTACATAGACTGTTAACACAGAAACAGAAAAAAAGAAAGAAAGAAGACAATGAATTTAGAATCACTTTGAAGAATGGTGAAGGTATTTCCATCTATACACTACTCATACATAGCTTTACTTCCACTAATATATTACAAGCATAAACCCTTACCTGAAATGATTATTGCTATTATTGTCATCAGTGGAAGGATCTAATACCAGTATAGCTGGGCCACGTAACTAAATGTTAGCAAACAAATATGTAGAACATAAACGAACAGTGCTTGAGTTTGAAAGAACCTGGAGAAAGCTACTTTGCTTCAGAGGCGGTAAAAGCCAGCTTTTGTACACCACGTAGCAACAATAAATGTGTTTATAGGATATTGAGGGGTAAGGTCATGTGGCCTCTTAAGAATTTGCACAAAGAACTATTGTCATCATTTCTTGTCCTAAAATTGTAAGCTACAGGAAAGACACAAAAATATCTTCTGGTGTTGATATACAGTAGCATTTTTCTGACTGTATTATTCATCTTCTTTTAACTCTTTCTGATGCACTGCAAAGTCTGGCTGTTGCAGCAGGTCTGAATGATAACGTGAGCTAAAAGACACACCTGACTAATACTGCAATTCTTACAAGTTGCTTAAGATGGTAATTTTATTTATTTCTTCAAGACCACTCAAAGGTATAATCATCATGCCTCATATTGGCATAGGTGAGACTTTACTAATGTTTTCATTAAATGTTGATATATAATCTGCCACTGAACTTTTTCCTGCATAGGGCCAAAGCCAAGTTTAATCCTTAATACATTTAGTCATCTGCTTTGAAGGCAGAATTGCATTACCGTCCACAATGAATGTCCAGTTTATACAACAGAGCTAAAGACAGACTGCTACTAATGACTATGCGTCAGTAATACTTTAAAAGTATGCACCTTAACAACCCCTTCACTTCTCATGAATTCAGTGTCTCTCAAGATACCTTCTAAATATCACAATATTCACCAGAAAAATAATTCTGTTACTGTGAAACAGATGTCCCACGTTTTTCATTTAACTATTCTCCTACACAGACAACATAACCGCAAGATACTAGAAAGAAATTCTTTACAGTGAGGGTGGTGAGGCACTGGAACAGGTTGCCCAGGGAAGTCGTGGATGCCC
>JAOXNO010000063.1:18162324-18179865 GCA_028565335.1 Limnodromus scolopaceus
TGGGGCTTTGAGCAACCTGCTCTAGTGGGAGGTGTCCCTACCCATGGCAGGGGGGTTGGAACTCAATGATCTTTAAGGTCCCTTCCAACCCTAATGATTCTATGATTCTAAGAAAACCAGGACTGACTGCACAAGATGCATTCAGTCACAGGTTTAAGAAGTAAACTTACCTGTTAGAAGGTATTATCACCTCTGAACTTGTAGAACTGTACTATTACACAAATAATCAGAATTAGTAGCATGAGGATAAATAAGGAATTTTTTTATTTCTGTGTCTTAACTATCAGTATAGATATGATTGACCATTTCAGAAATGAAGGAAGTATTGGTTCCTTGATATAAGAGGGTTTAAGAGGCCAAAATTGTCCATGAGATATATTTATGATACTTTAGGCAATCACAAGAGTAAGTATGTTTTAAACATTAGTCAAAGATGATTAACAGATTTTATGAGCTATATGCAAATTGGTTTAGCCATGAACTGGATGAATGAAAACTGTCATGAACTGGATGAATGAAAACTGTTTTTAAATAGAAATATTTTGTTCCAGATGGTGGTAGGCATGATGGAATTAAACGACTTATAATGGTGGGGAAAAAAAAAAGGAGGGAAAAAAACCAAAACAAAAACAGGACTCAGGCATCAAAAAAAAAAAAAAAAAAAAAAGAAGTGTTATTCTACCTTGCCTTGAAACATTTAGATATAATTAGGACCAGCTAACACAATGACCACAGAGAAAAGATGACAATAAAATATGCCACTGGCCTAATGATGAAGTGTGTGAGAAAAACCATTAAACTTTATCTCAATTAGACCCATTAATATCACACCACTCTACTATGCCCTACAGCCTAGTGGAAAATAAAAAATTAAAGAATCACAGGGACCGCTTCAAAGCTCTGTGATCATGCAAAAATGCTAGGGAAGAAAGGAGAATGGATAGATGAGTTTAACTAGCTTTAAAAGAAAATGGAGACATTGCAGGAAATAAAACAGTAATCCTATATATTGACTATTTCCTAATTGTAAGAAATTGTAGGCCAGATACTTGCCTCCTATAAACCAATTTTTCTTTTCTTAATGAAAGGTTAAGACAGATTTTGATAGTCAGACACATGTCCTTGAAGCAACTGAAGTAGAAAAAAACGTGTGGCAATTACAGCAATATTAGCACTTCTCATTTAAATGGTAAAATGAGGGGGAAAAAAAAAAATCTAACTCTTTCTATTCTATATGATACCAATATACTATAAAGTACCTCAAATATGTTGCCACTGACATCCCCGGAACCTTTTCATATTGCCATCTTCAAAACTACAAAAGAACTTGATTCATACTGCATGATTTTAGGTTATGGTTTTATTGAAGTAACCTAATTTTCCCATCGGATATTCTGTGAAAGATAGCAAGCTATACTTTATGGTATATAAAACTACCTACCCTTATGCTATAGGGTAATTTAAACACAGTCCATTATACAATTCTCCCCATCTTTTTGTAGCCCACATAAACAATGAAAACAAGCACAATGGACATCTAGTCACAATGTAAAATATTGAAAATGTCAAATAAAAGACATACTATATTTCTGATAGACAAGGAATTATGTTAAGTAAAGCAGAATTAACAACAAACATTAATCCCTTCTTTTAACACTGATTGCGGGCAGAATATTCAGTGCTACAACTGTTGACAGTTGCTTTACCCAATGAGAAAATAAAATATCATAAAATATCATATTTGTTACCAAACTCAACTCCACTGAACTTAAAAGTTTCCATGAATTTACGGACTTCGACAATCTCATGAAACATTTAGGAAAAATTTGCTTTATGTAGTGTCTTTGTAATACTTCAAAAAATGCATGATAATCAGAAATGCATCCCAAATATTGCCCTTCTATCAGGTCTTTCAACATTCACTCTTTAGCAAATATTCATGGGACTGAAAGTCCAATTATAACCATGAAAGCACAAACCTTTTTTTAAGTAACAGCATTTCCTTCTACCCCTTGTCCAAAGTAGGGTACTTCTAAAATAAAAAAAAAAAAAAATTAAATGAAAACTCCATTGCCTGGCAGGTTGGAAATTTGTGGGATGTTCAAGATAAGATGCATATACTTTACTAATAAGTAAGAAAAAAAATTATGAACAATGGGGATTTAATTATTCTGTTCCCACTAGAGAATAATCTGCATATGAAAGTAAAGCATTTCAATAGAAAAACATGTTTTCTTTCTTCCATCCATTAAAAGCAGTGGTCAGTATGAGCCACAACAGGGGATGCCAGATCAGCTAACTTATAGAAATGGATCCATTTACTGCAACTCTGCCTCTCCACAACATTTCTCCCAGTATGGATGAAAACCAAAATGCTTTCTCCTTGCTGTTTGGAAAAACCACTTATCTACTTAATTTCATCCTGCACAACAGGTAAAACTCAAGAAGTGCAGAAGACTCAACTAACCTGAATTCCCTAAAAAAGACAAAAGTAGTATGTACACACTATGACAAACGTAAGTTCCTTCAACTTAGGAAAAGTTCATTGTTTGGAAGAATCAATTCCATAGCAAACAAGTTTCTTTTTTGAATGTGCAGCGTTTATATAACATAAAACAAGTCACACTGTTATCACACATTTAACTACGGGTGTTCAACTGATTCACGCCTTATAAGAAAACATTCAATAAAATAAAAGCATTTCTGGTGCTTTACTTGAAAGTAACTGTTGTGAATTCTTGTAAAAAGTACATGCCAGCTGTAAATCTATTTGGAGAGCTCATCGCTGTTGGTAAATTATCATGCAAGGTGTGTGTGGCAGATGGTAATCAGAAGGCCTTGTAACAAGTCAACTAACCAGTCTGTTTGCTTCAGAAATCTCCAAACAATATAGGTGGCAAAAGCTCCCCATTTCTAAAATCTGCTCTGGCAGCCTTTTCCCCTGTCAGCAGAGCTACTTGTGAATGCTTCTCACCCAGTAATGTACTTGTGAAACAAATCTGTTGAACTGGAAAAACAGACTGATTTATTAGTTAAGGAATGGGAGAGGTTAGAGTTCACATACAGTGAAAAAAGTTGGAACTGCACACTGGGCTTAAAACACTTATTTTCAGAAGCAAAGACGGAAATAAGTTAATTTTTGACATGCCATGCTATGAAATGCAGCTTATGAACAGTGGAACTATAAAAAGTGCAGTCCTTTTAAATCTCAGACCACTTTGCTTTTGGAACAGCGGAGTTAAATACAGAAGCAAATTAAAATGGCTGAAGTGGTGTTTAGCCCACTCCCAACAAATTTCAAAGGTTGCTAGGAAATGAGGATTGATCTCCTTAATTCGATTTGCTGAATTTGCTCTAGCAGAACAGGTAAAAACCCCAGGAGCTGAAATTATATATAATGATACAGTAAAATGTGATGGTGCAAAAAAGGCTTCAGTTAATCCCAAGTGTGTGACAAATAGAAGTACTCAGGTGGTGCTACAGAGCAAATACCCCTTTCAAACGCAAAAAGGCACTTATTGCTTGAAAATTGGTTCCGCTGTGACAGGAAATGATGACTCTGAACAGCAAACACACACTTCTGATTCCTGAAGCACAAAACAGGTAATGAGAAATGGAGCAATGTGACTATTACATACCTCACCTCCTTGTTTCTTTACAGAAGCTTGCAAAATGCCAAATATTTATTTGTCCAGAAACTCGTCTTCCTTATTACTTTACATGAGCCCCAAAGTATTTTCTGCACCAGTTCAGCAGCACTGGTGAGAATGAAAAGGGTAATTGGGTAGAACTGGTAGCAACCAGGAGGAGTGAATTTTACTGCAGAGGAAGATGTTCTGCCATCTGCGGAGGATCTACTGGCGTCATTAACAGACTATGGCACTTTCTCCTTCTCTGTAAAAGAAAAAAAAAAATCTTTCAGAGAAAAGATCATGCATCTCTCTCTTCATGAATCTATTTTTGCTTGTGTAATGTTCTTATAAATGGTGCAAATGTTTTCTTACACTAAAATACATGGAATTTACATCCGTAATGCATAAATGTGTTTATGTACCCACACAATTCTAGACTTCTATTAAAAATGAAAAACAACAATTGCATGGGGGTAAAGAACAATTTGAGAAGTAGACCTTGTCTTATTATTCTTGTGGAATTTTGACAAAAAGGACTGTCCTGAAATCACTGGTATTGCCACATCACCAAAGGATTATGTCCAAACAGGCTACAGTGCCCACACCAGGCATGGTAAGAACAAGTTTTCAAGGCTCTGAATCCGACCTTGACTTCCTTTGAGAGATCCGGGATCAAAGGGTAAATGGAGACTTACTGCTCCTGCAAATTCATGGCACTGTCACTTTAGCACTTTTCACAGAAATTTAGAAGCTGTCATTTAGGTCCTGTTACTTGGAGATACATGCTGATAGCCGTCTCCCTTTTAGCTAAGAGATTGGAATCTTATTTCACTCAGTTAATACTTTCTTCAGGGTGGCACGTCTGTCTGAAGGCAAACAGGTGAATTCTTCAGAGTCATCAGAAGGCAGATAAAGGATCAAGAAAAGAGATGGCATCGACAAGCCCAAGACTAAGAAGGACAGATACCAATTATATATGTTTTTTTAAGTCATAGTTTGTACTGTGCTAGAGAGAAGACTGTGAGTCTAGTTCTTTTATTTTAAAATATGCAAAGAGTGGAAAGTAAATAGAGGGGGCAGGCAGGCATTGATTGCCTGATAGCACTTTCCTGGATTTGGAGATTACCAGGATGTGCCTGTGGTGTCTGATGGGAGAATGCAAGCAGAAAGAAGGCAGCAGAATGACAATCTACAAACAATAGGATTAAAGTGCTCTGTGCAGTTAGGACTATAAAATATTTGAATAATCCTTCCAAAGTTGTAATGGAGAAAGAAGTAATTAGATTTCCTAGAGAATCAGAGTGTCTGGAAATAATATCACTTGCAAAAATGCTATTAAACTTAATGAACACACAGGTTTCTGGGGGTGGGGGGAGAAGGTTAGGTATTTCTTTTTAATTATCTCAAAATACAATTCTAAAAAAAAATAAATACACAGAATGTTGATTTTATTTTGTTGTCAACTGCAAGTATAAGGCTAAACTACACTCACTGCTGAAACCAGTCATTTACACTGAACGAAGGCTTCCAGGCTCTACTGTGCCAGACTGAGCATCCACTGAGAAACAGTCCCCGTTCCAAGCAGAATAGACCAAAAGTGGGAGAGAGGAAGCTCAATAGGTCAGTTACAGGCAAGGAACAGAAACAGAGACTTAATCTTACCTGACTTCTTAGGGTACAGGTGATTGAAATAATATAGGAATCAGAACAGGTTGCAGTGGAATTAAATCTTTTGCTCATTATTAACAAAACTTCCGCTCTTCGCTTGTGAGCTGATTCAATTCATTTATCCAGGAAAACTGACATGGTGGGGGGGGAAAGCTACGTTGCTCCTGAATTGGTTTTGTGAAGGTTTGACAAACCCCAGAGTCAGCGCAAGGGTAAGACAGAAATGCCCAGCCAGCAGCACACAAAGGAAGAGTAACAGAGGAGGAAAAGGCAGACAGGAACAGATGTAACTGTGTCTTTTCACGTCCGGAGAGTTGTTAGGACAACTAAAACATCTCACGTTACTTTAACCTCAGCAAAGAATACATTTCACTATATGCAAGATCAAGAACTAAGAGTTGTTCAGAATTTCTGAGCCATATGTTTTCCCTCAAAATCTTTTTTAGTAAGTACAGAGACAGGAAATAGCCCAGTTTATTGTCATTGTGTTCCTCCTGAAATAAACCTCACCAAATCACTGCCTGCCTAGTTGCTATGCTCCTCTAAATACTGCACTAAAAATACCAGGCTTTGTGGGTTTTTATCTTAATACTTTTTTTTTTTTTTTGTGAATGCTAAATTTATATGCCAGAAGTGCTGCTTTTCCATATACTATGTTTACATACATATATGCTGCTGTTCTCATACACAGCTCTTACCAACATAGTCTTCCATGTACTGGGCAAAGCAGGAAGAGCAGGCAGGCTGCCCCTCTTAAAAGATGATTTGCAGTAGAAACAAGCTTGCCTAATGTCTGCCAGTTTTCTAATTCATGTTCAAGCTCCACAGTACCCTGAGACTTCAAAGGCTTGGTTGTGTACTCGCTATGATTTCAGTCAGTAGAAGTATTTGCTAAAAAGAATTTGTAATTGAGATAGAAAACAAAGACAACTATGGTTTTTTAAAAAAGACACAATGGAGGGAGAAATAGAGTGATCTGCAAACATCGCATTAACTAACATGTCAAACCAAGTGAGACATGGTCCCAAGTTATTCAGTCTGTTCAGACCTAAGCGTCTCCAAGGATGGAGATTTAACCAACCTTCCTACAACCTGTGCATAAGAAGATATGTCTATTGATTTACCAATGACTAGTATTGCCAGGCTTAGCATCGGGATGTTTAAGTAAACAGAAACCACGTCCTGTTCAGGAAGTCCCTGAGCCACAGAAGTCTGACGTTAGGAAGAATACCTGGAAGCAGTATGGAATAGGCTTACCCTGTTCTTACACGCTTCCATGGGCATCTACTGTTGACCACTGCTGTGAGAAAGATACTAGATGCACAGACCGTTCATCTAATCCACCACACTAGGTGGATTATTAAACTATAAGCTAGTTTTCAGCTTATATGCAAACAGTGCTATATATTTGAGTTTTCTGTATTGGAATTCTGTTGTTGATATTTTATGTAATGTTGATATTTATGTAATAATAATAATTTTATGTAATTTTGTTGTTTAGATGTTGTTCTGCTAATAAATTCCATCTAAATGTAAACATTTCTCAGAAAACAACAAATATCATTACTATCTAACAGCCGGGACTGCTCTTTTTAGACACAACTACAAAATGTGATCAAGATAAGAATTTTGCTTACCCTGTGCACAAAAGAGAGATTTCAGGTATATAGAAATTCAAGTATTTGAGTCTTCATTAACATATGCCCATGTGATCCACACCTGAAAGAGTGACTAAATATAGAAGACTACATTTAATTAAGAGCACAGCAGGAACTTTTAAAACAGTTCAGTGATGTTGTTACCATTTTTTGGAAAACAATGCTAGTGATAGGCAACACTAGAAAAAAATTATGCCTGGTTCTTGCTCATTTCCTAGAATACAGAATTAGATTTATTAATACTATTAAATAAATTTATCTAGAGTTGCATTTATAACTATTCTCTATTCGACATTGGAGAATACCTTTCCACATTTTCTCCTTATCCAACATATTAAAAATGCAAATTACTTCCTGATGAATACAGAAGTTTTTAAAACAGTATGTATTTGATAGCAGACCAAATTAGCCAATAAATCCATTTCAATTTTTATATTCAAAGAGGGAAAGGATGTTATTCTGTTCCTGCCATAAAAGGCACATTATTTGTTCATATAAACACGCATGCAAACTTAATTCAGACATAATATACTAAACTGAAAAAAGCAATGCCTTTTGATAAAATTAAATGTTTTCACTCGGAACTTTATAATAAACACTATACTAATGCCTATACATGTTCTAAAAATAATACCACTTTAAAAAAAAAAAAAGTATGTGACTCTACAGAGAGAGAGGAAATAACTGAAGTGCCATTTCTCCTTGGTTCAAAGAAGGCTGCTTGCCAACAAAAGAAAATTCAGTCACATAAAATAACTGAATTTCTTATTTACACGTATGCAAGAAACCGATAAATTTAAAAGAAAGGCTGCTATTCTTCAAGAAGCAGGTCCATGGCTCCTCAGTGTACGATGTACAGCAAGAAGCACAGGCTCTGACCAGATTGGTTCTAGACCAGGTGGTGGCACACACAAGCTGTGCCATCCCTTCCGTTCCCCGATTCCCCCGCCCTGTGGTGGGGATCTAACAGGCAGACTCTTATTTTCTGACTTCCTCAAGGAGCTCCACCATGATAAAAATACCTGTTCATACTGAAGGACCATCTCAGCCCAGTACACCAGTAAAATACAACAGTGGTTCCCAACCAGCAGATTGTATGTAACACCAGAAATTGTTACAGGAAGTACATTTACTTTCTGCTGTGTAACACTGCTTCACAAGCTGCCTGTCATTCACTAGAACAGTGCTGAAGCAAAACAAATGTAAGAAAACATAATCTTACATACTGACAAAAAGAAACTGGGAAAGAAATAATTACTTCAATTTCCTCTAATATAAACAAACACGCCTGATGCTTTATTTTTGCTTTCCATTTTCTGTTATTTTTAGATTGCCGTATTATCATGACACACTGTCAAAATAAGATTAACAAAACAAACAAAACCACCTAACCGCAAAACAAAAAACCTGAAAAACCCATCAAGACTAATATCTTAGACTAAGCATAGAGCAAGCATTATGAAAGTTCCAAATGAAAAATTTCATATGCAAGACTTTTTGTTTTTATATCAAAATCATGTTGCAGGAAAGACACAAATTATCTCATCTTTCAAAACATTTTGCTAAGACCAATATAACCATTCATTACTGCACAATGATTACGATGACACCAAGCCAACAAGTTATAATTCATATGACATTCATAATGGCCCAATCCAGTTAAACAAGTATTAAACAAAATGACTGATTGAAATAATATTTTGGCAAAACCAAGATGACATATAAACAGAATGATTAATTATTAGACTGCTAGTGAACTATAATTTGAATGAATCATTTTTATATTTCAAATTATTGATGAGTCAGAGGAAGAGCTGTATACCAAGACTGCTCAAAATACTTTGTCAATTTGTACAAATGACCACAAGCCAAATCAAACACAAAAACAAG
This sequence comes from Limnodromus scolopaceus, assembly GCA_028565335.1. Lineage (NCBI taxonomy): Eukaryota > Metazoa > Chordata > Aves > Charadriiformes > Scolopacidae > Limnodromus > Limnodromus scolopaceus. Next base: position 18,171,173 of record JAOXNO010000063.1, read on the forward strand.
GAAAAGGAGAAGTTCTATAAATAGAACCTTACTTTATAATTTTAAAGTGTACTCAAAAAGAAAAGTGTTTGGTTTCAAATTTTCCTGTCTCTGAAACAAACCAGAAATCGAGCCAGTTGTTACATGCCAATGCATTTTAGGGTCACAAAAATACCACAAGGAGAAAACAAGGGCTACGATGATTTTGCTGAAGAAAGAGATGACAGACAATGGAACGGATCACACCATTAAGTCAGACAAAACACAGCATGAAATGCCAATAGAAAGACAGCAGTCAAAACAGAAAAGGAAAACATTAAAGATAAAAAATTTAATTTCATTATGGTGAAATTAGTGTAACTTATCACCTTAGCTAAACATTACAGATTTAATCAAATAAAAATATTAGACTACGACATTTTAAAAATTTTTCTTAAATTTTTCAGTGAATATATAGCACATGCTCCTAAACACTTCAAAGTCTAGTCCAGTTACCACTGGCAAAGGAAGAAGAAATTCTCTTGTAAATACATTATAGTATAACAATTTTTTTTCCCTCAAGAACAGAGTTAAAGATCTTCTCTAAGCAGAGCCAAAGGAAATAGTTTGGTGGTGCAGCAGCATATGCTCACTTGGAGGACAGAGGAACTTTTTGTTAAAAAGTTAAATCCATTTCTACAGAGGCCTGCCAAAAAAAAACAAACACCCAAACAACAACAAAAAGCCCTAGCACCAGAACTGTGGATGAACACAGCACCTTCATCTGAGCCCAAATAACTACTTTTGTATTATGTGAATTAGCTCAACAATAACAACAAAATTAAAACAGGAACTTACTTGACTATCATTTTAGATAATTTCTTATAAATACTGGTCAGCTAAAACTTTTCACCCACCAGGTATATGCTGTCTGCTTAAAAATACACTACAGTATCTGTATCTAATTTTTCGTAAGGATGATTTTAATGGGCCCTTTGAAATGAGACAAAGCTTGCTTTACTGTTAGGCAAAAGACTGAAAAATGACTAGCATAAAAACAAGTTCCATAAATTACATAAACCAACTGCAAATAAGGAAAACTACATCCACAGCCATACCTATCTAATATTAAATCAAGTAGCTCTAAAGATTTTTATCCTGAACAAATCAGAACAATAGAATTTTGACTATACTAGTTTACACAGCAAAATAAATTACCACTGTTCTACTGCATTGAAAGTCTAGATGTAATAAAAAAGTAGCTAATTAACCCATTTATCACAAATACCAAACAGGCCAATGGTTTTTGTAATTATCAAGACAATTCAATTTTTGCTTTAGTGTGCAGGCTTGTTTGCCCAACTCAATTGGAGATCATCAAAATTACTTACAATACACTGTCTACCAAAGCATGACAAAATTAGTCTGCTACAACCAATTAATTGAACTTAATAAAGCTTTTAAACTATTTTTGTTTATTACCATTCCTTTGGGGTTAATGATGTAGTCCTTTTTGGCTAGGAGGAATAATTAATATTTTTTTAAAAGAAAATTAGATTTTTAGTGTGTTAAGATAGACCAACAACTCTCCCTAATGGGTAAATAGTAAATTATTCTTCAAACCCAATACTTAGAACATTAATTTATTTCTCTAATAAAACCTTCTGCCTACATACAGTTGTGTGTATATATACAGACAGCTTATAGGCAAGATCACATATTATTAAGGATGATTGCCGAATTACTTCTCAACAAATATGTGCTAATTAAAATGAATATTCATAAATAAATCCCTGTTCTCTTTTTTAATAGAGAGCAATCTGACCATCATTCTGTGAATATAGCTCTATAAAGTTTCATGCCACACTACTTTATTGCAGTTGATTAGCCATAGTCAAAAATAGCTGATAAGTTAATTGCTTTAATAACAATGTCAATGCAATTAACATTCAGATATTCTAATGAAGTCATGCCATGTTCATCCAAATGAATTAATGCTTAGAAAGTCTAATGAAATTGCTCATCTCTTTTCTACTTTCTTAATATAAAAACCAATGTATTTACTGCTTTAAAAACTTTTTAATTGTTCACTAATGTCAGAAAAAAACCTATTCTCTCGACCTTAGTATATACATTTCCACCTGAAAAACTAGTATTATAACTTTAGAATGAATAAGGTAGCTGTAAACATTAAGGAGCTAAGCATGACAGCTTGACAGCAGGAAGAAGGATGTCAAAACTATATTGATTTAACTATGACAATCATGCTGGATGCAGCAACCACTGAAATACGCTAATTGTCTTTACTTCTTTTCTACAGTGGCTGTTCCTGAACAGTATTATGTGACCTACGCTCAGAGCACTCATTCAGCGCACACTACAGAATTACCTTGCATATAGACATGTGCCCTATAGCCAGGCACATAGGCTATAGCCTGGCTATAGCCAGGTAGACACGGATAATTCTCCAGCCAAAAAAATTCCCCTGAGTTCATGCAGCCAGAGCTGGCCCTGCCTGCAGCGTTACGAGGCTGGGGCAGGCACACAGCATGGAGGCATGTGCTTACAAACCTCCGAGAGAAAGCTGAGCTGAAGCTTTCACCGCATTTCCAATATGAAGAAAATTTGGTTTTTAAAGTGGCTTTGAGACTATACTAATACACAGGATAGATGTAAGTTGTACTACATTTCGAACCTGTGACATCCTTCCAAGCAGTGGCTGATAAACGGACCAAATATCAACCAAAGCTTTCCCTTGAGAGTGTTCTTTTTGTTCTTCGCTTCGACAAAATGGTTAGATTTACCTTGCTGTGCAAGGCAGTTTTACAGACTCCAGTCCAACCTTTGATTCACTGTACTGAAGAAGCCAACAGGATGGCACAGGGAGGCTGAGTGTTCCTTAAAAGACGGTGTTATCGATACAAGAACTGTACCGTAAAGTTCTGTTGAAATTAAGAGCAGAATTATGGCCTAATTTTCTGTTCGTACATAAGCTTGGGGATCTTGAATCCCATGATTGTGACTTTTTTTTTGGTTCAGAATATTGACACTAAGTAGTTGATAAAGAGCATTGCAAATCCTCTTTTATAGTGTTCAGATCTACCCCGTTCTCCTTCAAGAATTCCTATTGGCTCAGTTTAGTGAAATGATACAAGTGATAACTGACATCAGAAAAAAAAAAACCTATACTGATTCAATTATCACTCTAGACAAAACTAAGCATTTAATTTAACTTGACTAACCACTATGCAACTTCCAACTCTCAGCTACAGCCACCTCCACATTAACCTCTTTGCGCAGGTTATGCATCCGATGCCAACACACCCCGCTCAGGCCAGAGGTATGCTGGGCTCAGTGGTATCAATATGACAGATCAGCCCATAGTTATGAGTGGAAAAAAGACATTTCACCTTTTTATTACATTCAGTGGACATCCTTTCATCTGTGTATCAGGATCAACACCAGGTTAGAAATGTTGTGGATTATCTGAAAGCTATCTTAATAGCTACTGCTCATTTTTGAGGTACTCTAAAGTAACACCATGACTTCCATCATTTCTATGAACTATAACTACAGATTTTAGGTCCCTTACGTCATGCTCTAAAGACAGGAAAAAGGAAATCGCTCTGCCCAAACACAGAATGAGGACAAACACTATTTGAAAACAATATTAACAGATGGCCTCTTCCCCAAAAACTATCAAGCACATCTCTTACACTGCAATCTCAGAAGGACAGACAGATATCACAACTTCATGAATGGTTTTGGTTAAAAAAAACCCAGGTCTTTCCCTAGAAAAGAACTCGCTGCCGCTGCCCACTATGAAGAATCTTTAAAGTGTTATTTCTGTAGTGGGTAATTCTCTCATGCATCAAAACTAATAAGTAGAAAATACTGTATTTAAAATATTCTCAAATAAAAGTTAGTAACATATAGTTCACTTCTTTGTTAGCAAACCTTGAAAGCTTATCACCTTGCTTAAGAGAATTGAGTCCTCAAAACCAAGAACTTTCGTGTTAATATTCAACTAATGCTCCAATGTTTCTTGTGTTGCATAAAATCATTGGCAAGCACGCTTCAGAGTGCACTCAGCCTGCCTATGAGAACTGACAGGTATGTATTTTAGATAGAAAATTAACATTTCATTGCAGGGGGGTGAGTGGGGAGGGAGAGGGTGTGACTAAAACGCATCAAAATATAACAACACACTAGAGGAATGATTTACATTAATTCACAGTGCCAGCCCTGGATAGGGAAAAATAAGAACAACATGATGAATAAAAATTCAGCTGACTCTAGTGCAGTTGAGTCTCATTTACTGACAGACACTAGAGAAAGCATACAAGAAACCAATTCTCATCACCATTATATTAGGGCCAAGTCAAACAGGGTTTGTTGATTGTAACCTAGTCCACAGCATTTTTTGTTCATCCAGTAACAAACCTGCAGAGCTTGGCAAGGGTGACCGACACAAAATAACATTCATCACCTGAAGCCAGGCAGCTATTGTAGTTGCAGTACATTGTAAATTTCCAATTATTTTTTTTTAATATCATATGATCACATGCTGTTACGTAATTTTAGTGACATTGTACAGAATAAATATATAGTTATTTACAGTTGTATAGCTGTTTTTCTGCAGTCCTTACACAGCAATTCTATTTTTTCTGTTCAGAAGCCACTGTTCAGTCTACATATTAGGAGCTGACTTGCAGTATATACTGAATGAGCCTCCTCTTCACATTAACTTTCCATTCAGACTGGCTTCCAACATACAAATCCAGTATTGACTATTTTTCAGATTCACACAGAGATGTAGCCCTTCCAGCTCTAATCCACAGTGTCCTGGCACCTCCTGAAAACCAGATGAGTCAAAGAACTTCCATAAAATAAGAAAAAACAGAATTGAGTTATTCCTGCTAGAGAAAATTTGACCATTTAAGGCTTCTATCTCCAACTCAGTTTGTAACTTAAAATATAACTTCCTTGTAATTTTATAGCAGAAATATATTGTTAAGATAACTTACAAACTGCTTCATTTGTATACTATCACATGTTATAGTTTATTGCTTGAAATATTGATTCTTATTTAGAAGATTTTTCTTCTACAATAAATCCCACCTGGGATAACAGTTATCAGCTACTATCTGTTATCCTCAGTAAAACAATTCTATTCTTTTCTACCAACTTCTCCAAATGTTATATTATGGGCTATTCCTTATCACTGAAATAACCCAAAACAATGCATCACACCATGATTCATCAAGGAGAGAGTAATAAACAGACCACATTTAAGGGAAAACAGTTTTTAGAAAACAGATTTAAAGAATGGAAGTTAAATGTGCCAAGAAATGCTGATTTTAAAACTAAATACTTCTTCATTCAAATGAGGGAAGAGCAATTTCTAGGAAGAAATTGTTTCTCAATTATCTTACCCATACAATTTAACTACAGAAGAAGACTTCATATTCTTATTTTTCAAACATTTGACAAATGAGTCCACACTTGTCATGGCAGAAAATATCATGGCAGTTATAGGAAATAGTTTTCCAGTGAAGAAGCATTTCACAAGTAAAACACTGAACTGTGTTTCTACTGGTTTTGCTTTATAGCTTCCCAAATTCTTCCTCAATCAGTCATAACAGCTTAGCTTGATTAAACTTCATGTTATCTGTAGGAAGTTGGCATCGCTATTATATCAATGTATTCTGGCAGAGCCCTGGTCAAACAGAATGACTTGAAAGAATCCCCAGTAATTGACTACAGCCCTGCTGTCTCAGCACAGATTCTTTCCATTAACCTTCCTTCACACACTGGACTCAAAATTTAAATGTCATGAAAAAGTCCAGAATCTGCTTGCTTTTCTTTCCCCCCACATAAGGAGGAGTGAAGTGGAGGAGGATTCTATTTGCTGCAATTCCAGACATTTGAAAATTAAGCTTGTCCTTGAAAAACCCACCTGTTATTAAACTTTATGGACACAGCTAACACTTAAGGCATATTGACATATTTTCCATAAGATTCTTCACCTATATTTAACCATTCTCTGGGTGGAAAAGTCCAGGTGATTTGCAATGGTCAAGAAATGAAATCGCCCCAGTTCACAGATTTTTATTTACATTGTGAAAGTTAGAAAAGAATATCTAGACAGCTTGAAATCATTGTTTAACAGACTAAGGGTTGCTGGTTCCTCTTTTCCAAAGTTTCTCATGCATATAGTACTCTACATCAGTAACAGAAACTGTGAGCACAAAGGTAGCAATTATCTCTTCAGCACTGTAACGGGCACATTAAAAAGTGTGATTCATGACCTCCCGTGCAGAAGAGCGCACATGTCACCACTTCTGTTGTTCAGGTTTTGGGGAACGGTAAGAGAACAATTCCCACAGAAGTGGAAAAATAATGTGCCTTTTTTTTTCCCCTAAACTAGAAAGCAAGATCTTTCATAAAGCTGGGCAGATAGAGAGTTTCTGCTAGTGTTGGACGCAGCTGTTATGATAATAGGGCACATATAACTCTCTACCTTTGTCACATTACGGGCAGCCCAACCTCCAAAAGGCAATGCTAACAAAGGAGCTCCTGCCATATTAACTCCATAATGAATATATCCCACATTTCTCTATACTGCAGCAGGGTAAGATTTAATGCCTACAATAAAAATTTTAAATGCAGACTTGCACAGTTATGATGGAGATGATGACCAGCAGACCATGACCAGACACCTTTAGAGCTTCTACTGTAACCCATTACATTACCACAACATCTATAGGCATAAAAATAGTTCTTAATGTTGGAAATTAAGCTGCTTATTCATATCACATTCTCTGCTTTGCTTTAAACACCATCTGTCAGTTCTTGGATCAGGGTGGAAACTGTCTGCCTGCCTTGGTATACTTGAAGGGCCTGCATCTTCAGAGACAAGCTTAAGAGCCTAACCATAAAAACTCTGATACTCAGAACAATAAAAATCAATCTTATTTTTTAAGTATGGCAGAAGAAATCTAACTCTAGACCTCTGAATATTTGAGATAAATAATCCAGACAATTTCAATGATCACACTTTAACAAGAAAACTATGAGTACAAATTACTTGGGGGATTTATTTTGCGACATACTCATCAAAATTTTTGCAAAGTTTAAGAAAAGTCTCTGTGCGAGTGAGTTACTGGCTCATACTAAGCATAATGAGATATAATTTAAATAATTTGTTTCTTCCATTACAATGGTGTGTATCAACAAGACACACTATAGGTACAAGTAAACGTTAAATTCTCAATCAATAATGGGCTCTTATTTTATTGCCTTTCATTAGATATAAACAATCACCTCAGTTATTATAAAGTAAGAGATTACTGAGGCTTAAACCCAAAGCAACTTCAATTATCCCTTTATTTCAGGCATTTGAAGTGCTTAGTTATTCTTTCAGATTCTATTAAGACATTATTGCTACTTTATTGCCAGTAAAACAGTATGTTTTCAAGTCTTTATAATAAGATGCCAAAGGGACATCTGTATGTGGAACAAGCTGTTCAGTGTTTCCCCAAGAGATTTGTCAGTTATGTTGAGTTCAACAAAAATCATACATCTCTATATAGAAATGTTTGTGCCAGTACATAAACTACACTGTACCGTATTCACATTTCATATTTATAAATATTCATCTGGGAAATTTCCATGCAAATGTCATTAACAGTGGTCTGTCTTCTGTAAATAAGCTTTTAAAGTACAAATCACATTTGTAGGGTTATTATAGCTTCTAAAAGCAAAGACATGTCAAGGATTCTTTACTTCTTAAAGGCAAACCCACATTCAAATGACTTAATATATTGGTTAAAACCTTGCTACTAGGTGCACCTGCTTCAGGCTTTGATGGAGTCCCATCACACAATCATTTTCCTAACCCACTTCTTTTCTGCTAGCCCAGTAACTGTTTCTCCAAAATGCTTCAGGACAATGGCAAGGAATAATGAATGTGACCAGTGTGTCCACCCTCAAATGATTTATGCAGTGCTTTTGGGGTTTCTGTTCTGTAAGCTAGACTCCAAGGATTAAGAGCAAACTTCATTTTTAATGAAGACAGACAGATAACAGAGATATGTTCTTGGGTACTGTAGAGATTCCAAGTCTCTTCTGCATATTTAGGGATATGGAGTGTGACATGGACCACAGGTCCATGAGGTATATAAAGAAATTGAAATAGAATTATTGCTTTCTATACATTGATGCTAATTTTAATGGAATTTTAAAGTTAGCCTTTTAAGAAAGTTAAATTTCCACATGGACTATGTGGTTCTTTGTTTATACTCAAACATTCATTCCACTAACCAAACCTCTCTTCTTGAAAATATGAGGTTTTGCTATTATTTCCACAAATTGGTTCATGCCCTGCCACAATGAAACAATTATTGATTCATCTCACATTTCTGACTGACACTGCTGTTTTATTTCTTGATGTGTGAAATCGGTACCATGATCAACCAAGTCTGGTGCTGCACTCCCAGGCCCTTTTTCCCTTTCCCTGCTCTCCTTTGATTTTTTTCTGGGGTTCCCCCTACCCTTTTTTGAGCACCGTGCCACAGATAGAGCTACAACAACTTAATGTTTCAATGAGGAAGAAACACTGAGTTTTTATATTCTTGCTTCATGTATCTGACATTACAGATTATTTTGCTTGGTGTGCTCCCAAAAAGTTGAATAAATATGAACACAACAGCAATCCTGCCCCCCTCCCCCCC
>JAOXNO010000063.1:18179870-18203049 GCA_028565335.1 Limnodromus scolopaceus
GGAATATTTATCTTGTGAGGTTTTTTTATCCTTGCATGCCTATGAAATAGCGACTTTCTAAAAGAACTTCCAGTAGGTAATGTATATTACAGAAGCCTTGCTGATGGCCTAACACTATAAATTTGATGAATGTCACCATTTGCTTTCTATGTACTCAAAGAAACTCTAATAAACTAACCTTGGGGGAAAAAATTCAGGGAAAAGTGAAGATAAATAGTATTTCAACATGGAAAAAGTACTAAAGAGTCATAGCATAGTACTACAATCCTCCCTTTCAAATGAATCTGGACAAGTGTAACGGAAAAATACTTCCTATTTATTCTATCTCAGAGATTTGTAAAAGTTTTCTCATGATCAGCAAACTAAAGCATTTCAGGAGACGAAAGGCCACCATATGTCAGAGAAATACCTCTTGATGGTTATAATGGAATGAGTTTTCCCTGCTTTCTGGTGAAAAAAAAAAAAATCTATCAAGTTGCCTCCAATAGGAATTAATAAAACACTGGGGATTTCCTATTTTAAAAAGGCTGTGAGTTTCCTAAAAATATGGCCTGGGAAAAACAGAAAAAACCCCAAAGACAAAACCATGTCTTTAAATTCAAAACAGTGAGCCAGATTTAAAATGTAAGCACAAGGAACAAATTCATCAGTTTACTACTACTTGATGTTTAGCGTTTATCTTGGTTGAATGCATTTAATGTTGACATTAGCTAGAAACCCAGAGCAGTAACCAGACTATTTTAGCTGATGAGCTGAGAGAAACCAAAAATAGTGGCATATTCACAGCTGTTTACTTTAGTGGAGAATAAACAAGCTCTCTTTAGACAATATGGCAGCCACATTTCTTATCCAAGAATTTTGGTCCCAGCAATACTTTGGTTGTACCTTATCCTTCCCATACATCCAGAAGCAGTGGGAACCACACATTTCTAAGGATTATGCATGTTCTACTTACTTGCAGGCTGGCTTTCGTTGTTGCTGTTGGTTTTATTTACATAATTAATTAATTACCAAATGAGTTCTAACACAATAATAAACACTTGTTAACTCCAAATACTTGCCAAAAAAAAAATCAAGAATTTGAATCATGCAAGCTATGGCTTACTATATAGTCACTGTTCCTAGAAAAAGTGAAATGTCTACCATTATATACATGTCATATAATCACTTTGATTATAATTGGGAAATAAAAGTACTGTGGCTCTTTTGTCTAATTACTTGAGTAATTGCCTATAAGATAGCATAATGATTCAGTGCCTGCTTATCTATGTTTCCATAACAAAATCATCTGTGCTGACATACAGCAAACTTTGTGAATTATGAACATCTGTCCTCACATACGCACACAAAAAGTGATGTAACATTACCATTGCATGCTCTGCCAGTGGAAAAAATGAAAACTTAACAGGTTAAGAGAACAGCACAACATGCTGTCGTGTTTCAATAGTAGTAATTCTGGCAAAGATTACTTTTGAATACTTTAAAGTACTTGACTGGCTGTGCCAGTTCTGTCTCTCTCCTACTTCTTTCTGACTTTAATTGTTACTTAAAGATATACATATTTATAGTCAGGATTTTCAAGAATAGCTAAGAAATGACACTAAATATGAAAACTTCAAATGAATCTCATTTTCAGAGAGGGGATGCTAACAAATTTCTAACACCCAAAATACATATAATAAAAGACAATAGTGAAGCATAAAATATTTTGCACAGCCCGATGAAGTTTTCCAAAACTTTCATCATGCATCATAGCACCAAGATGCAAGAGAACTTCACTAATCAAAGGAGTTCACTTAAAAATCCCTCATTTCTAGGCAAAATTTACAGAGCTATACTTATATGAGCACTTTTCTATTTATTAGCTTAACTATTATGTTAAACAAGATCAGACAATTGCCTCAGCGAGTTGGCCCCTGACCGACCATGCTGCTCATAGGTTAGAACACCCCTTCAGGCACTTCACACTGACCTCCTGAACCTTCACAGTTTAGTCTCCCAAGTCCCAGATGAATTCTCCGACCACCAAACCAGTGGCTATTGAATGACTGGTCTGTAGAAGCCATTACATGTAAATTTCACACTAGTTAAATATTAGTTCAGAAAAACTAACTGATTTTCTCCCTGGCTCAAGACATACACAGTAAATAGAAAGGGCTGCAATAATCCATTTACTGGAACTGAGGAAAACCAGTATGGCAAAATGTGGGGAATGAGGAAACTGGAAACGCATTACTCTGTGAGAGTTCGGCAGATATTCTTGCATTAGTAGGAAGAAAGCCGTGGGAACAGTAAGACAATGCAGTGTGAAATCTAGCAAAGCAATGTGGAATGTACCAAAGCAGATAACAATGTCTTTATATGGTAATGTGTGTGTGTGTAGCAAGGCAGTGCGAAAAACAGATAGCAAGGTAGAAAAGCAGATAGTAATGATGGGTTAGCCCAGGCACGTGGACACTTACATGTAGCCAATTGTATTGCTCACAATGGCGTGTAGACATTCACCCACAACCTGTGTAGAGAGCACTGCGCGTGATCAAAAATAGGAATTATATATGTTGCAAAAATGAAACATTAAGGGTCTTCGCTTCACCACTTGGCGGAGTCCGTGCCTTTGTTGCTGCAGCAAAACTTGCTAAATTCTTTACCACTTCATACAAAACAGCATGATCTTGTTCATACTGCCTATTGTAGTCCTGTTACAGGAGAAAAGACAAAGACACTGGGAAAACTTTGTGTAACAACTGCACACGCATTTTTCTCTCCTAATTATATCATTTGGATTATTAGACTTTAAAAACATTATTTTAACCAGCAACAAGAACTCAACTTTGTATATATATAGAACGTTCCACATTCCCCATGAAATATTACAGTTAAGACCACAGGAACCGCCCCTTGACAGTGGTTTTGCTCAATCCATCCTTGAGCATTTTCTCTGAGAGCCCATGCAGGCAAAGGCACGCTGTGCCCAGCAGTCTGCTGACCGGTAATCAGTGGAGCTGGTCATGGGGCACCTTGAAGCCCTACCTCAACTTGTCCAGCTTATGAACGGTGATGCATTAATTTTGCCTTGAAATGAGCTTTTCTAATGGAACATTTATGGAAAATGTGTTCCATGTGTTCCCTAAATTACTGAGGGTGGTTTTTTTTGTTTGTTAGAATTGAAACCTCAGCTTTAAAGAACTGTTTCTGCAAAGAAACCATTTAGAAGAGAAATGCATAAACAGTGTCTTGCAGCAAAAAGTGTCAAGACTAAAAACTTAGTAATTATGCAACTCATCCTTCTCATCTAAAACCTGAGATAGGTTGTAATATCTTGACACAGTTTAATAGCCTTGTATGGTTCAAAGTCTCCAAAACTATATTACACCAATAAAAGTGCACAGCATAAAATTGCTTTATAAGGTCAGACACTGATTTTTGCCCTAATGTGATAAAAACTGTTACTGTACATGTGTAACGAAATATTTTCAAATATGGGAAGATTGATACAAAATAACAGTTGTATTTTAGTGCTGCTCTCAAAGAATATTGCATTGATGATTCTGTAAGCAATACCTGATCGTGGAAACTAGAATGGTTCATTCCCAGAAGAGTTATAGTTATTAAGGCGTGGTCTATGAAGGCATGGCCTGGATCTTCCACTGAGATCCAGAGATCAGTCCTAGAAACTCATCTTACACTGGACTTAAACCTACATCAGGGCAGTAGTGTCAGTTACTGTTACATGCCAGTTACATGGCTGGCAACAACAGAGCTACGCTGAGGGTACAGTGCATAACTACAATGAAAATCTCAGTTCTGCACTCATAGAGGTTACAAATAACAAAACATGACTTAGACAAATCTCTGCTCCTGTTTACCAATAGTTCATATTGTCTCCCACCTGTCTGCAAATAACTCTATAGGCTTAGTTCATTAAGATGAGTTGTGAGATACTATTGATGAGAATTTCTACAGCTGTGTGCATTTCCCTAGCTGTTGCAACTTCTTAGTTAAATATGATCTACTGTGAAATGAGGATACTTCCTAGTTTCCCATAACATTTCTAAAATTTAAGACCAGATTTCCCTTTACAACAACAATGAAATACATGAGAAATTTTTACAATTCCTGGCTATTACTGTAGAGAAAACCATGGGGGAACAACAAAGACAATGTATTAAACACATCACTGAAACTACAATTACATACGATTACAGCAGCCCAAGTTGCACAAAGTGCAAAAAAGTGCCCGAGTTTAAAAACCCAAATGCACAACAAAACAGAGAATAAAGGTTTCAAATTGCTTGCCTCATGAGAAGATTAATCTATTTTAATGACATAAGAATTAAACAATTATTTTAATAATGAAGCATCACCTCTGGCATGGATAAAAGTGACAACACAAAACATTTAGTCTTCATTTTTGCAGTAAACTGATGTATAAGTGATACACCACCCTAATGAGTTGTAAACATAACAGCAGATAGTAAGTTAATAGTAGCTAATAACATTTTAAGTGATACAATTAAAATAAAAATGCAAGGAAAAATATCTTGCACTGATGTGCACGTATTCTGTCACAAATGATTTTGATAGATAAGTAAATATATGGAGCCATCAACCAGTTTGCATAGGTTCAGGAAAATAAAGAAAAATATGTCTATTTAAGCAATTCAGTCATATTTTATTTCCCAAAGAAATCACCAAGCATAATACCTAGAGAGAAATATATAAAAAAATACTAAGACTCTGTATGCTTAATTTCTTGCTTGTGAAATTGTAACACCTCATCTATCTGTGGTATATTTGTGCCTAATTAAGATTACGCACCTGTGTAAAGTTAGGCACTTGCTGAAATTAAGGCTATAAATTCTTCAGCACAGAAGAGTTTGCATACAACACACTGGCAATCTTTGACATCCAAAAATAACAAAAAGGCCCCATCAACCTCTAGGAATGAATTTTATCAGATCATATAATCTCTCTTTGTTTCTGTGTAATTCTTGGATGACTTGGTCTAGATTTCTCACAGCAACAGGTAGTGGTGATTATCAACAGAAACAGAATCTAACCTTGGCAAGCAATACTATAAGTGGAAGAAATGTTGGCCTCTTTGAGAGTTCCATGTCTCACTTCCCATTCTAGGGTATTCCTACAACAAATGGATGTTAGGTAAAGAGCTAGATATCCGAAAGGACACAGAATTTCAGTGTCCATGTTTGGAGGCATGTGTCAGTCACCAAGTCTACAGTGATGATGACCACTCCAAAGTTCAAAAGATCAGAGTCACACTTTAATAACTTCAAAATTCCTGTTTCACTCAACAGGACTGCAGATGTTTGGCCTGTTCCTCACATCTCAGAAGCCAATCATAGGCTGCTGTAACTGTCACAACCAGAAAAATCTTTTAAATATCTTGAGATTACCTGGTGCTGCTCTGTTATAATCTTTGTCATCCTTGATTCTGTTTAAATTGTTTGAAAGCAAGATATTTTCATTAATTTCTTCACTAGAATATACATATGCTAACTAACTACTTTGAATCAACACAAAGCTGAATAAAGCAGATGGCAATAAAGCTATTAAGTTAAGAAATTATATTAATATAAACTTATATTCCACTAGTAATTTCAAGGCTATAGTCCTATCAAGTCTCCTAAACTATAATGTTACTGCAATTCATCTAATATTAACAGTTAGACACTGCTACAGTTCACGCTTAATTAATTCCTCACAATTTTTGCTTAGTTGCCCTAAAGAACAGATCTAAAGAATATTCCTAGAAGACAAAATTATTGTAATTCAAGAATTCACATGAGAGTGTTGTAACTGTTATACAGACCAATTACAACAAAGAAAAAAAAAGTTATATTGAATGTCATATTGTAGCATGAAAAATTAGCTTTCGAAAATTTTAATGTAATAAATTAAGATTTTTCTAAAGAGATAACATAACCCTTAATATCCAAGTGTTCATAGTGCATAACCAAAGTTACCTTCTGTAATTGCATTTTGACTATATATTTGCCACACTGATAATGCAAAAGGAGTGTTTTGCACTCTTCAGAATGTTATTTTTAGGGTAATATGCTGAAATGGCATCCATTCTTCCCAAATCCGGTTGCAATTCAGAAAGCAGAAAACTGGAGGGCAGTGTCAGAAAGGAGAGAATGACTTACCATCTTCAGTTTGGCTGCCCTCACGCTCCAAAGCAAGGACACCAGACATCGCTGTAGCTGGCCTTTATCTCAATTTATTATCAGAGGCAATTGTTCCAATTCAACTGTGGACTCCTAAAGGCCTCTCTGTAACTTCATTACTTGCATATAAAATAAAATGCAAGTTCATTAAGTTACTTTCCCCTACGTATTTTTCTCATGTGAAGAGAACTAAACCTCCACTGGCATTACAGATATCTGAATTCTTACGATTACAAAAAACCCCAAAACTCTTTTATTTTACTTTATGTTCAGTGAATGTATTTTCTCATTTAATGGCAAAAGATGTCAAGTAACACTTGAAAAGATCATGGCAGAAAAATCCACGTCAAGATACTACCTAAACAAAACATCTAGCTCAGGATCTTTGAATTGAAAGTAATTACAGGTTAGAAGAATATTTGAAGGAAGATTTGCATATGCTTTGCCCTCTTTCCTTCTCTTCCATTCATGAAAGGCCACAGCTAAGACAGGGCACTAGCTAGCCAGACCTTTGTTCTCAGCCATTACAACTATTCCTATATTCTAGACTTTTCTTTGTTGAAATCAAAAGGCAAATAAGAGACTTAGATTAGAAACGGCCAGACCTTGAACTCCAGCTGCCAACACACCCAAGCAGACTACATGAATCTGGAGCAGTAATTTCCTGCTCAAACAAGCTACAGCCTGGAGGACTCCCAAGGACATCACAAATCACAGGATTAGTGGTTGTAAGGGACCCTGAAAATCATCTAGTACAACCTACAGTTCAGAAATGGGCTAAAGTCACAACCTAGCTCTAAGTAAAACATCCTGCAACTTATTTCTGTAAAGCCATCATATCAGATGCAATCGAATATCTCATAGATACGAAATTACATAAGGTCATCTTTGAAAATGAGTATGAATTGATAGATATGATGGGTACTGTACAGGAAATAGCTATTGTACTACATGAAAAACATGATAGGAAATGAAAATTTGAAACAGATAAAACCTAAACATTTTTGTTAAAGGGAATCAAAGCAACTTAAGCATTAAATTGCTCTCATTGTTTCAATGCTGATTTTCCTAGCAAAAGAAATAGCTTTATTCAAAGCAAATCTTAGGAAAACTGTTTCAATGTGATGATTGTGCTGCTGAAGTAAAAGAATAAAATGATTGTTGCAATGGACCGGTGGTGAAAGTAAGAGATATAAAGAATAATTTGTTTCTTGTAAAATTTTTGTCTTTAAAATTCAGGTGTAATGGGAACCTTGGGACACTTTTAAAACAGTAGTACACAAAGCTCCGATTGACAGAATGGGAAATACTGTGATCATATGGGCCAAATGATTATCAGATGTGTATCTGAATGGCCAGAAGGAAATCCAATGGTTGAGAAGCAAACCCAAGTTCTCAGATTCAGTAAACTCATAATGACACCTGCAGCACAGGTAGACTAATTTCTTGTAGCATGAACCTAAATAAACATCCTCATATGCTTTTCTCCGAGGAAAAAAAAACCAAAAAGAAAGAACAGGTCAACGTCAGTCTTCCTGTCTCAGAGAACCCATTATGAGTTTATGTACGTGAGTTTTAGAAGTATGTGTTTGAGAACACTGAGCAATCTACGGCACACAAAGTTATCAAAATGTATAAAAGTTTGCAGAAAAAAGAGATATCGTTATTATAACATCATTCAGCTGTTACATTATTTGATGCAATTTCCTTTTCCTATCCTTCCTAATTTACTAAGAACTGAACTCTCTTCAACTGGAAAAGATTTTCTGTTAAGTTACAGGTCCTATTTTTCTATCTCGTATTTTCAAAGTAAGAAGTATCCACTGAGTAATTACACACATACTCCATTTGTGAAACACTGACAATGCAGTCTATTT
Source organism: Limnodromus scolopaceus (assembly GCA_028565335.1). Lineage (NCBI taxonomy): Eukaryota > Metazoa > Chordata > Aves > Charadriiformes > Scolopacidae > Limnodromus > Limnodromus scolopaceus. Next base: position 18,187,936 of record JAOXNO010000063.1, read on the forward strand.
TCACATATAACTTATTCCTGATTGGTGCCACTTTTTCACAATTCCTGGTTTATTTTTGGTATTGGGTATACCAGAGTATGATTGCCAAGGAAACCATAGCTTGTCAGGCCCATAAGCAATAAATCTTAATTTTGCAGTTGTTTTTTTTTTTTCCTTTCTCACCTTAACAGAGAAATATCAACTCAATGAAATTTATTATCCAGAAATCCTTGCCTACTGAAGACACTTTAGCAAAAAAGCCAACAGAAATGAAACAAAAAAGACAACCAGTATTTGTCAAACAGTTTTGAAACCCTTTATCATAGTGAGGTCAGTATCAGTGAAGATATATACCCCATTTGTGTGTTTTCATATTTAGAAAGTTTGAAATCCATTTATATCAATACACAAAGCCAGTTTCCATAAACTAAGAACTAACAGCCCATGACAGTAGTCTTAAATCTCAGCATTTCTTGTTGTGAGAAGCATTCACAAGTCAATAGTGTTCACTTCATAGAAACCACTGTGATTAACATAAAATTTTTTTAGCATTTCTGTGCTTCAGTAAGAGAATATTCACCAGGGCTTTTTTTCTTTTTTGTAGTTAATTTCCATGTTGTATTTTGAGTTTAAGTTACTAAAACACGCAGACTTTACAACACACCACACTGAGAAAGCATAATATATAATTGGAAAATGAACATCACAAATGAGTCACTTTTCGAAGAGTTGTAAAATACAGAAATACAGCCAGGTAGCACTGAGTCATTTTAAACCAGGAATAGACACAAGTAGGTCTGCAGGATACACAGAGAACAAATCATGTACTGCAAATGACTTAAAAGTCCTCTGATATTCTAACTGGGGTAAAATGTCACCAAGCCCCTGCCATATGTATTTCTTTGTAATGAACAGTCAGAAGATTAGTCTCCATCTGACCACCCAGAGCCCTTCAAGTTCACAGACCTTAAGTGAGACACCAGGGACTATATAGCCATAGAGACAGAAGCAGTGAGGAATTAATCAGACGTGGATGAATATTTCTCTTCTAACTCCCATTTGCATTTTCAAATAGTTCTGCACATGATGAGTCTACAGCCCCTGCAGATTATCATTTTACACTTAATGGACTAAGAATTTAGGACACCCCAAGGGCTTATAATTAAGGTTAATAAGGTCTGTGGTCTGCTCCAGCCCGTCTCCTTTGAGGTAAATAACCACATGCATACTGTTTTATATTACATTTTCCATTTCGTTGATAAAATTAGCATCTTATAATCTACGTAAACATCCCCTTAAACCTGTGAGTTTTGCTAGCCATGCTTGTATTACTTCAAAATCTAGATTTCCATGAACAAAAATTGATTATGACTTTCAGAAACCTATTTTAATACATCTGTTTTATAACAAAAAGATAGTTGCACTGAGCTGGAGGAAGTCTGTACTAAGTTGTAAACAGGTATATGAGCCGACATGCTAACGTAAATTAAAAACAATTCAATTCAATTTTGTTCCTTTTGATCCTTATTACTAAGGCCTCTAAATTCTTAATATAAGGCAAGGAAACTTATTTCAGTGTCTGGAAGCCCTTTTATTATTCACAATTATCTCGTGAATTGGTTTCTGCAGTGGGACTCTCTTTTACAAGCAGGCTCTCGCCAGATCCTTTTGAACACAGATCCCTTCCCTAGCATTTCCTTGTGCATAGTCTTCACCAGTTTCGATATAAACCCTCCTGCTTTTCTGACTGTTTTAAGTTTTAGCTGATCAAACCACCCGATGCTTATTATTTCCAAAATCTGTTTAGTCAAGTTCAGAATACTTTCAGTCACTTTATTTTACATTAAATTTTCCTAAAAACCTCCCCCTGCAGTTCCAGAATGGTTTGCAAGGACTGCATGGGCCATGGAAGAGAATATTAATCTATGCATTTCCCTGTAGAAAAGACTGTCATTCTTGAGGATTTTGAAAATTGCGCAAGAAAAAGGTCTCAGGCCCTGGATTTACCTGGCCACCACACGAACTCCTGGGGTAGCTCAGAATCTTTGGGCACTGGTTATGGCAACGGCCTGGGCACTTGCTGCTAACAGCCAACAGCTGTCTTGGCAGTTGAGGATGAGCAGAGGACATTGTGTTTCTCAGAACGAAGGAGAAAGAAACTGGTAAGGAAACGCACAGATAGAGCCCCAAGCAGACCCTGAGCCAAGGAGCCCCCCCACCCTGCAGTCTCTCAGCAAAGGCCTCACCTTGCCCAGCTGGCCCCTTGGGACTTCACCAGGCAGAGCTAAAGCACCCACCCACAGCTGGCTGGTAGGGGAGCTAACACCAAAAAAAAGGGACAAACACTATGAATATTTTGTATAAATTCATCTACACTGTTAAAGAGCTTTTCTCTATTAATTAGATCATTAGACTTTTAAAGCATTATTCGGACTAATGAGAAAAAGTCTGTTCCATATCTATATATATTTTCATGTGTGTATATACATATAGATAGATAGATAGATACACTTAGGAGGTGTTCCCTTTTTCCATTAGTTAGATTTTGAGTTAATGAAGTAGATGATACAGACAAATTATTATTTTTCTTTAGAAAGGGCCTGACTACAATCAAAATAATCAGAAAGCTTATTTCAGTAAATTATCCTATTATTCAAATAAAATACAAATCTATAAACTTATGATATATGATCAAGATTGTATTTGAAATGTATTTAAGCATTTGTGAAGGTTAAAGGTTAACTATGTTGTACTTCCCAAACCTGCCAGTGTAATGAGCTGGCACCCTTTGAATATGCTCTACGTTCTGTTCTCCTCGGTTTGCAGCTTTTCAAGCACAATATTATTAGTAGATCTGTTAATCTAAGAAGAACACCAGGACTAATTATATGAAAAACGTTAAATTGCTGGGAAAAAAAAAAGTTACTGAAGTCAGCAGTTGTTCTTTTTCACACTCCCAGCACATCCCAGGATGGCATCTCTTGAGGAGCAATTAGCTTTGTCAGGGCAGCTGAATTCAAACACACCAAGATGTCATTTTTCCATATTAAGAAACATTATTAATAAAGAAATTATAGCAAGTTGTCATAGACTACCCAATTACTGTAATAACAATCCGTTTCTCCCAAAGCTCAGGGGAAGGTCTTCAAAACACTGAGATGGCAGAAGAAAACACTGTACTGTTTCTTAAAGTAAAAGGGAAGCCAAACAGCACTGCTGTTACTGACTGGCTGGATGGGAGCGTTGAGCACAGATACAACAGTAATACGAAATTTATTTATACTGTGCAAAAACTAGTGTCAGATCAAACCCAGCTACAGCTAAAGCTTTATATTTTATTCTGCATTCAAAGACATATTAACAGCAATGACTAGGATGATGACAAAATGTCTGTCCCAATGTGACATAACCATGCTTTGTATTGTAATTATAAAGTATCAGTGGTGTTTCTCACCAAGGAATAATGTCTTACCTCAGCAAACTTCCTGTAAGATTTCTAATATGTTTGCTATCTGCTTATGCAAAGTAAAACTATACAGAAACTTAAATGTGACAAGATTCTTTGTATCTGCCCAGGTATTTCTTACATACTGATTAGTATTTGACAGATGGGTGTCACTGTAATTATCTCTGATACTGTTGCCAAGTCCTTATTAAAATCACAATAATTAAAGCTATTAAAAATTCCATTAAAATAAATAGTCAAGAAATTTCTTACCAATTAAAAGTTAAAACAACGGAAGCTATCCTCAAAAGCCTAACTAGCAATCATTGCACAAACTAATAGCAGAGTCCAAAATTGCTTAAAATACCGGGAGCTTATTGACTTTGAGAACTCTATAAAACAAGCCTGAAACTAAATTATATAGAAATTCCTTCCTTTCCATATTATACAGAAATGAATGCAACGGGGTTTCTTGTTATTTTCAAGGCTACAGAGCTGCTGACAGAAGAGCAGTTTCCTTTTTACTTACACAGGTTTGTTCTGGTTTGAGGTAGAACAGAACCAGTTTTCCTTTCAGTAATTTTATCTTTCAGTTAAGTCTCTTCTAACTAATGACACTCTCAGAGAGAGTCTGCTTCTGGCAGCAATATGGTCTGATGTTTATAGTGAATACCAAAGGATGGTATGCAGAGAGGTTCCTGCTCATACTTATTACTGTAACAGCCAAGGTCAGGTAACTTGGTTATGCACCAACTTGGAGAGTCAGAAGCAGAAGAGCATAGAGGGGTTGCACCTGTGGGAAGGGGCGGACAGGACAGGTGACCCCAAACTGGCCAACAGGGTGTTCCATCCCATCTGCATCACACACAGTGTAAAAGCTGAGGAATTCAAGGGGTCAGTCTCTTCCTTCAATGGTCAGCATCCAAGGAAGACTCTGTCTATTCATCTGCCTTTGATCCTGATCCATCCTGAGTCCAGAGCCAGAATCCAGTTCCCATCCATCGCCAAGTCCAGTCTGGGACTTTCCCAGTGCCTGCTGGTGACATGTTCGTCATCCTGGGAGCTCAATATTGGTTTTGTATATATTGTATAGATTTCTTTTTTGATATTATTATATTTTCTTTTTATTCTAATTATATCATTAAAGTAGTTCTAATTTTGTTTTTAACCCACAAGTCTCTCTCCCTTCTCTTCTGTGAAGGGAGAGAGGTAAAAAAGAGCATCTGTCATTTGTTTAGTGCCCAGCCCAGCCTAAACCACAACAAGATTTCAGGACAAAAGGTCACAACTAAATCAAAATACAGTGAGTGAAGAACAAAGGTCTTCAAAACCAGAAGACCTGGTCTTTGCCTGGCCATAGCTGAGCAAATTGTTTAGCATGTCACTTAAGATGCTGTGCATCTATTTTTCACCTGTCCAGTTGGAAAAATGCATCATCTTCTCTGCAGTATTTTGAGGCTCACCATGAATGCTCTTAAACTTCCAATTGTTTTTAATTACATTGTTCACAAGCATCATAAATATAAACATCATCTCCCTGTGGCTGGTGAGACGTGCAAGGAATCAAAGACTTAGCTTACATACCAAACGAAAAAAATATTTCAGGATTCCAGAAATCTCTGCATTAGACATTAAAATATCAGACCTTCTAAATGGCAGAGTGTAAATAGAAAAGATTGTATTTACAAAGTCCAGGGCCAATATGGTTATACTGGCAGCTTTTACTACTACTATCACACGTTTGCATACACAAACACAGACACAAACTAATTAAATAACTGAATCAAAAAATCTTTACTTAGGAAAAGACAATTTAAAGTTCTGTAACTGAAGCGAAACCTCGTCAGGGCATTGTACTTGCATTTTAATTATCCATTGCCACAGCAGTGCTTCACCAGAAAATATCAAAGATTAAGAGCTAAGTGAAGACTCCACATTATGAGAGATGATGATCAAAGCTATGCATTCATTACTTAACAGGTAGAGCAGGATGCCAACTCTTTTAACTAAGACTAATAGGGAACCTTCTGATAAGGCGATTATTGCACAAACGGGCAACTTTAGGAAAAAAACCCCACATTTTTTGAGAAACTGATTATACTGAATTTCTCAAACATTTTTGGAAAATAATTCAAACATTTACATATTTGAATAATTTTAAAATACCAAATATTCTTAGAGAAACTTATCTACTTTTTTAAAAAAAAATTCAACCAATTCAAACAAATATTCTCTAAAGTGGCAGGCTAAGCATGGGAGTTCCAGTTATAAAACAAATGTCACATAACTGGCACCCGCACAAGTTAGAAAGCTTTTTACTAAGCTTCCCTACACTTTCAGGTTTGAGGTTAATATAGCAGAAACAGGGGTCACCTCATCCAATAACACATATAAGCCCTTAAAGTTTCACACTGACTTCAATGCCTTCTGCCTACGAGACTAAAATTAATACCACTTCCCCCCTTTCACTGGGGATTAATCCCATGTTTTGATTCTGTAACTTTCCCCTGCTACAGTACTTCTTTCCAAAGGATGAAAAATGAATACTACTTGAACAGTTCACAGCAGTATACACCAGTGGCAATGACAATCTAATTAAGAACTCATTTATTTTCTTCAAAGTTTAGCCATAGTTCAACCAATATTGATCAAACATATGCAAAGAAGAGAAAGACCTGCGAGGTAACAATTCCACTGGATTCACAAATAGTTTTATAATAAATACATTTTAACTTCACAAGTGCTTCCTTCTGCAAATAAAACTTTGTAATAAAAATTTTTCTTCTACTAACGTCACTGTAGCTATCATCAGGGATTCAAAGGAACTTCATATTTAAAAAAGTTAAAATATTTATGCCAAATTTCTCTCTCATCTCTGGTGACATCTCAAAATGTAAACTAAACTGATAATATAATGAATATTCATATATTGCTCCGCAGGAAAAAATTACTGTAAATTAAACAACTGATAATGTTGGTAAGATTTGTTGGTACCTATCTTCTTCAGGAATCATTCTTATGTGGCACCAGTGATGCTAGCATGAACTCCAGGAAATACTACTACTGTGCTTGTCACATGTCAGTGCTTGTCTGGCATCTGCAGCCCAGATTATTTGCTTGCAGGTAGCTGCAAATACAGTCATAGCCTTTCATAAATAGAAGTGGCAACATGAAGAAATTATTCCATCTTTTGTACAGAGTAAGGCAGACAATTCCTGTTAGGGTATACACCCTTTAAGATTACAGTTAGAACAGACAAAATTATCATCTAACTCTATGTAAGTAAGAAAATAGATCTTCTGGACTGGATATTAAAAATAGAGAAGTGTTAAACCACATTCAAAACACCATGGAAACAAGCTATTAAGAAACTCAAAGAAATTCTACAGTACTTTCCTTCAAAATTATTTATCAAATTTTTCAGAAGCTCTGCATTTTAATCACTTTTGGGAACACTTAACTTTGTTATGCACTAAAGTATTGCTGATAATTTAAATCAAAGAACTTATCCTTGAAGATGATAGCCAAGAATACAGCCTGAATTTCTGTCAGACATCAGTAAAGTGACATTCCAGACAGGATTCACTTAGGCTTGGAGAAACCACCATGCTAAACAAATCACTTGCTTACTGTCCCCCTTGCTGGAGAACGAACCGTATGCTGAACCCTGTCATATGACACCCCTGTTCCTGTGAAAAGTTGTCAGGAAGAAGTAAGATAGAAACTTCAATTCTTCTAAAAGTTCATTTAGGTTTTAGAATTGTTTGAGAAGGAAAATTAGTTTCTGAGCACTCACCAATTTGTCTTTTGTGGTTGTCCTCATTAAGGGTTCTTGACCAGGGCAATAGGAAAAGCACTTCTTCTCCATGCCCCTCATGATTTTTAGCACAAATCCAAGTATCATCCGTGGAAGTTGACTCCAAAAGCTAAGCACTGGTCCAGAGAAGCCATTTTCTGTGCCCTGCAATCCAGGAACCAAAGTATGAATACGCACCTAGAATTCACTTGGAGTTTGCAGCAGAGCAGACAGCAAGGAAAACTTATGAATTTAAATTTCTTTTATTTCTGAAGGAATCAAAATCCTAAGAAGGAGTATCAGTCAAGAACAAATAAATACTTTTCCAAAGTAGAATACATTTTCTGGTGAAATCAGTTCTAATAGTCTTTGCTCTCTCCCTCAAAAGCAGACTTCCTAACTCGCATATTTATCATCCCGCAACGCACTGCTAAGTTACTAGCAAGCAGGAGCAGGATTCTGTTGTATTCACCGACATATCCTAGCCTGTAAACACTGTCTCTTTTTGAGTACAAATACGATTCTGCAACTTTAATCCTACATGCCTTTAGACAAAGAGAATTTGCATTCCTCAAACAAGGACATCAGTGCCAAATTCCGCAACGCTGCTAATTCGGTATACCACCTATACTAAGTACAGCAGGTGGATTCATAGGAGACTATCTGCTTCAAATTTTAAACAAAACAACTCCAGAGAATATCCAGTTCCTAGGAACAGAAAGTTGACTGCACAGAAGGAAACACCCCATGCACAAATGTTAACTGTTCTACTTGCTTATACCAAGAGACACCGAACAGCAGTAATTCTTAGCTGCCTTAGAAAATACCAAATGGTGCTGTAATGGGGATTGTAATTTTCCTCACCAGGTTGCTAGATGAAATAATGAAAGTGAAATAATGGCATCAATTTGTCTTTAAAGATACAGTACTTTTTTTTCCCCCACCAACACTTTTTGCAGCAAACTGCAGGAATCTGACATGTGGTGTTTGAAAATATCCTTTATGCTGAGCTCTTACCTGTGCGATTGTCTCTCAGCATGTCCTGAGCGCCTTGTGCAGTACACAACTGCACTGCCTGCTACAGAACTTACTGCAATAAAAGCGTTTGAGTATGGCAAATCAGCACATCTTTGCTAACCGTAGTGAATTGGCTTAGCAAGGATTGCCACATACCTGTATGTTCTTATAGGTGCAAAGAGAAACAAGTGGTTACCGCTGCAATCTCCAGCAGCAAGGGATTCCAGAAACTTTGATAGAAATGCACTAGGATGCTAAATAATCAGTATTTATATCAGTCTGCATACCTCTATTAGCAGCATTCTATTCTTGGCAGAAAGCATAATACAACCCTTCTTGGCAGCGTCAATCGTGAAGCTATCAAGCACACTAGCAGTGCTAATGAGGGTTAGGTGGTTACTGTCACTAGCATTTTAACTCTGCTACATAAAGGTCCTCTCGGGGAGGAAAGGCAAGAGAGAGGTCACTAACTGAGCAATGCCACCAACCTTCCCTACTGTTGTCTACGCTACTGCTTCTGCCAAGCCTACCCTGGTAGCAGGTCGCAGTGCCGGGAGTAAGGTTAAAGAAAACGGGTAACAGGCACAGATGGAGACAGAATCACAGCAATTACAACTGCTTCAAAAGCTCATACTGATAAGAGGAAGGCAGTTTTGAGCTCTGAAGACTTTACAGAAGGGCTGCGAGGGATGCCAAGCAGCCCTTTGAGGAAGGGGGGTGGGCTGGAAAACCCCACCAAACATAGGAGAGTTAATTTCTGTCAAAATGCTGGGTCCATGTTTTGCAATGCATGACTTAATACAGTATTTTCCTGTGTATTATGTATTTCTCCAAAGCACACTGTATGAGCTTTCTATAAAGGTAATTCTACCACTGAAGACTTAGAAAGAAGGAAACATTATGAAATACAAAATATGGGAAAGGAAAACCACAATTAAATCTTAAAAGCAAAACAATCAGTAGAGGTTGAGAGAACTAATCTTGGCTTAGAGATATGGCCACAAACATTCATCTTCATCCTTAGCAGTGCTAAAACCAGGAAGAAAAAGGATAAAACTCAATTAACAACTGCCCTCTGTATGGTCTGTCTAGCTTAATTTGCACTGCAGACTAGAAGCATGGGACACTTCAACAACACACTCTGTTCAGCCACAGCTTCTACGTTCACTCCGTAGCAACAGGAAAACAAATAAAAGTATCCTCCAGAAAACACAGATACCTATGTACCTAACAGATACTGAATAACAGCTCTAGGGTGTTCGTAAGAAAGAACACAAAGGACTGAAAAAAAAACCAAACCAACAAACCATTGCTCAATAAACTATACAAATTATTCAAACAGCTTCTGTGGAAATCTTTGAGGCTCAGTATCACATTCCCAACCTATAGAATTCCAAACAGACGTCTTAAGCATTTATGTTACATGTACAACTGTTACATGTATATATTATGTACAACTGTTAGTAACATAAATAGCACCATATAACTTAATAATCTGAAAATTGGAAAACAGTCTATCTGTGGTTGTAGTAAGGACCCAAACTTTCATCTGGTTCCACAGGACAGCCACTCAGTGAGGCTTCTGTGGTCACTGTTTTATTGTTTTTTTCTCTCCAGGTTTAAATACTGATATGACTGCTGTTTACAAGTCTTACTTAGTAGTTGCATAGGAAATAAGACGTTAACACCAGATGTTTCAGAAGTCTATTCTGAAGGTAAGCATGCAAATGTCTAAAGCAGCAACAGATATTAACGAGTGGCAGATTTTTAAAAATATTTTGTGATTTAAAAAGGGTCTTGTAGGTTCCAAGTTAATAAATATTTATAGCAGTTATAAGAGCAACTAAATATTCAGTTCTTCATAAATACATTTTTAGGCACATAAATAAAGGTGTTAGTCAGGGCTGTGATTTCCATTTTAGGAATACACAAAATAAGTCAACAGGGGAGACCTCCTTTGGTATTACTGGGAATCTGCAGCAGGAACATTCTGGCATCTCATGAAACACTACTGAAAGTCTGAGCTTCAGTTTTGGTTTACACTGACACCCGCCTTCTCTTGATCCACCTCTAAGCTGCTACAAAGTCATTTGGACTCCAGAGTCAAAGGCTTCTTGAAATGCCACCCATATAATTGTGTGACAAAACCACCCAGACTGCTTCAGGGGGACCCCCTGCCCTTGACTTCCAGCAGCCAGCTTTCTCTTTTAAGTGAGTTTGCCTATGATCTTTGTCTAAATCAAAAATAGTAGAAGCCTAGCAATAGTACTCCCTTGCCATTACATGGTCTTTGAATGACTTGTATACACCAAGTAAATACACATTTAAATAAATATATATTTGTTTATATACAAAGTAAATAGTCAAGTAAAATTACTGCTGGGTTTTTCCTATTTTCTTACAAAATATGAAATGCTTATGCCCTTAATCACTGAAGAAATTGTCCAGAAACATCCTTAATTATGAAGCGTCTGAGTTTCCCTATTGTCCCATGGTGATTTCTTCTAAAATGAGTAGAATTGCATGACAGTTTGAGAGGGTGAATAAGATGTCACATATGTGGTCATAACAGACATGTATAAAATGGCTTTGAAATACTAAAAAATAAAGTTGTAGACATATTTCTTCATAATGTTAAAAAGACACTCCAGTGGAATTAGAAAATGTAAGAAAAAAATGAAATTGTTTTATACTGTACTTAAAATTCACTACTGCAAGATATTTAAACAAAGTGCTTATTAAGACAGAGTAGTAGCTAGACAGATCATTCACCATGGTATTGAATACACTTTTAATAACTTCTTAAATGCACGCTTTGAGACATAATAAGATTACTTCCTGGCATTAGAAACAGACTTACCTGATGTATAGATAATCAATAGCTGCCTATTCCACAAAAGACAGACCCAAAGCTATGGCTGATTTAAAGTTAGGCTTTTCCACTCCCCTTATGCATTACAAAATCTATTCTAGCTGAATCCACTGAAGAAAAAAGCATTTATTTGAAATGTAAGGGGAGTACATTTCTGAATAAATAAATGGAAAAAAACCAGCAGGCTACATAGCAAATGCCTTGCTAAGCCTTTTCCACCTCCAATTCCCAAGCCTTTTTGAGAAGACACTTGTTCTTGCTGTATTCTAAGAATATCAGTACTAACCTTTATGAAATCCAGAAATTAAAATAAATAAAATGGCACTGCAGTAGAATATCACTGTTAATAAATAAGAAACTCCTACAACTTTGAAGAACTTTCCTTCTCCTGTCTCCACAAATCTGGCTTTAGAGTTACCGAAGGACTGACTGAACTGAAAATAAGGCTTTGTATTTGAGACCCAATTGTCTGTCACGGCACAAAAGTCAAAACTAATAAAACAAGTCAAACAAAACATAAGTAATCAATTATTTGAACAGATTGCTCTGATAATGTAACAATTAGCTAACTAGGGGGAGTGAGTGGCTGGCTGTGTCGTCCTATTTACTGGCTGGGGTTAAACCATGACAGTACTACATGTGTGCTCTAGAAAAGTAAAGACAGCAACTATACACCTACTTTGATTATGTTATTTGTAGCACTAACATAGGTAATTCTACAAAGTTTCTCCCTTCAGTACTTATCATAAATTAAAACATTTTATACTGGCCTAAGAAGCTGCAACAGGAGTCTCACTGTCAAGTTCCATGAAGAAAAAATGATAATTACGTTATTTGCTATTAAGATTGCAATCATAACTTTTTTTTTTACACTTTTAGTTTCATTTTTTACTCATCTTTTGAATATACTAATATTACTATTGTTTTCAAACATAACTAGATAAGTATGGAAAAAACCCTTCAAAGTATTTAGCAACATATCATTTTTATTAATTCCTTAACACTTCCCATCCCAAGAAGAGTCTCAGAGGAAGGCTTGTGTAACTCTGAAAGGGAAGCTGTTATTTTTAAAACATTGAAAGTATGCAGAATATGCAGTTTTCATCTGGCTGTCCACTTAACTAAGATATCAGCTAAAAAGGTCTTTCGCATTGAAAAAAAAAAATTCAAGTAGATTACAATGCAGTTGTAATAAATAGGTTTTTGCGTAACCTGAGGATATGAATGAATGGCTGCAGAGGATATGCCAAACCTGAAGCAAAACCAAGTATTACCTGACTTGGAAGATGCCACTCAGTTATGTATTTTATTTTTTTTTTTAAACAATATCATCCAGATAGCCAATTTCCCTTCTTCTCTGCTAATCATGGTTGTATTTCTGCAAGGGAAATTTAAAAGCTAAGTGTTCCAACTAATTAATAGAACAAACCCACCACTTAAGATACAAAACAAAACCAAAACACTCCTACAGTGATTGTTTCACCATTTTCTTGCCCCAGGGTATAATCTTTTCCTTAATGTGTAGTGTCTTCATTACATTCTGCAGCGGTGCTGCAGGTGGAAGTGGTGCTTGCAGGGTCTGTAGGCTGGCACTATGGATCCCCTGCAGTGTGCAAGAATGTTCACCAGCTGTAGGTCAGAAAAATAGTTTATACAGTGTGGGTAAAGTGTTCACAGCTGAGCTTCTTTTACTGCCACTTTCTAGTCTAACTAGCACTGAGGACTGTACTGAGCTTTTATCATCCTCAATCGTAACAGAGTACTTCCAGAGAAGAAATTCTCAGGAGAAATATCCCTTAAATACTCATGTCCCTACCAAACTTGGAACATTAAAAGCTGCTATTTAAGGTCAGAGAAATAAATGGACATACAAATGGGAATTAATCCTCCTCTTTTCTTAGAAAAGTCTGCAGCGAGCAACCAAGAAAGTCCCAAATATCCTATAGTTCTATCGGGCATACGTAAAAATACTCTTCTGTCATGAAATACTCAAAACAATCTCACCCCGCAATGCTTTGCATAAGAGGGACTTCAGTACTGTGTACTTTTCCATGAAGAATCATGACCTTAGATATCTAATGAATGAATAATGGAAATGGAATCAAAGATGAATCAAAAATAGAATTTATGGGGCTCTCTGGGTAGAAGAACACTTTGTAACATATTAAGTCACCTAGATTAAATTAGCTGCAATAGTGTAAGAATGGATGCAGGAAATTACGGTAATGGTACGGTAAAGCAGAATGTAGATAATTTGTTTTTCTGTCCTGTATATACCACAAAAGTCTACCCAAGATGATAATTCTAAAGTAAATCCATTATGAATTGGGACAGAGCATCCATGTATCTCCTTTAAGGAAAACCATTCCTACTTCAGTCAACTATACTTTTTAAACATGGGATTTTATAACAGATCCTGAAGGGGAGCTTTTACATTTAAAAGCTTACAACTAAAAATTAACATTTTGAAACTGTCTAAAGATTTTAAATCATAATTTTGTATTTTTGCCTTATTAGTACAGGATAGTATGACTTCAGAATCTAACACGTGCTACATCCTAGTACAAAGTAGTATAGAAGAACTAGTTATAGTATCTTCTAAATTCTCCTAACTTCTGTCAGTCTTTGAGAAGCAGCTTCTAGCAACTGGCAAGACTAATCATAGTTTTTATGTAGAAAACGACATATTATTAGAACCTTATGCCATTAAATCTGAGCCTTCACTTAACCATAACAGATTTGTAACATACAATAGGCAATAAATATGTTAGGAAACAGTAGCTACACATGGGATAGTACCTGCTTACGATAAAAACATTTAGAAAAAAAAGTTGGAAAATAGAGTTCACAACAGAGTAACTTAAGTTAAACCCAAGCTTTAAATGTGTATGACCTCCTCAAATTCCAATTCCAGTAGTGCCTGCATTTTCCCTAAGATGTTTTGTAAGTTCTTCCCAACCACATTTTCAATTCCAGCCTAAATTAAGGAGTTCACGGTACTTAAGTCCTTGACTCTGCAAGGATTTATAAATTAGATATCCACATCAATTAGTACCAAGCGTCTCCCCACAAGGTATTTCCAATAAGTAGTTCTATTTGACAGTTCTCTTGGAATGAGATTGTGCTTGAATTTCTCCTTATTTAGAAAGAAGGATGAACTCTCAGTCTTCACAGGGCTACAGGTGTTCTGTATTAGGCCTTTCTAAATCCAAATCTGTCTTTCTGGTTAAAGCAGCTCTACTTTGTTTTCCTCATTAAACATTAATTGTTTCTTCTTTTTTTTTTCTTCACTGTAAACAAATATTATTTTCTCCTAATTTTAATTAATGTCATGGAAGCATAGAGAGGCTTCAGCTGAGGTTGAAATTCCCTAGACTAAGTGCTGAATAAACATACTGTAAGCCTGTTTGGTGTTTGAGGAAAGACTTTCCCCCCGCCCCTCCCATCCAAACAGACATAGCAGAGGTTAAAAGAAGAAATTGAAATATGGAGTTGAACTCGCTTTATCAGAAATAACATACAGATTTAGCAGGCTACGATACCTCTCAAACGGATGCTAAAATGTCGGATGATAGAAGTAGCCCACACTCTCAATGTATCAGCAGTTTGATAACAAGAAAATTGACTTCACTGTAGATCTAGAGTCCAAGAGCCTTCAGTCTCATAACAGATGCTTGGCAAACTGCTTTTTGCTTTTTAAAGGTCATCTGTTTTATCCTTCCAGGTTCTGAAATTGGAAAGTAAGAAGTTGTATAAAGAAAACAGCGCAGCCTGCTCTGAGATTGAGGCACGCATTAGGCAGTGATGAAAACCAAGCCAGCTCTGAGTTCAATTTCTTACTATAGCATGTTGGATACTATTCTTCTCTCCCAGTTTGAATGACCATACTCCCATCAGCTGCAGAGAATGGACGCATATATGCCAATCTCATCCTGGGATGCATCAAAAGAAGTGTTGCCAGCAGATCCAGAGAGGTGATTCTGCCACTTTACTCTGCTCTGGTGA
>JAOXNO010000063.1:18203149-18230112 GCA_028565335.1 Limnodromus scolopaceus
GAGATATTCAAGGTGAGGCTCGACGAGGCCCTGGGCAACCTGGTCTAGTTGGGGGTGTCCCTGCTGACTGTGGGGAGACCGGACTAGATGACCTTTGGAGGTCCCTTCCAGCCTGGACCATTCTATGATTCTATGCCAACAGTCATCTCAGAGAGTTGATCACATAATTTCTCTATAGGGGTACTCTACTCACGTGACATACAGAACAGAACCTCTGAAATGCAAAAGGCTTTGCTGAGAAGAGAAACAAGCTCATTTTCTGTAAGGATTAGAAAAGTTAAACACAGCAGGTCAGTAAATACAATAGCTTTAGAACCGTTTTAACTGACACTTTCAGTTTTGAGTGTTGGGTGCTTTTTTCTTAGAAATTTCTTTAAAATCTGCTAGGACTTAAACCTGCTATGCACTAGTAATCAATTGTTCTTCAGCTTCTAAAGAAAAATTAAAACTTTGCTTGGCATTGTGTTATCTTGTTGAAATTATTACTATTATCTGGCAAGTAGAACAAAATCAACACTCCAATTCAGAGAAAGTAAAAATGAGGACTGTTCCATGGGAAAGAAATGGAAGTCACCTGGATGAAAAAATGTAATACTTAATGAGAAATATTTCATGGATCTTGCCTTCAATCTTCAAATCTTGACTGTATAGCTAATCACTGGTTTGTTGTTTCCCACTTAAATCAGAAGTGAAACCTCTTCTTCCTTTCAAAAGTGACATACCGCCCATGTAGTGGTAGAGGTATTGAAGAATAGGCCTTCCCTTGCCTCTGCTAGTGCTGCACGTTCTTCTAAATTCCTTTAAATGCTCGTCAAACAGAAAAAAAAAAAAGGCTGAAGTTTAATTTTAGTTCAGTAAATATTTTCCATTATTTATTCAGTTATTTTCCCTTGTGCTGAGAAGCACAATTGGTGCTATGCACAAGGTACTGAATCCACAGAAGATAACACTGTACAGGTTCAGTACAGGTTCTCCGCAAAACTCACAGCTCCAGGGAAAGATGCTGCCGTTACAGATACAGAGTTTATAGTGTGATCACCTGATATTCAGCTTAGCAAAAGTGGGAAACATTAACAGTAAAACACAAGGCTATATCAAGATTATTTTTAGCTTCAGCACCACCCTCTAAAAGCAGAAGCCATTGTTTCTATATAGATACTTAACATCTCTGTCAGCAGAAATTGTGCATCCACTGCTCCAGCTGGGCAGGAAAGGAAAGCAGAACCTATACCATCATCATGCTCCCCGTATTTCTGCACATCTCTGCTGCATTATTATTCCAGGATAGTTGCCTTTCTTTGATCCCCGTACTGAATTTTTATTTCTTGACTGCCTGTCAATGAAGCTTGACATATCCTTAAATTAATTCTTTAAAACATTCATTTTCTTTTTATACACTAAGTTCAGGCTTGCCTATTTGCAGTGTAAGTTCCTAAATCTTATTTCAAAAACTGGAAGAAAGCATTCCAGCTTTCTTACTTCCTAGCAAATGAAACTGATTTAATTCCATTTTTATCTGGAATCTTTCTTCTGTGAAGTGCCAAAGTCTGTACACCATCTTTTCCGTTAAGGTCCTGCATAAGAAAAAAGAAAAAGCCCCCTGATAACTTACTGAGTGGTAGCTGCTGACTTTTTATATTAAGGAATAATAAAATAGAAGAACACCACCATGTATCATCAAGACTGTATTAAAATCAGTTTCTCCTGGTAGAAGAAAAAGAAGGAACATTGATGCTTTTAAAAACCTATGCTTTTGAAGAGGTTAGGACCAGAACTTGAATAAAATACAAAATGCATTAGCTGGCACACCTATGATACTACAGTTACCTAGTTTCATATAAAACACTTGCTGCTAAGATGGCCTCACTGGTCATTTAATGTGCTCATTGCACCAGCATGTTTTGTACTCTCCATTTAAAAAAGAAGAGACAGAATATATTTAGCAATCTAAATGTCACTTCTATAATGTCCTCTGAATCTAAAGTTTGCATATTGTAGTAATCAACTTCCCCTGATATAATTTATTAAATAGTGCCATCCAGTGGTAAGTGACCCTTATCACAATGAAACACTCTCTAGAAACCATGGTAATGCAAAATTCTGACCATTAATGCAACTGCAGAGAACCGATATTTTAAAAGATTATATAAATGTTTACCTTACACATCAGAAGTTTACAACAGTACTAAATTCCTGATTGGTATTTTGGCATGCTTTGTGTTAGTTACAGAGACAGTAGTAAGCATTAATTCTCTATTACGTGAAAGGACATGTTTAATGGGCATGGTAAGGCAACAATAACAGTCCTAAATCCTTTTTAAATCCTTGATAGCATCTGAAAAATGGCAAAGGATGTTAAGTTTTACTCTCAGAGGTTCTGAGTGTGCAGAAGGAAAGGCAAGACAGTTAAAGTGAGGTACCTGACTATTCATTTAAATTTTACCTGTTCACGCATAGCTGAATCCCCACCAAAAGGTGAGAGAATCATGATAAAAGGTTGTTTAATTTCCAAAGCACCTTTGTATTAGTTGCTGCTGATGGAAGAAATAGTGAACATATAGCATATTAAACCAAAAAGCATTTAAAGAGGTACCAAAATCTGCCTTCCAAATAGAATTCATCAGTGGCTACTGACTGTTTACAGACCTGCAGAATTTGATGTCAAAGAAAGTACAGAAGTATATTTCTGTATAATACGTAGAGCACTGAAGAGCCATCAGCAACCTAAGAGCTCATTCCTCTCCCCTACTTTATAATTCTCCATGAATTGCCAGGATGAATCACAGTTCTCTTCAGATAATGAAGACTTAGAAATGTCATTATATAGTGTAGCAATATAAATCTATCTGGCCATCCCATTAGAAATGCCTATCAAGGAACAAAGCGTACTTCCTGGAAATAGTTCAATGCAAATACCTCTCCTTTTTTCTTTTTCTTGACATTTCACTAAAGAAACCATAAGATGATATATGTCACATTTAACAGCCAAAACTACCACATACACAGTTCTATATGGAAAGAGTTATGCACAAAAGATACTGCACGTTTAGAAATGGGCTTTGATTTCTGTATGTAAACAGTCCACAGTAGTACAGGACCAGAACATAGAAATGGGTACACATTCTAGTATTCAAATATCCATTAGAATTCTGTCAGAAAAGGTGAAATTAACAGATTTGCTGTAAAAAATAGAGTCAAATGGAAAAGTACTAAAGTACAGTAACAAAATCTTTTCAAATGGTAACACCACACGGAATTGCTTCTATCATAACCACAAAAATCAAGTGATAAACATTGTCTGCGTATTAGCGTATTCGAGGTAAGAAGTATAACATTCTTCTAAGTTGACACATTTCATGAACAAGAAAAGGTTTTATCAGCTTTGCTGTTGCCTTCTTTTTTACTCTTGTATAATACAGATTATGATGGAATTCAGTTCAATAAAGCTAGTTTTTCCCAAATGCTTTGAGGATAGTGAAGTTATAAATTATACAATAATGTATTTACAAAATTACCCACAGATGCTTGGAGATAATTAGAAAGAATAATAATTAGGTATATTTGTAGATACACAAAGAATATGAGTAAATTAAAAAGGAGTTTCGCCATCATTACCAGCTAAATACGAAGACAGAAAAACTCTAACATATGCAAGTTTTTTTTGTTCAGGTCCACTCATGGCTGTTTAGTAAAGACTAGAGCAAGTAACAAAAAACAAACCAAAACAAATTAACTTCCAAAAAAAGAAACAACCAAAAAACCAAGAAACACCCCAAACGAGCCCTCTTGCCAGAACTTCATACAAAACCAAACTTGACTAATGTTAGCAGAAGGTTACTCATTAGCCTCCATAAAACCATTCACAGTAATAGTGACTTCTAGTCACATAATCAAACAATCCCATTTCTCTAAAAGGTAACAAACTCATTAGTATTTCTATTGGCTCAGTGAGTAAAGCTCTTTAATCCCTACGTCAACAAGAAAAGTCTTGGGAATGTTTTATTGATTAGCAGTTATAACACAGATTGACAGATTTCTACCTAACATCTACATTAGGAGCCTGTTAAAATAAAAGCAAGAGAAGATCCCACCCCTAAGACGTGACATACACTCTGGAGACCCAGGCAAGAGTTTTTAAACATGCATACAGCATTGCTATTAATCAATGTATAAATTTTGATAGCACACCTCCTGTTCTTACTGACCAAAAAGCCTTGAACTCTGCACCAGGCTCATGGTGACATGACCTAATGGTACCCATGCCAGTGGTGACTCCTCCAGCTCACTACTTTGCAACAAGAGTTGCCCGGTGTTTCCAAGAGCCCTGGCAGTGCCTGCAAAACCTAATAGCCTGCACAAATTTAGACTGTTACACAATTTTTCTATTTCATAATTTGTTTTTCATTCAAATCGTGATGAAAACATTTCAACTTTGGATAGGAGCTCAGTCACAACAGAAGAAAATATTTTTTAAATGCTAAAATAAACATCAGCAACCTGTTATACTGAAGAATTTTAACACACAGCAGTCCTTAACACTGAGCAAGTCCAGGCAGCTCATGGCACCTGAGCAAGGTCAGGCACACCAGCAGCAGGAATCTCCTCCAGGATACATTCCAGCATCCCTACAATGGAAAGTAGCATGTGAAAGTGCAGCTGGCTTGAGGGTCTAAGAGAAAGAACACCTCTCACCTACTTTGTCCCCATACCACACTTTAAGCACTTAAAACTGCGTTGACACCTGAAGTACTTTGATAACTTTCCTGAACTTCTTCAATTAACATCTTGAAAATGTTTCACTTTACAACACGAAAACTAGCATGCTGAAATGAGCAAAACCTCCCTCAGATACTAGAAAGATCTGTGCTACCAAAACTTTTCCTTTAGAGTGTCAGACATGGCGAGAGCAGGAGATAACTTACCACATTCTGCCCTATGAGTTTGAGAATCTTTCCCCCTAGTTGAGTTGAAATTGAGAGGAAAAGTGACTTTTGCAAACAAGCAATCCACAAATGGCTGATTATAAGGCAAAAATGAGAGAGTAGGACCCTGAAAAGAGAAGCCTGAAATTAAATGTAAACCAGCAACAGGTAAGTAAGGTAGAAGTGGATCACACACAGCCATGTTAATGTACCTTGGTCTTAATTTGCACTTTGTTGCCTTTTGAAAGCTCTAAACTTAATACAAGACCTAATCATATAAATTGTGCTGAAAACTGAGGAGACATTTTTCATTTATGCGTGTGTGAAAACACACATACAAAATCTTTTTGGACAGAGGATGAGGATTAACAAACTGTCATTACCCAAGAAACTGAACACGCCCAAGTTTCTGAGGAAGAGTTTAATGCATTAAACCACTAAATTAGTACTGCAGCTCTGTATCAGTTGAAATGCATGCTGCTTGATAAAGTTAGGATTTAAAAGTGAGAGAGAAATGGGAAAATTATATCATTTCACCTACAGCTGCCTATTTAAAGGTTAAAAATAGCAAACCTTACAGGCTGTCTCACTGTTACAGAGTGGCTACCAGTCATAGTGACAACCCATTGATCCCTTCTGCTCCAGTATAATTAAAGAATAAAATGTTGGCATTATGTGGAGATAGAACTGTATTCCCTTGCTTATATTTCTTCACTTGATGGAATGGATCTGAAAAAAAAGAAACAAAAAACCCAACAGCCTACAGATCATAAGAGTGCTTATTACTTTAAACTAGTGGACGCTGGGCTACCATCCAGGTTAAGTCCTTCCAACGTCAGGTACTCTGTGATTCTCTGAACTCTAACAAAGCCCTCTTTCTCTTACATTGCCATATCATTAGTTCAGCACAAACCTCATTTCAATGTTTCTTTTGAGCTCTGAAACATTAAAGGAGGGAAAAAGAAGTAAGATTTTTGCAAGTTTACATGAATTTCTGGTAGTATTTTGTGCATAGCACAGCATCTGTACAAACAGATGCACTGGACGTTCTTCTCATTTGTGAGATCACAACAAATAGATCCTGATTTTTAGTGGCATATTCCCTAAAATGTGCAACAAACATTACACCATTTCCACTCCCACCGCAGGAGAAGCTTCAAGTTGCTCAAGAGAATGTCCTGGAGAAAAAAATTCCTCAAAGTCCACTGAGGTCTTTTATCACACTCTCAATATGAAGTCAAGCTCAGTGTCATTAAACCAGAGCTCCTTATCTTCAAGCCATCAAAATTCTTCACATTGCCTCTTCTCTCCATCATTAGGCTTCTCTCCACAATTAAGTATCCTGACTCTCTCCATGGTCAGAAAGTCACACATCCCAAGGCAAGGATATCTCAGGCAACATATTAGTGTAAATTTATATAAAAATCTGCAGGATTTTACTCTTACACCTACGCTAACATTGACAGAATGATTTACAGAAGAATATTACATCATCCAACCTTACAGTTATTGCCAGAAAGTGCTTTGCACTTACGCACACATTAGTAACAAACTAATCAAACAGAATAAAACTAAAATATATACACAATTATAAGATAAACTAGGCTGTTTCTGAAATTCTGTTCTGCTTTTTTTACCTAAAGGTGCATAATTTACCATGGTAAATTATATCTGATAATCATTTTAACAGTGAGCAGTCCTGATTATAAATTTGACAGTAAAAACTATACTGGCCAAGCACTGTAAATTGAAAACTGCAAAATGCAAGGTTTTGGAATAAAACCAAAAATAGGATTTTCATTTATAACATACTTGCATTAAATCATGTAATTTTTCTGTATGCAACTTCTTAGAAATTTATTATCCTTTTATAATTTTTTTTAACAAGGAAAAAAACCAGAATATTAGTTACCCAAAATCCTGTAAAAATTATTCTAATGGTAACCTTAATGAATTTCATCTTTTTATAGGCATGAAAATATAAAGTAATGATTTTATTCTATCTGTGCCAACAGAATTAGTAATGTATTAATTATTGTAGCATAAAAAACAGAATAATATAGCTGTTAATTAAAATCAAAATGTTGTTAAATAATTATTCTCAAGAACATAGATTTTACTAATTAAAGTGTTACTGCTAAATATTATAATTCCTCAAGTTACTTTATACAAATAGTATTCAACTCAAATAACCAACTGAACCGAAATAGATGATAGACGCTATGCAGTTTGGAAACAACTATGGCTAGTTGCTTGCATATTTCAAAAGCAAATGCTTCTGCCCTAAAAATGTTTTGCTACTTGATTCATCAGCTGCATCTCCAACGAATTCAGTGCATTTACTCATCTGTCAAAATCAAGAGGTGATACATAAGTGGACTAAAAACTGGTATAAAACCAATAAACTATTTCAAAGTATTCACTCTAATTAATTGTACAAATAAGTTTGCAGGATCAAGCAGATCATTTGGGCAGTGATCTGTGCAGAAACGTTCTCTTCCTCCTGTAGGTCCTTCCTGTGTGTAGCTGAGAGCAAGCTGATATAGAATGGACCTGTTTGTTACTTAAGGGAGAATTGCTTTTAAATGCAGATTGGTCTACCTTCCATAAGCACGCGCTTACTTCATAAAGTTACTAAACAAGACACAGCAAAAGGCAAGGAAAGGAAAAGTTCTCCTTAGCAAGGGAAGTTTTCATCACCACTTGATTATTATTAGTATCTCCGTTGTTCTTTATCGGCTTCCTTACCAAACTACAAACTAAGAATTCTAAGCATCGCAATCTCTGAGCACAGTAAGTTTGTATATAATAACGGTTCTTACAGTGCCAGAATCAAATTCTGCCATTTATCTCACATTCACTTCACTCAATACCAAAGAGTTAGGTTTAAGGGTTCAATGGCACAGTCAAGTGCCTATATTTTCCAGAGCTTTTTGTACGAATCCCTGATACGAGCTTCCCTGGGAGTTTAAGGTAATATTTCTGCTGCTTAAAATGAACATTCATATCCTGAAAGCTATCCTACTAATATAGCATAGTATACAATCTGACCACCGTTGTGATTTTGTTCGTAATTTAAACACAGCATGTCTAATATGAAGGAAGGAAGAAAAAAGTTGTCTTTGCTTTGGATACCTTTTCACAAAAAAGACCATCCAAACCCACGAAGGTGGTTTTAATGTTCAAAGCGCAAACTGCATTGCTTCTGCCCAATATAGGAGATTCCCTAAGTAACCAGTATAATATTCCAACATTCCATAGGAGGCTTACTGAGAAGCTTGCTGAAAGACAATAAATTCCCTATAGTTTGGGGATTATAAATACACAGACAACATTTCACAGAGTCATAAGTAGTTTCCAGACAAGGCCACCCTAAAAATAAAAGTCCTGGAAGATTTGCTGGGCTCAGAACCTGGTGCATAAGAGAAAATGTGAGCCATTAAAATGGAGAAAAATGTATATCATTAATTATTGCAGTCTAAACAGGAAAGAAACACTGACTCTTGATGCATATTTGTAACCTTTTCTTCTGGGAAAAGCAGAAATAAAACAGCTGAAACACTGGCCATTCACTTTATGTCATTACAATGCCCCTTATAGGGGGCTGCAAAAAATACTGCCATGCTGGTCATTAGTTATAACCTGTTAGAGAATTATTCTGTTAGAACAGTATCAAAAGATAGTGATTTGGGTACGTGTGCCATCAGGCCCCCCCAAGCAGAAGAGATGTGGAACATCCTGAGGCTGCTGCTGCTGCTGCATTAAGTGAAGGACTTGATCCATCTACATACATGCACCTCTCCAGATTATGATATAATCTTTACACAGTAATTTTTCCTCCTGATATGGCCTCTTTTTGTTCAAAGCATGCAGGGTACAAACCAGAAGAGCTTTATCTAGTAAAACATGGTGTAACCCAATACCATGAGAGGGACTAGGAGTAGTTTCCAAGGAAAGTGTAAGGGCATGGTGCCACCTTTCAGTGATCCATAGCATCTCAAAAACATCGTGAGCCAGAAACGCCACTCTCTTAGAAATCGCTGACGGATTTTTCTTCCATGAATCCTCAACTCTTTGTTCAATATTTGGTTCCAGCCTTTATTTATCACATACTTTTCAAATCTGCATTTCAGATATAATCAGATTCTCTTTTTTCAATGGAAGGCTCTGTTGATACAGCAAGCAATCTGCACTTCAATAACTTAACACACGTTTGAGAAAACATGATCCAAATAAAGCAGACTTTATAACATCAACGAGGTTATTTTTCATTTTACACACGTAACTTATTTTCATCACCTGTGAATAGTACAAAATGATTGCTGTGAAAGAAAACCAAGCACTGAGACCGCCTAACAAAACATCTGAATGCAAAAGCTGAGTGCACGAGTACAAGCAACCAGAATTCTTTTAAGCATCACATTGGTACCACCAGGAATAAGGTGCCTTCTGAAATTTTAAACATGACAATATTTCTTCGCCTTTCAGTTTTGACATAAATAGTCCCTCCACTTAATCACGTGCTATACACAAAAGCAGCAAGTGAAACGGTATTTATGTTACTGTCTGGCACTGTGAATTCTCGTAGAAAGAGGAGTCTATCAAATTTTTGCAAGATAAAGGTGTAATTTGTGCTAAATAGGTGCACGGATTCTGCCTTTTGAGGCACCTCTTAGTTTGGGGGTTTGTTGTGTTGGTTTTTTTGAATGATACCACAAAAAGCTCTCCTTAACTGCCATTTATACATATATATATATATATGTATAGTCTTAAACTTTTCACCGTAGTCCCAAAACAGGCCAGATACAGAAACACGTTGGGAAGAAGAAAACAAAAAACCACACAGCAAGCAAACCAAAGAAACCCTAATGTACCTGCATCTCAGAACCTCTGGCGCTTTATTGGTTTTCCTCTGAGTGGAAACCAGTAAGAGACACTACCTTTTTAAAGAGAAGGAAGAACACTAAGAAGACATTCATTTCATATGTAATGCATATATTCTTAATAATAAAACATAGATCAGTTTCCTGTGGGTACTTGGATATACGAAAACAGGATTTTGTTCAACACTGTTATAAAATTTACAAAAAAATACAGAACAAGTGGTAATCATTTATGCTCCCACATTCCCCAGAGGTCAGCCAGAAAATGAAAGGAAAAATTCCTTTTTTTGAGGAAAACACTGAAGAAAAAAAAAAAAAGAAAGAGAGAGGGAGGAGGGAGAGAAACCACTGAGTGATCCATACCCAGAAGAGGAAGGTCCAGGTGGGCCACAGCT
This sequence comes from Limnodromus scolopaceus, assembly GCA_028565335.1. Lineage (NCBI taxonomy): Eukaryota > Metazoa > Chordata > Aves > Charadriiformes > Scolopacidae > Limnodromus > Limnodromus scolopaceus. Next base: position 18,213,350 of record JAOXNO010000063.1, read on the forward strand.
GGAGGAGAAGCTGAGCCACAACTGCCATGCAGGATTCTGTCTTGATGCATACTGAACCCTCCCCAGGCACTAATGCTCCAGAAATTTCCCTCTTTCACCATCTCAACCAAAGCTTTCACTCCACTGCCCTCATACAACAAACTAATCACCAAGGTGTGACCACATTTAAGAAATGCACAGACAAATAAATATTTTCTGAGTATTTTTAAGAGTGGCACAGCCTGAAAGAAATAAGCAGGATAAAGAGAGAAAAGTGGCATTCAAAGGCACCATTAGTTTTTTTTAGGTTTACTTCAAGCTAATAGAGAGTACAAGAAATCAGTTAACACACAGACTCAGCAGTTCGTCCAGAAGTGATTCCACAGCATTTACAAAGCCCAAAAAATGCAGGATATATTCAAAGTCACCACGAACGATCTTGCTTTAAAAAGAATTCAAATCTAGGTCAGGTGCTCATAACAGCTTCTTTCTTTCATGTAATTTTTACATTCCTTTGCAGTCGAAGAATAAAAATGTCGACATGCTACCAGCACAGCATACATGGTGTCAGACAAGAAACTGCTTGAAAGCTTTAGAGATTAAGAGAACCACCAAGCTGAGAGCTGGTAACAAAGGTGGAATAGGAATAAGTTTCCTATATTGATTCAAGTTTGGAAGAAATCTAGCCCTGATCCACCAACTAAAACATCACAATTTTGTGAAAAGAGATTTGGTGATTCTTCTACATGGAGCACTGTAACGGCACTGCTTTACCATGAGGTTGCTCTCATTTCTTTTACACTATTTTTGAGTCTTTAAACTCCTTTTTCTTAAATGATCACAGAATATCATACTTATTTGAGGCTTGGCCTTCAAATTATTGATTCTGCTCTCAACAAAATTTTTTCTACAAGTAATTTGCTTAGTCCCAGATTAACACATACCTGTACTTGAGAAATTTCCTTGACCTATTTCTTACATAGTAGCAGGTGTTGTTGACCTTTTACATACCAGGAGTTAATGATACAACTTCACATGAAGATGTGACCACTGAAATCTCTTTGTGAACCACAAGTTCTAAAAGCTGTTGATAACGTGTTTTCATGTGTTTGTAATCGTACTGTTAAATTACCAAGACAGAAAATAGCTTTCACCACTCTTTTCATGTTCCAAACAAGGAGGAAGACAGAGTCTTGCATGCTTAATTTTTTGAAGACTGGCAGATTATCTGATTATCCTTAATATCATATTAACACAGTTTACCCCCCAAAAGTCATTTTCACACATTTTTTAAAATTTTCATATCATGTATTATAATAAATATGATAATTACTCTGCAAACCCCAGCTACAGTATTGACTTTGAAATGGTAAAAATTACACTCCTTTTTAGAAAATAAAGGGATCTATTTAAAGAGCATAGGAAGGACAAAAAAAGTAGTTGGTGGAAAGAAATCTATATTAGTATTTATCATCCTCTCCAAGCAAACTAGTACTGACCACTTCCTTGCATTAATAGTTTAAGGTTCAAGTACTCACTCACCTTCAAGTCCTGAGAAAGAAGCCTCTCACAATTCAATCCTCATCATCAATCTATAAATTCTACTCCAGTCCTGTCTTTCTACAAATGCTTTCTCCAGTACAGTTTCTATGTATATTTGGATTTTCTGACAGCTCATAAGACTGGAAGGTCTGCTTCCTCATGTAAATATGAAATGATAGCAGAGAGAAAGTAGGGATTTCCAGCTACCAGAGACAAGTGTTTATGAAGATCATACTTATTTCTTTTAGCTCTCATTAAGAGAGCCTAGGACTGGCCTCTGCCACTACCAGTCACTCTTATTTTACAACAAAAAAAACAACATCAAAACTATTTATTCTGAAAGTCAGTTTCTTACAATGAGCTATGGGTTTTATCTAGATGCTAACACTGACATGAAAGGCAAGGTTTCGGGGATGCAGTGCTCTACTTTAGGTCAGAATTAGGGAGTGAGATAGTCACTAAGTAACACAATACTCACCTAGTGGTGAGAAAAAGGAGCTAAATCCCATTTAATTCGCTCTGAAAAGCAGCAGAAAACAGATAGTCCTTCTGGACCCAGAACACTCCGTTGCAGCCTTGCCTCAGCAATCTCCACACCACATCACTTCATGCTGCGCAGCCATTGCCTTTCAATTTGTATTTCAACTTGTTGATGGTATGATTCCAAGACAAGGCGTCCTTGGTTTGCTTTGTCCTCCTGTGGAGGAAAGAGGAGAGAGAAAACTTTTTCAAACAGAACACCAACTGAGGTATTCAGCTCCTGTGAGCCACTGAATAGCATAAAATCTTAAAGCAGGGACAATCCTGCTTTGGAATACTTTTTCCATCACTACCAGATGCCAATTTCAAGCCTAACAATGCAGCAAGCATATGTTGTTTACCTACTTTGCTTGTTATTATCTCTTGATGCCAAGAGGGTCAAAGGCTACCGCTATTAGAGGAAATGCAGTGCATTTTTTATTACCATAATGCATCAGAAAATTCAGTCTGAGCATTAAATGTAAACACAGGTACAAAAGGCCAGCAATTTTTAAATGCTGCTTACCACTTAACAACTGTTTCTCATTTCGATTTGGCAATACAACTAAACCTCTGTAGTCTAAGTAAGAGAAAACCTTTCTGTATTATTTCAAGACAATTATTTTGGTAAATGCAAAACACAATCATCACCACGTCCAAAGCTACTTGATAAAGAAATATATAGGATATTCATCATTGAAGTCTTGTGCTCTAGATATATTTTAAATTTTATTAAATGCAACATATTTCTTGAAAGAAAATACACACTTTTTTTTTCAATAGAATAATCATAATGTAAGAAATACGTCAGAGCTTTGCTTTGCTGGTTTGATCAAATCACAATTTCATCAGAGTTTGGTTATCAAAGCAGAAATTATCATTGATCACAAAGCTTTTAGTGACTACCACTTCACTGTAAAAGGGCAACTCCTAGCTAATGCTTTCATGTAGCTACTGACGTAAGAACTGCCAGGGTCTGTGGTGAATTAATGAAAATATTCTTTAACCTTTTGACTACTCTAGTGTTCAAAAGCCCATGATTAAAAAAAATACTAAAACATTAAATATCTAGGATGCTGGATAGAAGTTTAGTACACAACTATTATTAGCTACAATAATTAGCTAACAAATTACAACATTAACTATTAATTACAAATTTAACTCTTAAACCAGTATTTAGCTAACAAACAACAACAAATGCATAGTCCATATCACATCTCTTCTGGGTTTTGTCACACAGTTTAAGAATTCTTAAGATTTCCTTTAGTTGCATCAATGGCATTAAATGCAATGTAAGACTTTTTGTTAAAAGCAGCAGAAAGGCGCTAAGCTTTAGCTCTTGGTTTCAAAAGGGAAGCCTCCTCTCTCCCTCCCCAACCCAGATTTTCACTTTAAGTACAGAATATTTTCAGGGTTTTTCTGTCTCCCCTCTTCAGCTAGTGAGAAAAAGAGGTCTGTGAAAGCAATGCATTGTTGGAAGTTGGTTCTCAGAGATTTCAAAGACCTGCCTAGAAGGTTCCCACATGGGTTCATGGGAGCCCACTTCCAGTTTCAGGGTTGCCCAGCTACCAATGAGTTAACTGCAATGGTAAAAATGTTTTACATTTTCAGAGAACTGGGAAATGGGGACTCATGTCAAGATGTAAACTTCCAAAAGCTGATCTGTCACATGACTTTCTTCCTCAACTATTCTGAGGAACCTCAACCCCAGGAACTCCATAAAGTATTTTAATAGATGCCTCTTCTTTTTTTTTATCCCCTACTGAAAAGCTTTCAATATTTTGGGGGAAAAAATACCACTGTTACCTCCTCCTTGCAGACACTTTCAAAACTTCAGCTGCTTTTCAGATACTTTGTTTGGAATAAATAGCATTTAAACTAGAAAGAATCTGATTTGTGGACAGCTCTCCTCTCCACTCATTGTCTACTTACAGTTTAAAGTGTGCTAGAATTGAATCTCACAGTCGAAAAAGAAAGGAGCTCAATATTCTTCTTACAGCAACCAGAGGGTTTAAATACAGACAATGTGGGATGATGGATGACACCCTCCCTTCTTGATCACTACCTCCAAGAATCACTGTTAGTAACCTAAAGAGGATAACAAGCCTCTGGAAAGTGGGGTTTCTAGTCAGATAGTGTTGACCCTGTCTAAGACAGTTTGACACTAGATTAAACAACTATTTTCTATTATTTCATATTGTCTCCTCTAATGTTGTTGCACTGATTTTTCCAACTAATTTTCCTGTGGACATTACAAGATGAGAAGGCACTCAGTCCTCAGTGGTGAACAGCAAAATTAAGTACAAAACCTGTTTTTTTCTCCCGCACACTGAAATAGAAAATTCCAAAGCTGTTCAATTTCACCACCACTTGCATGTGTGGTTCCACTTTTGAAGTATTAAAGCTGGATTTGATCGCCTGGCATCATTTCCATTCACCATCAGAGATGAAATTGTTAGCAACAAAAAGGTTACAGAGAACTGCCATACCATTTCCTTCAAAACCAAAGTCTGTCCAACAGCAACAGCCTGCAACGTTACAGCAGGAAACGGACCACAAATGGAAACATCCAGGCTCCCTGATTTGCTCCTATGCCATGAAACTCGGACAGATCTTATGCTGTCTATGGAGGCTCAAACCCAATAAAAATTGTTAGACCATAAAGGATCCAGCCACCCTATGAATCCTAACATCTTCCTTCTGATTTGTAAATAGCAGTAAACAAACTTCTGACAATTTGAGCAAAGGTGAATTAAACCTAGACTGGACAAATTGCATGACAGTGGGAATAAGAAACACAGATTCTAGTTCTATTTACCTTTTTATGTCTTTTCTGCTACATTTAAAAGAAGTAGTTACACATCTTTTTTCCAATTTCGCAATAAAAACTGCAAAATCATTGCTGCAAAGTTAGGTCAGCTGTTCCTTCTGTGACTCTTGATATTAATGAGGAGCAACAAAAAAAAGCAGAACCAACACTACCATGTTAATTTGCACACAGTAAAGAGGGTTCCTCTACAACCCTTTTCAGGGGGAGGGTTGTGGGTGGTGGTGGTGTGTGTTTATGATTTTGTATTTAAAACAGAAGCTAGAAATGAGTAAATCCGGATTTTGCATTGATTCTGGTTTCTGTCGAAGCATTTATTTCCAGGTTTACTCCTCCTGAACAGGCTGTTGAAGCTCACTGTGGCACTCAGAGCTCAGTGTCAAGTCCCCTTTGGAATACAAACAATCAAATGTGTGCTCTCATTTAGACACCAGCTGAGCTCTGCCAGCAATTGAAAGCTTGGCTTATACAAAGCCTGACACTTTTGGCTACACCTGTTAAAATACTCCTCTTAAGAGGACACTGTCCTCCAGGGGAATATTCCTCACTGTAAGAACAGTAGGTTACAGTCTTCCCTATTCCTTATCTTCTCATGATTAGCATTCTGGATCCTACATCCTGAAAAAAAGTAATTTTATTTTTTTCCTCTGGAAAGATACACAGTTTCTCTCTCTAGTTAGCCCTTCACAAGCCAATCATATCTAAATGGAACACTGTGCTCTAAACCCTAAAGAAATGGTCATACTTGCCAAGGTACCATGAAACACAGTTATCCTCTACATTTTCCTCCTGTTCCGCAGCCTAGGGCAAAGTCTGTGTGTGGTAGTTTCCTACGCCATCTACTAATTGGCGGTAACTCAATTGGAAAAAAAGTGGCATTACTTCCCAAAGGACAAGAGCAGGTTACTTTGATTTTCCAAGTAGGTCATTCACTCTTCAAATGAAGAATGAGTGACATTCAGAAGTAACACTAATACAGCAGTGGCGGCTGTTGTCAAGAATGTCAGCTTCTTCCAGCTTTGCAATACTGCAATGACATTTCATACCTGCCTTGTTTTGATCTGCTGCAGATTTAAAATGATTCAGCACATACCTTTACATGCCTGTATCTTCCCACTGGGATGTCACCAGTCACCAGTACTTACAGCTTTGTTATATCAATACCTGTCAGTACGCAGCTTAAGAAAGTTTGCATTTTTCACTGGTGGCTATTACTTTCTGTGTACTTTTAACCAGTAACTTCTACTTCTCAGTCACACACAGTCAGAATGCTTTAACGTGCATGCTTTAACATGTAAACAACAAAAATGATGGATAAAATTTGACCCACAGAAATACAGTGTTTTCAACATTCAGATATTAGTCTGCAATATTTCCATACAAAAAAAGCTATTTCAAACCTTGTAAAAAATTTGTTGGTATATTCTCCACTTCCTGATCAAAGGTTTCCCAGAAAGACTTGTACAATGAGGTTTATAACTGTAGGGAAACAAACACAGTTCTTGTTAACTGTGTTTTCCAAATCTCAAATATTTCAAAGATAACATTTTGCAGAAAACAGAACTCCCCCCAAAAAAATACACTGCAGACTAATCATCAAGCCTTTCCAGTGATCTTCAGAAGAGTTGTCAAGTTACCCAATGAACACCATAAATTAGTTTTCCAGTGCATAACACTTTTTCTTACTGTATGGAAAGGCTCAATTGACATAATTATGCCAAAATCATCATTTAACGGCTTTAGCTCAGTTGAGGGGTGAGGGGGAGGAGGAATCCTCCAATTTTCAAAGATCAGTGTAAAAATATAACCCACAAATTGCTAAAGGCCAACAAAAAATAAAAAGGCAAAAGAAACTAAAGTTACTTTTGAAAGAATCATTAAATCTTAATGCAATCTCATCAATTATGTATTGTCGAGGAAGGCAATCCTTGCTCACACCTTCAAAACAGCACATACGTGTCGTTTTATACTGTCTTTCCACTTACCAGGAAAATACCTGTTAAAGAAATAAGGACCTTCATACTTCCAAACACCAGTTAAATCTGGGTAGTCTTGCTGTTGCCATAATGGTCTGAGTACACAAGAAAACCCCAGCTTTTTCAGCTTGGTTTTATTTTCTTTCTATGTTTTGCAAGTCCTATTTCAAGTGGCAAAATTCAGTATCTTCTACTATTTATTTGCAACTTTGCTTATATAAGAAGTTGAACACAAATGGGCCTAACTTTTCTCAAATTCTCTCTGGATCTGAAAAACGGTCTGCTAGTTTAAAAGCGTTCTTACTTTTTTACACTTATGGTAATTAGTCTAACAAAAGATACAAACTCTATTAAAAATCCTAACATTTTGTTTAATTGAAAATTTTGTTTAATTTGCAAGTACACACATACCCTACTTAACCAAATATTCTCCTTTCTACATCACAAAAGTCCATAAAGCAATTCAGTCACAGACCAAATTACCATCTAAATTACCGATCGTTACATTTGGCATTTGAATTCAGATTGCAGATACTGCTCTTTGACTGTGGATTTGTGATACCATTTCTGTAAGGAACAAGTATCTGTTGATCCCCTTAACTTCATAAAAATCATCAAGTGCTCAACATGTTTTGATAGTAAAACAATCGATATGAGAAAGTCTCAAACAACAAAATCCAAGCTTTCCCTGAACTGCAACCTCAGGGATTTAGTTCAGCATTTATGAAATTTATGAACATTTCTATCATGATAAACTAGCATTTTCTATATACACAGAAGTTCATAGTTTTAAAACTTACAGCTTAAAATTTATCCACAGGCTGGTTAATAATACTTTTTCTTCACTTCAAATCTGGATTAAAGTGCAAAGATTTAGGCAAGTAATTAATGTAATTTTACCCTATGCTTTAAAGAAGATGAACTGATTTTGAAGATCAAAGGTTGAATTGATTTATAACAGTTATTCTGATTAAATTAAAATCCACTGTTAATTGCTAATAAGAGCAGCACCTTGCTGAGAATGTCTTGGCCTAAAATCTTGAAATTCCTGGGGATGAGGGGAAGCAACACGAGTGTTTTCAACCATTCCACTAATGGTTTGTAACTTCTGCCATTCTCAGTAACCCATGAAACAAAACAAGGGGTCTGTTCTCACGTGTTGTGGTGTTGGGGTACTTTTTTCACACACACAAGAGGAGAGTCATCAATTGAAGCAAACATCTGCTGAAGCTAGTAGGCAGTGCACACACAAGCTTTAATATCTGTTCTGCAGGTGACAGTAGTGCTACAACACAAGTGAGTAAAAATAGCTTTTCCAAGCTCTAAGTTCATTGTAGTGAGAAATTCTTTGTGCGCAGACAAAATCCAAACTGAACAGAAAGGTCCTGCTTTTGTAAAATGGGTCACTGATCTACTCAATCCCGGGAGAGCAAGCTAGTTCCCTTACATACATTCTGCCTCATCAGACTTGGCGGTACTCAACTGTGAAGGCTGAAGCAGGAAGACTCCCAAACAGCTGCTATTTGAGCTTATTGACTGGTACTAGTCTTTGCAGTTTCCAGACTGTATTGAGGAAAATTCTGTTACTCTGAGATATGGCCATCATCTTGACATTAATTGCATCACGTTTCCTTTGTTAGCATATGTTTCAAAGATAGAAAGCAAGTTGATATTTTATGGTAAATACCAGTCCCCTGCACTTTTCTGTAGAACTACATATATCAACTACGCATAGCAAGCACCTTACAAAGCAAGAAGAGGTTGCCACCATCTTAAATCTAGCACTTGGTTGTAAGATGCCTTGCAAGAGTCCTGTTCCCTTTGCTAGCTGATACGTTCTTGCAACATTTTAATTTCTTTAATTAAGCCTTGTGTGATTTCTGCTCCTAATCACTATTCTGCCGTATGAGGACAGTGATTTGATATATCTTCTTGGAATAATGTTACTGTCTTTTCAAAAACGTTAAGCAACCATTAATACTCAAGTAGCTTAATGCTCAAAGAGCACTTAAATTCAGAACAATTTGAACTCGGTGTTCTACAGTGTTAAGGTTTCATTCAATATTGTTGGCAAATCCTCCCCACCTAAGCAAGAGCTATCTACCAGAGTTAGAAAAGTGAAAGGATCTCATTATTTATAGCTTTAAAATAATTCAGATTGCTTTTCCAGGGTGATGTACAAGTAAGTTATTTTTTAATTCTTCTTATGTCTATCTTCATAATTTAGAATCATTCAACAGCACTGCTACGCTGTTCACCAAAGATATATTCAAAGGGAAGATCCACTAACACAAATTTATAAGCAGTCCCCATTAAAAAGAATGGGTTTTGACTTTCTAGCAGCTTTATAAACTATTATAACAATATTCTTAGTTAAGAATGGTAATAAAATGGTAAAGCTCTCTGAAGGCTTCAAAACTTTATTTTAATTGTGTGTGCATGACTGGTAATTGCTTCCCTCCCCCAATAACACTGTGTGTGTAATTTGATTATGTTAAACCATGAAGGACAGTAACCTTTACTTCAAGACACTTTAAAAAAGTCCAGCAAAATAAACTCATGAATAATTAGATTTCATCAAGACATAACTAATTCCTGACACGCTACACTACTGATAATTGAACTTATGACTAATACTAAGAAAGAAATATTATGTGAATGATTTATGAAAACACTAAAGAAGACATCCTCATGTAATTCTTTCATTTCCTGGTGGAAATAAAACTATTCCATATTTTTAATAATACATTATTTCATTTCCTGTAAGATATTCTGCACTGATGCCGAATACTAGTGATGTTTATAATATTTTTCCAGCACACCATTTTTAAAGCAGTAATTCCAACTTGGTATTTTCCTCCTCTCTTTCACCAGGACCTTTTAGTCCCAACTGATTAATTACCATAAGAAAATTCTATCACTTGCTTCAGGATGAATGAGAGACTTGAGTGGGTGTTAGCGAGGGGAAGAACTGCAGGTTGCTTTCAGGGCAGCAGCCATGGTTCACATTCAGGATCAGCCTTGTGAGGGGCCACAGATCAGTACCAATGGGCTTTGCGCATCAGTCCTTAGCTGCTAGCTTAGCAAGAACTCTTTGGCATGCAGTACCACATCAATCCTTACAGCCACAGGGGTCTGCCGGTGTCATCAAATTTAGAAATTCTTCATGTGGTTAGAGTAAGGAAAATGGTTTAACTAATGAAGCCTTTAAATGGTGTCTTTGGTTCATGTTTCAAATCTCCCACCACACCAAAACACTTGATCTCAATATGCGCTCTTAAACACAAACACTGTCCAAGCTCACAGCAAGAGTTGCACCTAAAAATAGACTGCTCTTATAAAGTTTAATTTATAGAATTCACTGAGGTGTCTCATATATTGCATCAAAAATGGATCTATGATTAATACACCTGCTTTGAGGTAATTTAGGTTTTCATTACTATAACAATAAATGCAAAACCAAAGGTAGGGTAGCTATATAAGGCACTGCTTTCACTAACCACCTTTTAGCAACTCATGACAAACCCACTGTGAACCAGTTAAGGTGAAAAATTCAGAACTTGGAACATTTCTAAAATTCAGAAACTAGGTATGATCCTCTAGCTGTCTTTAATGTATACACTTTATACTACAAAACACCAACAGTAAAACCCAAGTACTAAGCAAGAGCTAGATGGAAATTAACCTCAACAACAAAAAAACATGAGGCACTACTTACTATATCCATACACCTTCAAGAAGAGCTCAAATATTGCAAAGAAAAACACAGCACAGAAATAAATAGTAAAGGCGAAAAAAGGTAGCAGTGGAAACTTGATTTAGGTGCATACGTATGAACCTGTGTGTCTTCTCCAATTCAAACACATTTGGGTTTTTTTTTCAAAAAGTTTGCCCACAGGACAGAAGCCCCCCAAGCTGCAAAGGAAAGACTACTTCAAAGAATTCCTTTTCATTCCCCAGAGGAGAGGTAGGTTGCAGCTCTTGGCCAATCATTCTTAGAAACTAAAATATCTGCATGACTCCTTATAAATTCCCTGAGATAAATCTTTAAAAATCCTTAAGGAACCTGGAATCATTTCTTTTGGTCTTCACAAAATAACTCTTTCCAATATGTCAGAGGATTCCAAGTAAGTGGAGAGATGCACTAATAAAGCTCATTGAAGAAACTTCAAAGTAACCATATACCAATACCATTTGCCATACTACTGCAGTCTGTCAGCAGATAAATTCCCGTTTGTGTCACTGATTTAATCTTGGAAGGAAAACAGAAAGAAAAATGACTGATATGGACACAGATGGACAAAATGAAACTGTGGGGTGTTGCATTTGGAAAGCATCAATCTATCCTACTGCACCATCACTAAAAGATCAACAGTTGGAAAAATCGCATTTTCTAAGAAATGCAAAGCCTTAGCAAATACAGGCTTCCAACAATTCTGTTTAATGATTGCTATACCCTTTTGTCAACCGTAGCCTCTTCCATAAATCATTTCCTAGTATCCAAAAGAAAAAAAAACACCATAAACCAACAAAAGCAACGTGTCACATTTGTGATCCCAGCTCACAGCTATAAGGTACCTAGCATTAGATGTGCATTAAGTGCTGTTTCATTTCTTATATTAAACCTGGCAGAAAACACAGGCCAGGATAGGACTAAAAGCCAAGCTGAATTTTTCAAGAAGTCTGGAAAACTATCAAAGGACACCTACAAGGAACTTTCTTGGTTTTTATGGATGGAACTGAAAGTGAACAAATGCCTTATCCTTTTTCATAATAATCATACAGTATTTAAAGACCATGTATAATCTACAGTTTAGCAAGGCTGTAGGAAAGAGACTTACAAACTCCAAAAAAGGACAGGAAAAACTAACTTGTACTTTTAATGTCTGGAGACAATGGAAATAAGGGTAAATTTCAATTCATGAGGTTTTTTCAGTGTATACCAAGAAGCATGGAAAGATCCTTAATTTATTTCTTCTTACAGCTTAGTGTAAAGGTAAATAGACTATCCATTAGGTTTAAAATTGTATTTCACCAATTCCATTGGATATCCCAGACCTTATCATCACAATATTGGTTAAAGTATGGCAGCAGTAAATGTCATGTCTGTCAAGCTGTACTGTTCTGAGCCAATCCATGTTAGATTTACTCTGAGTAAATGTCAGTGCTATTGAGAGCTCCCAGAAAAAGCAGATTTTTCTTTACAGACAAGCATTTAACAATAAATTGTCTGGCTAGTACAACAGTAGCAAACTAATGACTGGGTCTTGCTTCCTGGGATGATCTGAAGGATGTTACACAACTGATTTTTCATCTCAAGGCAGGTTTCACAGTTCCACAGCCACTTCTCCACCACTCCAAGACGACATTTACCAAATGTCTGCATATCCTGGCCTGCGTGTAACTAGGTTTTTCTAGCCATTCCAATATGCTCCTTGGAGGTGCACTTTGCCAGTTACCTGAAGCAGGAAATTTCCATACAGTAAGTTCAAGGTTTACACAATCCAACCTCTTATCCTAGTGCAAGGCCTGTCTTAGGCAACCACAGGAACTGACTGGCTGTGCCAGATATGCAGCTTTACTCTGAGCTGAACAGAAACCAGAGAGCTAAACTGAAGTTGGGAACTGCCCTCCCGGGAATGCTGGGAGGCACAGATCCTGCCACTTCAAATGAGCTGCCTCTCCAAACACAACTCATAGAAAGTTACATTCATTACTTGATCCAACACAGCTGATGCATTTTCCTGTCACTGCCCAGTGGGAATTCTCACATACTAGACATATAGAAAGCTGAGATAACCAGTCCTTTGTTACTTGTTTATCTTACCTGTAAGTAAATGTCCTTGGGTTTATCAGGTTCTGTTGTTTTTCAGGCCTACCTCTAATCCTCATCTTTACATATTCAGTGTGAATTCCCAGCCCCTCCACACCACCTTAGCAGGACTCATTCTGCGGCATTTCACTACTGTCCCAAGATGTTCTCATTTGAATGGAAACCCCCTTCGCTTACTAATCTGCATTGCTCCTGGCCTGGGATATGTACCATATGCAGCACTGACAAGTGACAGAGTCTGAAAACATCGAAGCCTTTAAAGTTACAGCAAGCTCCAGAAAGCAGAAATTATTTACACAGTCATAGACTGACTTTGTGGAGGAAATATTAATTTCAGTTAATCAAAATAAATGCTGAACAAAGAAATCAAAATTACCACTTGCACAACAGCCTTTTAAAGCCTCATCCTAGATACAGGTTTCATTCACTGATTTCTATACAAGCTGGCTTTAGCCATGAATGCATTTCAAAAAAGAATAGTTTTCCATTTTATCCTCAGCTTCTTAGCTCCTTCAGGCAAACAGAATGGCCACAAAAAGACAGAGGAAGTAGCACAGGCAAAAAACCGAACAGTGGGACCTTAAGTCATATCTGCATTCCAAACTCCATCAGACATCTCCCCAGCAGATATTAACAAAGAATCTGCATAAAGGAAAAACATCCAGCATTCATCTACTTGTAACTTGCTTCTAACCTACACTGATACCAAAGAAACCCAATAACTCTTGTGTACGGTTAGGATCCAGATGTGCCAGGCTGAGTGTGCAGAGCTGCCCTAGGAACAGTAAGGTTCCCCTCTGCCCCTCACCCCCGGGGTTGTTTAAAGAAAGGTGAGACCTCTCAGTGCTCCCACAGTAGGAGCAAAACTGCAGGAAACTGACAGTAACAGAGCTGTCAGAGGTCGGGTTACACTAAAAGTAAAGCTAATGCATTAACTCCATCCTTTCTTTTGAAAAAGAATCCACCTGCAGACTGCACTTGAGGATTGGCACATTAGTTTCCATTGTTTCCCTTTCCCAGACACTCAAAGGACTAAAAAAGGAATCTCTCTCTTAAAAGGTCTTTGTGACTGCATTCTTTGAGGAAGAGAAGATCCAACATCTTGGGGTTTAGAGGAGTGCGTGCTCTGAGGAAAAGACAACCCACACCTCTGGGGTTTAGAAGAGTCGCAACAAAAAGTCCTCTTTCAGGTTATCAGAGCTTATTCCATCTGAGAGATTGCTGGGAAGGCTTCTCGTTAGCACTGGCTGGCAGAGAACAGTCAAGCAGAAAAGGAATTTCACTTAGAGCTCAAACAGCAGCTCGGTGCCTTGTCTGGAAATTTGAACAGGAGGTAAAAAATGAAAACAAAGACAAGTTGGGCAGGCTTAAAATAGATATGATTCCCTACCATTATGGAGAGATGCATGATAAAACTGACATCCTCAGGAAAGTAGCCTGTCATCTTACGAAACTTTACAACAGAAATCACTCTGGGCTCTAGAGCTGATTCTTCCACCCTCACCTCTGTGAAAAAAGCAAATATAACAGTTTTGTAATCAGAATGGTGCTAGGATTGTGGCATGAGCAAATCTGGTATCTCTTTACACTTTATGACTGCTGTTATACAGGATTTAACCATCTTCTCTGCCAAGAAAGTGAATGCTGCCTGATGAAAACCCCCACTTTGACTGCTGTATGCACCAGCTCCCTACACCTCCTACTTCAGCAGGGCCTTAGCACACAAGCTGTTCCAGATATAGTTTGAGCAGATGAATAGGATTCCTGCTTTCAACTGCTAAAGATCCTCTAAATCAAAGCTACACATTACTACAAACGTAGTCTTCCACCTAGACCTGGCCTTTCTGTAACCCTTGTGAGCACCTGGTGCACTTCTGTATATAGACTAGAAATCCTTGTGTCACTCTTTATGTGCCTCAGCCTGGACCAGAGTAGCTTGGAAAGGTAATAGCACCTTTAATGCAGGCAGCTATTTCCAAGTAGGTGTTCTATTACATCCTGCTTCATCTCTGAAAAGCATAGATTTTACTTTCCCTGGTACCACTAGCACACAGATGACAACTTCATTAAGAAAAGAGAGTAGATGTTTAACCACATGGTGATGCACAAATGGCAAATTTTTCAGCTACATGATCGATAAGATTATGGATGTCTACAAGTTTACTTAACACCAGTTTGGACAGATTTCTTAATCCTAGAATATCTTTCCTTATTATGCTCCAGGAGAATGGGTAACTCTGCAGGCATCATTTCTGTAAGGTCACAGGTCACCTGTTATATACATCCACCTCTTAAAGAAATGAGCTTAAGCAGGTAAAACTTATTCTTAATCTAAAGCTTACAGTATTTCTTTCTACATTGTATACCTTTTATACATCACTTTCAACAGGAACCTAGATAGCTCACCAACACATGGTCTTATTCTTTTTTAGCCTTTAAAGCAAATACTTATAATCTTGCCAGTTTTACAGTTGCTTTCATAAAGTTTGCTACCCAGGTTCTCTAAAAATTCCCACGCAGATTTCCTCACACATTCTTGTATATTCAAATTGAGACAACACATAGAAATTAAAAAGACTTCCTATTTCCATTTACAACTTGAAAAGACATTTTAGATAATGTCCCTGCTGCTTGTCAGAAAAAGCTGAAGAGGTGTGTACAATCCTGTTTTCAGCTCTTTTATCTCATGGGATATAGGATATTTTTCAGGGAGAAATATACACTATAAATATTTGCACATAAAGACAGTAATGTGAAAAGCAACAATGTTACAACTCTGAAAGAATGAAATGCAGGAGCTCAGAAATGACGGGTGAAGGGTAGAGGTTTTTTGTTATTTTTGTAGACAGGATTTTTAACTTACAGGAGATGCAAAATTTTAGCTGCAGGATGCTATACAAAAATCTAAAGACCCTGAGTAACTGTCTAAGCTTAATAGGTCTGAAGAGAACAAAGGGCTTAGAATACTTTATGCAAAGACATGGCTGTTAGATGTCTAAATGTAATTATCTAATATCTCAATTACCTCCCAGAAGACTCTGAATTTATATCATTTCTTTGTGGAAGACAAGCTGAGTCACAAGTACAGATGGGAAGCCTAGCAACCTTTTAGACAGTATTAAGAACTAAAGAAATTAAATTCATATGTGCTCTTTCCTCCAGTTATACGTTGCTGCCACACATTTTTTAGTCTAAGTTATTAAATTCAACTTCAAAATGAATTTTCTTTTATTTGTTGTATTTATTAACACGTGGCGCAGGCATCTTTTTCATGGATGAACACCACTTTGCATTAGAAGCTGTTGCTTTCCTCAACAACATGACATGCTTCAGTACTAGTGAAACAACTTCTCTCCAAATGAACATAATTTTTGGCAATGTTGTCACATCTATGTTAACTATTTAAAAGGTTTTTATTTGTTAAAATGTCTTTAGTTACATGGTTTTCAGTCATTTCAAAGAAAGTTACACTGAAACCGATTTAAACTGACTGGTTCTGCGTGACTAATAGGAGATTTTCCAGAAAGAATTAATATAGTCTCTGCTAGTTTGACTTCTGAAAATACTAAGTACAAGTATGTATTTAAAAGATTGGGGTTTTACTTTGAAAAGGATTTCAAGTTCTATATTGTTTTTCTTTCTTGTAAGCTATGAACACTAAGTAATTTCTCAAAGAATTATTTATCAAAAGATGATAAGATTATAACAGTTATTAAGTGGGTTTTTTCTTTTTGTCAGTCTCAGTATTGCCAATCACAAAGTTCAAACATCATGAGTCAGCACACATAAATAATTACATTTACATGTAGAGCAATTAAGTATCTTTTTAAAACCTGATCATTTTATTTGTTACCTGGCTTCTGAATAGTAATTTTTCTTTATTCTACTATTCATAGAATCATAGAATGATATGGGGTTGGAAGGGACCTCTGGAGATCATCTAGTCCAACCCCCACCCCCGCCAGAGCGGGTCTACCTAGAGCATGTTGCACAGGAACTTGCCCAGGCACGTTTTGAATGTCTCCAGAGAAGGAGATTCCACCACCTCTCTGGGCAGCCTGTTCCAGTGCTCTACCACTCTCACAGG